>JAZKLR010000519.1:0-336534 GCA_037103525.1 Ganaspis brasiliensis | reverse complement strand
TAATTGATAATTTGTTTTAATTATCAAATATTTTGCAAATATAGATCCCAAATTAAAAGTTCTATGCGCAGAGAACGATTATTTAATTAATTTTTCAATATTTTGCGTTTCCAACTTTGTCAAATTGTCGATTTTCCGTTTTTCAAATACTAATCGATTGGTAGGGTCTATTTTGTAAAATAATTGATAATTTGTTTTAATTATCAAATATTTTGCAAATATAGATCCCACATTAAAAGTTCTATGCGCAGAGAACGATTATTTAATTAATTTTTGAATATTTTGCGTTTTCAACTTTGTCAAATTGTCGATTTTCCGTTTTTAAAATACTAATCGATTGGTAAGGTCTATTTTGTAAAATAATTGATAATTTGTTTTAATTATCAAATATTTTGCAAATATAGATCCCAAATTAAAAGTCTATGCGCATAGAACGATTATATAATTAAATTATGAGAATTTTGCGTTTCCAACTTTCTCAAATTGTCGATTTTCCGTTTTTAAAATACTAATCGATTGGTAAGGTCTATTTTGTAAAATAATTGATAATTTGTTTTAATTATCAAATATTTTGCAAATATAGATCCTAAAATTAAAAGTTCTATGCGCAGAGAACGATTATTTAATTAAATTATGAGAATTTTGCGTTTCCAACTTTGTCAAATTGTCGATTTTCCGTTTTTGAAATACTAATCGATTGGTAGGGTCTATTTTGTAAAATAATTGATAATTTGTTTTAATTTTCAAATATTTTGCAATTATAGATCCCAAATTAAAAGTTCTATGCGCAGAGAACAATTATTTAATTAATTTTTGAACATTTTGCGTTTTCAACTTTGTTAAATTGTCGATTTTCCGTTTTTCAAATACTAATCGATTGGTAGGGTCTATTTTGTAAAATAATTGATAATTTGTTTTAATTATCAAATATTTTGCAAATATAGATCCCAAATTAAAAGTTCTATGCGCAGAGAACGATTATTTAATTAATTTTTCAATATTTTGCGTTTCCAACTTTGTCAAATTGTCGATTTTCCGTTTTTCAAATACTAATCGATTGGTAGGGTCTATTTTGTAAAATAATTGATAATTTGTTTTAATTATCAAATATTTTGCAAATATAGATCCCAAATTAAAAGTTCTATGCGCAGAGAACGATTATTTAATTAATTTTTCAATATTTTGCGTTTCCAACTTTGTCAAATTGTCGATTTTCCGTTTTTCAAATACTAATCGATTGGTAGGGTATATTTTGTAAAATAATTGATAATTTGTTTTAATTATCAAATATTTTGCAAATATAGATCCCACATTAAAAGTTCTATGCGCAGAGAACGATTATTTAATTAATTTTTGAATATTTTGCGTTTTCAACTTTGTCAAATTGTCGATTTTCCGTTTTTAAAATACTAATCGATTGGTAAGGTCTATTTTGTAAAATAATTGATAATTTGTTTTAATTATCAAATATTTTGCAAATATAGATCCCAAATTAAAAGTCTATGCGCATAGAACGATTATATAATTAAATTATGAGAATTTTGCGTTTCCAACTTTCTCAAATTGTCGATTTTCCGTTTTTAAAATACTAATCGATTGGTAAGGTCTATTTTGTAAAATAATTGATAATTTGTTTTAATTATCAAATATTTTGCAAATATAGATCCCAAATTAAAAGTTCTATGCGCAGAGAACGATTATATAATTAAATTATGAGAATTTTGCGTTTCCAACTTTGTCAAATTGTCGATTTTCCGTTTTTCAAATACTAATCGATTGGTAGGGTCTATTTTGTAAAATAATTGATAATTTGTTTTAATTATCAAATATTTTGCAAATATAGATCCTAAAATTAAAAGTTCTATGCGCAGAGAACGATTATTTAATTAAATTATGAGAATTTTGCGTTTCCAACTTTGTCAAATTGTCGATTTTCCGTTTTTGAAATACTAATCGATTGGTAGGGTCTATTTTGTAAAATAATTGATAATTTGTTTTAATTTTCAAATATTTTGCAATTATAGATCCCAAATTAAAAGTTCTATGCGCAGAGAACAATTATTTAATTAATTTTTGAACATTTTGCGTTTTCAACTTTGTTAAATTGTCGATTTTTCGTTTTTAAAATACTAATCGATTGGTAAGGTCTATTTTGTAAAATAATTGATAATTTGTTTTAATTATCAAATATTTTGCAAATATAGATCCCAAATTAAAAGTTCTATGCGCAGAGAACGATTATTTAATTAATTTATGAATATTTTGCGTTTTCAATTTTGTCAAATTGTCGATTTTCCGTTTTTCAAATACTAATCGATTGGTAGGGTCTATTTTGTAAAATAATTGATAATTTGTTTTAATTATCAAATATTTTGCAAATATAGATCCTAAAATTAAAAGTTCTATGCGCATAGAACGATTATATAATTAAATTATGAGAATTTTGCGTTTCCAACTTTGTCAAATTGTCGATTTTCCGTTTTTCAAATACTAATCGATTGGTAGGGTCTATTTTGTAAAATAATTGATAATTTGTTTTAATTATCAAATATTTTGCAAATATAGATCCCAAATTAAAAGTTCTATGCGCAGAGAACGATTATTTAATTAATTTTTGAATATTTTGCGTTTTCAACTTTGTCAAATTGTCGATTTTCCGTTTTTCAAATACTAATCGATTGGTAGGGTCTATTTTGTAAAATAATTGATAATTTGTTTTAATTATCAAATATTTTGCAAATATAGATCCTAAAATTAAAAGTTCTATGCGCAGAGAACGATTATTTAATTAATTTTTCAATATTTTGCGTTTCCAACTTTGTCAAATTGTCGATTTTCCGTTTTTCAAATACTAATCGATTGGTAGGGTCTATTTTGTAAAATAATTGATAATTTGTTTTAATTATCAAATATTTTGCAAATATAGATCCCAAATTAAAAGTTCTATGCGCAGAGAACGATTATTTAATTAATTTTTCAATATTTTGCGTTTCCAACTTTGTCAAATTGTCGATTTTCCGTTTTTCAAATACTAATCGATTGGTAGGGTCTATTTTGTAAAATAATTGATAATTTGTTTTAATTATCAAATATTTTGCAAATATAGATCCCAAATTAAAAGTTCTATGCGCAGAGAACGATTATTTAATTAATTTTTCAATATTTTGCGTTTCCAACTTTGTCAAATTGTCGATTTTCCGTTTTTCAAATACTAATCGATTGGTAGGGTCTATTTTGTAAAATAATTGATAATTTGTTTTAATTATCAAATATTTTGCAAATATAGATCCCAAATTAAAAGTTCTATGCGCAGAGAACGATTATTTAATTAATTTTTCAATATTTTGCGTTTCCAACTTTGTCAAATTGTCGATTTTCCGTTTTTCAAATACTAATCGATTGGTAGGGTCTATTTTGTAAAATAATTGATAATTTGTTTTAATTATCAAATATTTTGCAAATATAGATCCCACATTAAAAGTTCTATGCGCAGAGAACGATTATTTAATTAATTTTTGAATATTTTGCGTTTTCAACTTTGTCAAATTGTCGATTTTCCGTTTTTAAAATACTAATCGATTGGTAAGGTCTATTTTGTAAAATAATTGATAATTTGTTTTAATTATCAAATATTTTGCAAATATAGATCCCAAATTAAAAGTCTATGCGCATAGAACGATTATATAATTAAATTATGAGAATTTTGCGTTTCCAACTTTCTCAAATTGTCGATTTTCCGTTTTTAAAATACTAATCGATTGGTAAGGTCTATTTTGTAAAATAATTGATAATTTGTTTTAATTATCAAATATTTTGCAAATATAGATCCTAAAATTAAAAGTTCTATGCGCAGAGAACGATTATTTAATTAAATTATGAGAATTTTGCGTTTCCAACTTTGTCAAATTGTCGATTTTCCGTTTTTGAAATACTAATCGATTGGTAGGGTCTATTTTGTAAAATAATTGATAATTTGTTTTAATTTTCAAATATTTTGCAATTATAGATCCCAAATTAAAAGTTCTATGCGCAGAGAACAATTATTTAATTAATTTTTGAACATTTTGCGTTTTCAACTTTGTTAAATTGTCGATTTTCCGTTTTTCAAATACTAATCGATTGGTAGGGTCTATTTTGTAAAATAATTGATAATTTGTTTTAATTATCAAATATTTTGCAAATATAGATCCCAAATTAAAAGTTCTATGCGCAGAGAACGATTATTTAATTAATTTTTGAATATTTTGCGTTTTCAACTTTGTCAAATTGTCGATTTTCCGTTTTTCAAATACTAATCGATTGGTAGGGTCTATTTTGTAAAATAATTGATAATTTGTTTTAATTATCAAATATTTTGCAAATATAGATCCTAAAATTAAAAGTTCTATGCGCAGAGAACGATTATTTAATTAATTTTTCAATATTTTGCGTTTCCAACTTTGTCAAATTGTCGATTTTCCGTTTTTCAAATACTAATCGATTGGTAGGGTCTATTTTGTAAAATAATTGATAATTTGTTTTAATTATCAAATATTTTGCAAATATAGATCCCAAATTAAAAGTTCTATGCGCAGAGAACGATTATTTAATTAATTTTTCAATATTTTGCGTTTCCAACTTTGTCAAATTGTCGATTTTCCGTTTTTCAAATACTAATCGATTGGTAGGGTCTATTTTGTAAAATAATTGATAATTTGTTTTAATTATCAAATATTTTGCAAATATAGATCCCAAATTAAAAGTTCTATGCGCAGAGAACGATTATTTAATTAATTTTTCAATATTTTGCGTTTCCAACTTTGTCAAATTGTCGATTTTCCGTTTTTCAAATACTAATCGATTGGTAGGGTCTATTTTGTAAAATAATTGATAATTTGTTTTAATTATCAAATATTTTGCAAATATAGATCCCAAATTAAAAGTTCTATGCGCAGAGAACGATTATTTAATTAATTTTTCAATATTTTGCGTTTCCAACTTTGTCAAATTGTCGATTTTCCGTTTTTCAAATACTAATCGATTGGTAGGGTCTATTTTGTAAAATAATTGATAATTTGTTTTAATTATCAAATATTTTGCAAATATAGATCCCACATTAAAAGTTCTATGCGCAGAGAACGATTATTTAATTAATTTTTGAATATTTTGCGTTTTCAACTTTGTCAAATTGTCGATTTTCCGTTTTTAAAATACTAATCGATTGGTAAGGTCTATTTTGTAAAATAATTGATAATTTGTTTTAATTATCAAATATTTTGCAAATATAGATCCCAAATTAAAAGTCTATGCGCATAGAACGATTATATAATTAAATTATGAGAATTTTGCGTTTCCAACTTTCTCAAATTGTCGATTTTCCGTTTTTAAAATACTAATCGATTGGTAAGGTCTATTTTGTAAAATAATTGATAATTTGTTTTAATTATCAAATATTTTGCAAATATAGATCCTAAAATTAAAAGTTCTATGCGCAGAGAACGATTATTTAATTAAATTATGAGAATTTTGCGTTTCCAACTTTGTCAAATTGTCGATTTTCCGTTTTTGAAATACTAATCGATTGGTAGGGTCTATTTTGTAAAATAATTGATAATTTGTTTTAATTTTCAAATATTTTGCAATTATAGATCCCAAATTAAAAGTTCTATGCGCAGAGAACAATTATTTAATTAATTTTTGAACATTTTGCGTTTTCAACTTTGTTAAATTGTCGATTTTCCGTTTTTCAAATACTAATCGATTGGTAGGGTCTATTTTGTAAAATAATTGATAATTTGTTTTAATTATCAAATATTTTGCAAATATAGATCCCAAATTAAAAGTTCTATGCGCAGAGAACGATTATTTAATTAATTTTTCAATATTTTGCGTTTCCA
The DNA here is from genome assembly GCA_037103525.1 of Ganaspis brasiliensis. Lineage (NCBI taxonomy): Eukaryota > Metazoa > Arthropoda > Insecta > Hymenoptera > Figitidae > Ganaspis > Ganaspis brasiliensis. The sequence goes on along the minus strand of JAZKLR010000519.1, from coordinate 330,658 downwards.
ACTTTGTCAAATTGTCGATTTTCCGTTTTTCAAATACTAATCGATTGGTAGGGTCTATTTTGTAAAATAATTGATAATTTGTTTTAATTATCAAATATTTTGCAAATATAGATCCCAAATTAAAAGTTCTATGCGCAGAGAACGATTATTTAATTAATTTTTCAATATTTTGCGTTTCCAACTTTGTCAAATTGTCGATTTTCCGTTTTTCAAATACTAATCGATTGGTAGGGTCTATTTTGTAAAATAATTGATAATTTGTTTTAATTATCAAATATTTTGCAAATATAGATCCCACATTAAAAGTTCTATGCGCAGAGAACGATTATTTAATTAATTTTTGAATATTTTGCGTTTTCAACTTTGTCAAATTGTCGATTTTCCGTTTTTAAAATACTAATCGATTGGTAAGGTCTATTTTGTAAAATAATTGATAATTTGTTTTAATTATCAAATATTTTGCAAATATAGATCCCAAATTAAAAGTCTATGCGCATAGAACGATTATATAATTAAATTATGAGAATTTTGCGTTTCCAACTTTCTCAAATTGTCGATTTTCCGTTTTTAAAATACTAATCGATTGGTAAGGTCTATTTTGTAAAATAATTGATAATTTGTTTTAATTATCAAATATTTTGCAAATATAGATCCCAAATTAAAAGTTCTATGCGCAGAGAACGATTATATAATTAAATTATGAGAATTTTGCGTTTCCAACTTTGTCAAATTGTCGATTTTCCGTTTTTCAAATACTAATCGATTGGTAGGGTCTATTTTGTAAAATAATTGATAATTTGTTTTAATTATCAAATATTTTGCAAATATAGATCCTAAAATTAAAAGTTCTATGCGCAGAGAACGATTATTTAATTAAATTATGAGAATTTTGCGTTTCCAACTTTGTCAAATTGTCGATTTTCCGTTTTTGAAATACTAATCGATTGGTAGGGTCTATTTTGTAAAATAATTGATAATTTGTTTTAATTTTCAAATATTTTGCAATTATAGATCCCAAATTAAAAGTTCTATGCGCAGAGAACAATTATTTAATTAATTTTTGAACATTTTGCGTTTTCAACTTTGTTAAATTGTCGATTTTTCGTTTTTAAAATACTAATCGATTGGTAAGGTCTATTTTGTAAAATAATTGATAATTTGTTTTAATTATCAAATATTTTGCAAATATAGATCCCAAATTAAAAGTTCTATTCGCAGAGAACGATTATTTATTTAATTTATGAATATTCTGCGTTTTCAATTTTGTCAAATTGTCGATTTTTCGTTTTTCAAATACTAATCGATTGGTAGGGTCTATTTTGTAAAATAATTAATAATTTGTTTTAATTTTCAAATATTTTACAAATATAGATCCCAAGTTAAAAGTTCTATCCGCAGAGAACGATTATTTAATTAAATTATGAGAATTTTGCGTTTACAACTTTGTCAAATTGTCGATTTTCCGTTTTTCAAATACTAATCGATTGGTAGGGTCTATTTTGTAAAATAATTGATAATTTGTTTTAATTATCAAATATTTTGCAAATATAGATCCCAAATTAAAAGTTCTATGCGCAGAGAACGTTTTTTTTATTAATTTTTGAATATTTTGCGTTTTAAACTTTGTCAAATTGTCGATTTTCCGTTTTCTTAGCAATATTAAATGTATACAAATAAATTAGTAAATAAATTTTTGAAACGGCATATTAAATTGAATTTTTTTTTTCTGAAAAATAATATAAATAACGTATTTGATAAATACTTGATTTATTTTGTTTTTTAATTCATATTAGATGTAATTACTTATTTTTTTCCAATAAAATAAACTAATTAACTACATGTTTAATAATTATTTGACTGATAATTAATTAACTTTATTTTGGAAAAACTTATTTTTAAAAAATTCATTTTCTACAATAATTTCATTAAAGTATTTGATAAATATTTTATTTTATTATTATTTTTTTTTAATAAAAAATTGAATTTGGTAAGATCATTTAAATAATAAAATGATTTTAAATAAAATTTTTCTATAGATCTCATTAAAATTTAATAAGTTTTTTTTTTTGAATTTATTAAATAATAATTAAATGATAATGAAATTTTAAATAAAAATGTAAAATTATTTATTCTTAATTTTTTATAATTAAGTAATTTTATTATTATAAACCTTTATTTTTAATATTTAATATTTATAAAATTTGTTTATTGATAAATTTTCATACCCTTTAATTATTTCAACTATTTGAATGATAAGTTTAATATACCTAACTTTAATTAAAATAAAATTTAAATTATATTATTTAATTAAATTAATAATTATAACTATAAATCTTTTATTAACCTTTGTTTCAGTAAATCTTATATATGTTATTTATTTCTTTTTTAAATTAGTATCATCCCAACTTTGATTTTCATTTTATCCATTTAGACAAGTATTATTTTGACTATTTTATTAATATTGTACTTTTATTAACTTGAATTTGAAAAAAATCAGTTGAATGAGAAATTGGTCAAATATTAATTATTTTATATTTTTTGTATTATTTTATGAGAATAACATTGTTATTATTATTGAAATTTGCAATTCCTACATATTTTCCTTTTTCAATAAACATTATAATTTATTATTCTTTTACAAATTAATTTCACCAATTTCTATTCGAAAATTTGACGATCAGCCCCTGTTCAATATCTTTTCCCGATTTCCTCTGTAAGTCGGGTTGCCGGCTCTCCTATAAGTTCAATAAAACGCTCCCTAGTTTAATCTTTCTAACTCGAAATTATTAGTTTTTAATTTTTTATTCAAGTTTGAACATTTTCCCTTTTAATTGAATGTACATTTCTATATTATTTAAGACTTTCATGTTCTTAAATTGTTCAACAAGAGATTGACATATTTGAATTTTCCGCGGTACTGACTAACTAGAAGTCACTAGAAGTGTTCCAAATAACGATAAATGTTATTTTCACAATTTTCTTTTAATTTTTAATTGTTCTTGTAAAATAGAAGTTCCCTGATTATTTTAAACTAATCAGGGAACTTCTATTTTACAATAACAATTAACCTTTTTCCCAATTTTATTTAATTTTTTCCAATATTCAACAAAAAACCAATCGGGAACTAACCAGAACGCTGAGAAAACCCAACCGCGTTCTCCATTCGTTCCGTCTCTGGGCGAGGGAAGTGATCAAGGTAAAAAAAATTGTTTGCCACTTATTCTTAAATTCGAAGTATTTATGGTGCATATAGATGGTAATTTTTGGAAATTTTTTTTTTTCTAATATTTTCCGAGTAGGAGGGGGGGAATTTTTTTGGGTTTTACGGTACAACGCAAATTTCAGTATTTTTTTCTAGTTAACAATTAGATAAAAAAAATTTTGCTACTATCAGTTTCGATAGAGTTTTTCATGGCCTTTCGATTGATGATATGTATTTAAAAAAAATTTTTTTTTGACCGTAAAAAATGAAAATCAAAAATAAATTTGAGTTTTTTTTGGTGAAGGACACGATCTTGTTTTTTTTTTTTAATCGAAAGCTGAGGTTTTTTCCTATAAAAAATCATACGTTACGTACTCTATCTCCTCTTTTTTTAATTCGTTGACAAAGGGGCCTAGGATTTAATAATAGCCCAGGGCCTCAAGAACCCTTAAGACGGCCCTGAACAAGCGTGTTCGTATAATTTATTGATTTGTTTTTTAAAATCATTTTACATATGTATTAATTAATTTAAAAAAATTTTTTTTAATGATGATTTTGACCAAGCAAATCGGAGATTGAACAGAATGTGCTCTAATGGTGGTGTGGAAAGTAGTAGCGCAGAAACAGAAGTAGAGCACGCAAACAAAAAATCATCTGAGAAGCTTCATGTTCTTACAAAGAAAGAAGCTGCTATAGAATTACATAATGTACCGAAATTAATAATTGAAGAACACCACAACACAGGTTTAAAATTGATTTTATTATATATATCCACTTTTCGGCTATATATATTTTCCATATGCATTTAATTACTGTTATTTGACATACGTCACTTTAAACAGTATTTAAGGTAGATCTCCGGCAGTTGTACTTAAAAAAATCGATTTTCTATGAATTTTCTTTAAATTGTGAGAAAACGTTATTTTATATGTGTCTTCTATCTAGTTAAAATTTCAGTACCCCATGCAATGCTCAAAATTGAGATATTCAGGTTGGAAACAACAATTTTGTATCGAAAATGATAAAAAATAGGAAATTCGAACATTAATATCTCAATTTAAAGCAGGGGTGTCCAGAAACGGCAAGTGCGGAGTGACATTACGGTAGCGCGAGTGACACAAAATTTTTTTCGTCGATGTTCGAAAATCCGAGAAAGGGCTATTGTACGACTCACAGCAGGCAGTCCTGGGTTTTATGAGTCCCATTTTCACGCCTTTTAAACTTACCAGAACGTAATGGTCGTAATGAATAAATAAATTTATGCAATAAATAAATAAAATAAAAATCAAATATTTATATAAAATTATACTAATAATTATTTACTCAAATATTTTATTTGAACTAATTTTTTAAATTTCATTTTGTTAAATTAATTTTTATTAATTTTAAATTATTAAAAAAACATTGTTAACAATTACTATTTTAGGTTTATAAAAAAATATGTAATTAAAGATATTTTTTAATTTCAATTTTTTAAATTTCAATTTCTAAAAACTTTGAATAAACACTATTTATTTATTTAAATTTGTTATTACTTTTTATTTATTTATATTGCAAATTTTTAGATACTTTTAATTTACTTCTTTTTAAATTTTTTTTAACTCGATAGGGACTATACGGTTTAAAAGGCTTGGACCCTCATTAGGACCGGAACTAAACTCTCCATTGTAGAATTTTGGAAGCAGAATTTGACCTAGAGAACTGAGTGACACTGTCACTCGGAGCACCGAATGAGTGACACTTGGACACCCCTGATTTAAAGCATCGCAAGGGGTACTGAAATTTTAACCAGATAGAAGGGACATATAAAATAACGTTTTCTCACAATTTAAAGAAAATCGATTTTTTCAAGTATAACTGTCGGAGAACTGCCTTAAGGGATGTTTCTTGATTATAGTGACTTGGAAAGTGAAAAGGGACCTTACGTCAAAAAATTGATTTTTTTTACTGATAGGTGATTCTGAAAGAGAAAAGTTCACTCTTTTGAATAAACTAAACAGCAAAAAATCGTTTTTTCTTGACGTAAGGTCCCTTTTAACTTTCCAAGTCACATATAATACTTTCTACATTAATTTTTTTTTATATTTTAAATTGTTTGTTTTTAAACCAATCTACTATTTTATAAAATTAGTTCTTTTTGTTTTAATTTTCTCCATTTTGAGAAAGACAAATGTTTAGGAAATGAACAAAATTAAAATTTTCACTTAGTTTATAAATACAATTTATAACCTTTTTAAATTATTTAAAATCATTTATTTTTATTTGTATGTCGGTTTTACAGTTTCTAAAGTCCTACAGTTATCGTCTGATAACGACAGTCCATTCGGTTCAAGGTCACCGTCTCCTTTACCTGTAGAGAGCAAAGAAACAGAAATAATTTCACGTCGAAAAACAAAAAATGCACAGAATGGTAATTTTTTAAAAAATCTTTTGGCTTAAACTAGATTCGAAAAAATAAATTTCCCATGTATCTTATGGACACTCTATTATGTATTCCTAAACATACTAATATATATTTTTGTGTGGGTTAGGCAAACGTTTCTGTAATTCGCAAAGGCGATTAGAAGTAGTTGATCCTGACATCTCTTCATGTGAAGAAGGAGATGGAAATAATAAGAACAGATTTTCCAGAGAACAAGGTCATTTTGCCAATCCCGAGAAAAGTAAGTTCACTATAAATTATCCAGATTTTAGGGTTTTTCTATGAAATTGCAAAAACTTGGAACGGGTGAGGAGTACAAACGGCTTTAGTAATTTTCAAAATGAGGCAGAGAATCGTCTTACTTTTCAATTCATGAAATTTGTATTTATTAAAGTATTTAAAACATTTTTCTAAATCAAACTTCCACTATTCTAGGAAAATCAGAAATTGTAGATAGACCTACAGTGAAAAAAGCTTGTACTGGACTTACTGTTAGTCATGAACCTAAACTGCAGGAGTCAGTCATAAATAATATTCAACAGGATACTAATCCTCAAGACTGTAAGTAAATTTCTTTAATTTCTATATTAAAAACTAATATAATAGTAAATAGCGATAATAGTAGTAAATTATTTGCGATTGTTGTAATTGATAATTTAGTAATAATAAAAATAATATTAGTAATCTCAACACAGAAACAAGAAAAAATATACCTACCGTCAACCGGGGTAATTCTATCCTTCCAGGGGTAATTATACCCATCGCCAGTTTTTAATATGTCAAATTTTTATATTGAAATGTATGAAGTTGCCGCTCTGGGTAAATATTCTTTGATAGTTGTACTACAGAGTAAATATAATGTAATTATATAATTCTTTGCCAGAAAGGAGAAAAAAATTCGTAAAGTCGCGAAAGTTAGGTTAAAAATTTCGGAGGTGCGCCAAACATTATACTAGGTCTCGTAAAATTTTCTAGTGTTTCTCAAAATATTGCAGATAATTATTGTTAATTTAGTTGTGATGATGTATACGTGATGTGCTAACTTTTTATTGCATATTTTAAGAGAAAAATGTAAAAAACTGGCGAACCAGCATTCTCTGGGTAATTATACCCATTATTAAAAATCAATTATTTTACTAAAATTTGTCTCGTAGTAAGTAAATAAGTGTACAGTACATCGTTTTTATACATTTTTGATTTACTTTTGTGTCAAAAGTCTTGAAATAAGTTATATTATTAGAAACAAATTATTAGTTTACAAGGGGTGCAACATAACCTCAAAAAGTAGAGTCATTAATATTTAAATGTTTTTCAAGTTAATTTTCAAACTTCTTTTAAAATAACTTAGAAACCTTATTAGTAATTATATTGAGTTATTTACTTAACCTAAAAAATTATAACTTTAATTTTTTAGTAAATATAGATTTCAGTAAAATTTCAGTGTTTCACTCAGGAATTAGTTGAATAATTTCTACAAAAAAGATTTTTTTTTAGTTTTTTTTTTTTATTAGACTCTAGATTATCTACAGAAAAGATTTCATATAATTAAAACGATCAAAAATTCTTTTTAAGGCTATTTTATAAATAAACAAACTTTGATGGGTATAATTGCCCCAACCCCGGGGAAATTATACCCACAATTTTAAACCTCTATAATTTCATCAAAAAAAAACTTTTTTACTTCCACGTAAAGCGAACAATTCAAAATTTATAACTTAAAAAAACTTAATTTTTAAAATGCTATTTTTTCCATTCAAATGTATAAAATTGACGAAATTATGGCTCTTTTTGTAGAAAATTAAACGGGTTTTAATGTGGTAGGTTTGATTTTTAAAACTAAATTAATTCTCTTAGAGAAAAGTAAAAATAAAAGATGTAAGATCATTTTTCATGACCTCCGACCATTTAAGAATTTTCTTACAATGGCTTAAAAAAATAGTTTAAGGATTGGAGAGTTTGTATTCAAAATGACAGAATGGCAAATATAGTAGTTTAATGATTATTTAATAATATCTTGGTAATTACACAAATATTTTTGTTTTGGGGTTAGAAGTTTTTTATGTATACGCAACAGTGTTCACGGTAATGTTTAAAAAAATACTTAAGATACGTAATATTTTGAACTTATTTAAATTTATATCCGTGTAAGATTAATGTTAACATTGATCTTTGAAAAATAAATAAATTAAAGAATTTAATCCACAAAAGAAAAAATGTTTATCTTTTACGATTATAAATTTAAACAAGTTCAAAACATTACTTATCATAAGTCTTTTTTTAAACATAACCATGAACACTGTTGCGTATACATACAAAACGTTAAACCAAAAATCGAAAATATAATGATGTAAATTACCATGATATTATAAATTAAATAATTATTAAACTACTATATTTGCCATTCTGTCATTTTGAATACAAACTCTCCAATCCTTAAACTATTTTTTAAGCCATTGTAAGAAAATTCTTAAATGGTCGGAGGTCATGAAAAATAATCTTAAATCTTTTATTTTCACTTTTCTCTAAGAGAATTAATTTAATTTTAAAAATCAAATCCACTACATTAAAGGCCGTTTAATTAACTACAAAAAAGAGTAATAGTTTTTTCTACTTTATACATTTGAGTGGAAAAAACAACATTTTAAAAATTATGTTTTTACGTTACATATTTTGGGATGTCCACTTTATGTAGAGGCTGCTTCCATTTCAAATCACACAGGTCGTATATGTTCAAAATTCAAAATCATGTTAAACATGATTTTTATTGTTTTTCAGGGCAAATACGTATTTTTTTGTTTTGAGAAAAAAAATTTTTTCGCAGAGTTACGAGCATTTGAAAGTTTTAGGACAAAGAGTGATTTTTGAACGAAAACGCTAACACATTTTTTTAAAATCGCTGTAGTTTTTTCAAAAAATTATATTTTTTAATTTTGTTTTCTTATTTTACTTATGTTTTAGGTGCTCTTTCTTAGCAACTTTGAAAATTTAAAAAATTTTGAAATTTAACAAAATGGCGGCCATTTTTTGAAAAATCAAAAAACTCAATTTTTTCAAAGACGTAATTTTTTTTTTTTTTAACTTTTTTTGTAGTTAGTAGATAACAAAAATAATTTTTTCCAATAGGTTTAATGTGCGCTAAAACATTGTGAAAGGCGCAAGAATTTTTTTGTAAAAATTATAAGTCATTATTTTAAATAATACAGCGCCGTATATTATTCATATAATTATTCTATTTTTTGATTTTACTTATGTTTTATGTGCTTTTTCTTAGCAATTATGAAAATTTTGAAAATTTTGAAAATTTTGAAAATTAACAAAATGGCTGCCATTTTTTGAAAAATCGAAGAAGTCAAAATTCTCGAAAACGTAATTTTTTATTTTTTTGAAAGTTTTTTTGTAGTTACTAGATAACAAAAAAAAAATTCCAATAGGTTTACTGTGCGCTAAACACTGTGAAAGGCTAAAGAATTTTTTTGTTTTTTTGAAAATACAAAAAGTCATTATTTTGGCTAATGCAAAGATATCTTACAGTTTGAAAAATCACATTGAATATTTGTTATTTGCTTTTTAAACAACTATTTTTTATTTAGAGAAATATAATTTTTAATTCGTTTTTTTATCTAGTAAATGAAAACAAATTTTGAAGAAATAAAAAATATTGTTTTTGAGAAAATTAAGCTTTTTTATTTTTGAAAAAAGGACATTTTGAAAATTTTTAAAATTTTTTAATTTGTAAAGAAAAAGCATGTGAAACATTAGTCAATCATTACTAAAATAAAAAAAAATGCAATAATTTATGGCGCTAGTTTAGGAAAAATAATACCTTTTATAATTTTCACAAAAAAAATTGCTGCGCCTTCCACAGTATTTTAGCGCACATTAAACCTATTGGAAAAAATTTTTTTGTTATCTAGTAACTACAAAAAAAATTTCAAAAAAATAAAAAATTACGTTTTTGAAAAATTTGACTTTTTTGATTTTTCAAAAAATGGCCACCATTTTGTTAATTTTCAAAATTTTCAAAATTTTAAAAATTGCTAAGAAGGAGCACATAAAACATAAGTAAAAACAAGAAATAGAATAATTATATGAATAATATATGGCGCTGTATTAATCAAAATAATGACTTATAATTTTCACAAAAAAAATTCTTGCGGCTTTCACAATGTTGTAGCGCACATTAAACCTATTGGAAAAAATTATTTTTTTTATCTACTAACTACAAAAAAAAATTTCAAAAAAAAAAAATTACGTTTTTGAGAAAATTGAGTTTTTTAATTTTTCAAAAAATGGCCGCCATTTTGTTAATTTTCAAAATTTTTCAAATTTTCAAAGTTGCTAAGAGCACCTAAAACATAAGTAAAATCAGAAAAAAAAATTAAAAAATATAATTTTTTGAAAAAACTAGTAAAGTTAAAAAAATTTGTTAGCGTTTTCGTTCAAAAATCACTCTTTGTCCTAAAACTTTCAAATGCTCGTAACTCTGCGAAAAAAATTTTTTTCTCAAAACAAAAAAATACGTGTCTCATTATTTGCTCTAAAAAACAATAAAAATCATGTTTAACATGATTTTGAATTTTGAACATATTCGACCTGTATGATTTAAAATGGAAACAGCCTAGAGTGCCCCAAATTTATATTTAAAAATTAAAACAGATTGAAAAAAAAGAAAAATAGAATAAACTTTCTTGTTTTAACCATCAACTACTAAAAATGAATAATTCCCTTCTTTATTGAACTTGTCACCGAGTAACGAATAATTGTTTATGTATTTAATTATTCATATTTGTTATCTTTATATTATCTTTTTTTGTACATATTTCTTCAAATTCTCATATAGTCACAAAAAGGGTGAAATGTGTAATTATACAAACGATAGGCATATTTTTTTAAAATTAAATTTTTTATTTTATATTAACATTTTATTGAAATATTTTTTTAATTTATTTAATATTGGACAGAATTCATTTCAAAACATGCAGGTAGTCCGATTGAGCGTCGAGAATTAACTTCGTATAAAAGTTTGTTTTTCTGCTTGAAAAAGAAAGAGACACGTATTTTTTTAAAATTTTCATTACACTTTTTTTAATTTTTACGATTTTTTGTAAATTGTACCAAAAAATAAGTCTTTTATAAATTCGACGCCCCCGTTGATAGCATGTTATTTTCAAAGCCAACACAATAAAAGATTAATTGAAGCTGCGCGTGGAAGAGGGGCCTAACGTACAAAAAGTGAATTTGAGAAAAACGGAAAAAAGTGAAATTGCATTTTTTTAAACAAACAATAGTTTAATACGTTTTAGAATGAGGTAAAAATGATATAATATATTGATTTTTCTGATATTTTAGTCGCCTTCTTATATAAAAATGCGAAAAAAAATTCTTACAGTGGAAGAGAGATCTAATCGATATTTTACATAGATCCCTCTTCCACGATACAAAAGTTTTCAGCTCGTAACAATTTTTACAAGATCGTTTTAATAATTTTTTCTTCACATGATGTCCTTTAAAAAGCTAAATCATTTATTGAAAATATTTAAATACATTTTTGGAAGCATTTCATAAAATACCTAATTATAGTTGTAGGTTAAATGATAAATTGGTTGTGCAGATAGATCCCTTTTCCACAATGTATTTATATTCGATATTAAAGTTAATTTCTCTTCTTTTGCTATTTTATCTTATGAATTATAACTTTTTTCTGATTCCTTCAGTTTTTTTCTTTCTTTGTATTTTCATATTAAAGGCTAATTTGTCTTTTTCTTGATATTTTGTCAATTTTACAAAACTATTTCTAGATAACCTGCATTTTAAAAGTTGACAGTTCGAAAACATGACAATATTTTTTTCTAATTTTTAGTATTAAAACATTATAGTTATAAAAATTTTATCACAGAAATTAAAAGAGGATATTTAAAAGAATCTATTTTTCTATTTAGTTAAAATTCGACAAAATTTGAGTTAGATCCCTCTTCCACGCTCGGCTTCAATTTAAAAAACAGAAGAAACTCCTTTTTATTAATAATTTCATAGATATGATTTCTATTCAATTGTTTGTTTAATCAAATGTCTATTTGAAGTTGCGTGTCATAAAATGTTAATTGGGCCGAACGTTCAATATACTTGTTTATTTTATCAAATATGCAGTACGATTCTATTTAAATCTTCAATAATATATTATAATGTTTATGCAAGGTTATGTGGAAGGTTATATAGAATATTATTGCAGATCTGATAAAATTAACAAGTATATTAAACGTTCAGCCCAATTAACATTTTATGATACGCAGCTACAAATAGACATTCGATTAAACAAACAATTGAATAGAAATCATCTCCATGAAATTATTAATAAAAAGGAGTTTCTGCGTTGGCTTTGTAAAAAACATGTTATTAACGGGGGGCGTCGAATTTGTTTTAAATCTCGTAATTTACACATTCTTCAAGCTTTTTAGTTTTTCTTTGGCTCCTTTTTTTATTTTATTTTTTTTGCTTTTTAAAAATTTCTTAAAAAAATTCAAGAATATTCATAAACAAAAACAATAGGTACTTTAATTTCTTGGAAAAACTGAAAAAAATATCTCAAAAAAGACAAATATTTTTTCTTTTAATTTTTAGTGTTTGTAGCTGCTTAATTGTACTACTTACCACAAAAAATTCATTTTGGTATTTTTTTGTTTCCTGGGAGGAAAAAATTATTTTCTTTTTTTTCGTAAAAACCTTATAAATTTCGCAGTTTTTAAGATTGTAAAACGTTCCTTATTTTCTTTGTTTAAATTTTTAATAATATTTTTTTAAAAATATCATAAAAAGCAATAAAAGCTGATAAATAGCAATATTATCTAACTTTCTTGAAAAAGGAATTTGTATTGATAAATTTTCAGTTTTATAGAATTTCGCAACTTGGATTTAATTGTTTTGTTATTATGATGTTTCTGTTGTGGTATATAATATATGTTTCATAGAACGAAAATAACTTCAACTGTTAATTGAAATTATCAGTTAAAATATATTATAAGCCAATATAGATAGTATATACATATTATCTGATAATTCCAATTAAGAGTTGAACTTGTATTCGTTCTATGAAACGTATATTATATACCAATATGGAAAAATTATAATAGCAAAATGATTACATCCATATTGCTAAATTCTATAAAACTGAAAAATTTTTAATAACAAATGTATAACGTAAAAACAAATTTTTATTTTTTTAAGAAAGTTGAGTAATATTGCTACTTATCAGCTGTTATTACTTTTTATGATAATTTATAAAAATATCATTAAAAATATAAACAAAAGGCACAAGGACTGATTTTCAATCTAAAAAATAGCGAAATTTTGGATGTTTTTGCGACAAAATAGAATATAATTTTTTTGTCCCACGAAACAAGAAAAAACCAAATGAAATTTTTGTACTGAGTAGTACAATTAAGTATAGCTACAAACCCTAACAATTTTAAGAAAAAAAAGGATGGCCTTTTTTAGATAAAATTTTTTTCCGTTTTTTCCAAAAATTAGAGTATTGATTTTGATTGTAAATATTTTTTAATTTTCTTAATAAATTTCTAAAAAGCATAAATAATAGGAAAAAATGAGCCAAGCAGAAACTAAAAAGCTTGAAAAATGTGTAAATTGCGAGATTTTAAAGAAACAATTTATAAAAAACTTATTTTTTTTGTTAAAACCTTTAAAATATCGTAAAAATTAAAAAACAAATTTATGAAAATTTAAAAAAACACGTTTCTTTTTATTTTTTAAGGGCATTTGATGGAGTATAACGTCACTGGTATAGACAAAATTTGTCTGTAACTTTTCTCTTAAAATATTGAATATTTTTTCACAAAACTTGGTAGAATTATTTAAAAGATCATTATAAAGCTCTCTCTGACCCAAGTTTTTTTTTAATTTTATCTCAAAATTAATTTTTAAAAAATATTCTGTTTTTCGAAAATTTTCCAAAATTAATTTTGGGACAAAATTCCAACAAATTCGGGTTAGAGAGACCTTCCTAATCACATTTTAAGTAATTATACCAAGTTTCGTGACAAAATATTCAATATTTTAAGAGAAAAGTTACGGACAAATTTTGCCTATCCCAGTGACGTCGTATTCCATCACATTCCCTTAAGCAGAAAACATAAGTTTTATATGAAGTTAATTCTCTATGCTCAGTCAGTCTGCCTGCATAATTTGAAATGGATTTAGTCATTGTTAAATTACCGATTTACTTCTAAGGTACCTTCTTTCGGAACGCGTTACAAGTAAAATATTACTATTGAATTATTAACAATTTCTTGTCCAATATTCACAGTTGATACTAAAATTCTAAACGCTATAAAGAAATCTGAAGAAAACGTTTTGAAACAAATGCAAAAAGAAATTGCTAGACAAGACCGTCGATATAACTATGAATTAAAGGAAGCAAAAAAAGAAATAATAGACAATATAAGAAGTATTGTCTCTGGAACGGATTTACAATTGTTGTCTGAAGAAGGACAATTGGGTCAGCTTCCTATTGGCAACTTTGAAAAATTTCAAATTTTCGACATTGACATCCAATCCGATGAAAAAATTCGAGAGGCTTTGGTAAATATTCACATCATTATTACCACGCAGCTTATTTTTAAAAACAATTGTGAGAATGAGTTGTATGCTTATTTTTTCGTTTTATTATTACTACTATTATTATGATTATTTAATTTATTTTAAAGTAATAACACTAAAAGAAGTTGGAATTTTCAGAAATAATAAAATTATATTACCTTGAAAACGTAGAACTATGAGGGAATTGTTTTGTGATTTTTAGAATTTTTTGCACAATTTATTCTTAAAACAATCAAAAATTTATTGTTAATGTCCGCAAAAATTTCAATAAAAAATTAATTTTTTTGCATTCTTATTTGTTGCAAATAAACTCTCTAATTAATGAAGAAAATCTTTTTAATTACTAATTAGAATGTGACTTATTATTATTTTGATATCTACTTGTAATGGTAACTTTTTCATTCTTTAATAATTATTTTTTATTGTTCTTTGTATTTTTAATAGATTTTATAGTTTTACCATCATTTTCTTTCCTTCTGATTTTTTCAAAAATCTTTTAAGCAACTTTGCTTTTACGTAAATTGTTTCTATAACTTGTCGTAAATTTTACTTTTTCTCTGGTTTTCTTGTTTATTTTCATAAAAAAAAAAAAAAAATTCTTTGCACCTACAGACTAGAGTTTATAAATTTCATAACCTTTTTAATAGATTGTTCCATTTTTTTTATCTTTTTAATATGTAACTATTGTTGAATCTTTGGTAATAATTTTTACCTTTTTATTTGGTAATTCCTTTTTAGATTTTTTTTTATTAATTTTTGGGCATTTTAAAAAACATCTTCAGGTTTTTTCAGAGTTTTTGCATTCAACTTTCAAAAATTTAAATTTACTTAAACTGTACAATTGCATTTCAGATAATCTTCAATAGCAAAACTTTAATTATTTGCCTTGTTATTCAATTTTCTATCAATTTTCCCCTTCTTTAGTAAATATTTTTAGTTAATTTCCAAATGCCCAACTTTTTTCCTACTTGTTACCCATTTTTTTTATTATTAATTGTTAATTTTTTTTTATTATTATTTAATATTTTAAATAAACTATGAATTAAGAAGATTTATTTAAATTTTGTCGTTTTTTATAAAAAATTTTCATAACTGCTTAAGTTTTCTCATTTTTAAAATATTTTTCTTATTTTTATTTCTCTCTTTTTGGTTATTTTTTAAAAATTCTTGTGAAATTTTCATACTTGAATTAATAAATTTTCCTTTATTAATTTGTTTGTCTTTCGTAGATAAATGCACATGAAAAGAACCCTTAATTAAAATAATTATTCCATATCTTATTAGATTTATGTTAATTTAATATATTTTCTTATTTCTTTTTATTTATTGAGAACCGACTAAAGTTACTCTGCTCTATCCATTTTTCGTATTGTGTTAAACAATCTGTATTTTTCTGATATTTGAATTTTTTTATTTTTAATAATTATTTATAAATAATATATATAGAATCAAAAAATGGAACCAAGTAACTTTAGTCAAAATATCGAAAGAAAATTTAAATAAGAATTAAAACAAACTTGTTTATTTTTAGTAAGCTATTAAAATAAAGTTTATAAAGAAACGTATTACATTTAATTTGTAAAATTCAATAAAAAAATTATCAGAAGTTAGACTCTTTACTTTAAACTATGATATTTATTGTATTCTTAAATTTTTTCCAGTCTCGATTGTATATAAAAAATTGATTAATAAAGTAATATAACTTACCTAGAAATTAATGATTTTTCTTCCTTTTAGCACAAGCACATTTTGCGTACAATTGGCGGTACGTCTGATTTGCGTGAGGCTATGAGGCGTCTAATGCCGACACTTATAACCCATTAACGCCCAGACGGACGAAAAATTTCTGTTGACTTTGAGGACCTCCCTTTTAAAAAAAATGCCTACAAAAAAATTAGCACTTATCATTTTTAACGTAAAATTTACTCCTCTTTTAGATTCTGAAGTTAAAATTTGTTTATAACAAATCGTTAAAAAGTTATAAACAATTTTTTGCAAAAAAACACGATTTTTTGAGAAAAAATTTTCATTTTAGACATATTTTCACCGGAAAAAAGCAAGTAGATGCTCTCAAAAGCTCAAAATATCGCGTCCATGGACCCCCAGCTATAAGACCCTGAAGCAAAAAAATTTTTTTTTCAAAATGGCGGACGCCAATATGGCGGCTAAAACTAAAAAAATGGCTCAGATATGAAACAGGGTGCTCCAACTTTTTCATGTGACTGAAATCGCCTAAAACTCTTTATACGGGGGTTTTTGGGGTCGCTGATTACGAATATGATGTCAGTTTTTAAAAATTCAAAATGGCTGATCCAATATGGCGGACGAATTTTTAAAAAAATTTTGGATTCACTTGAAACTCTCCACTCAGGGGTTTTTGGGGTCGCTGATTACGAATATGATGTCAGTTTTTAAAAATTCAAAATGGCGGATCCAATATGGCGGACGAATTTTTAAAAAAATTTTGGATTCACTTGAAACTCTCCACTCAGGGGTTTTTGGGGTCGCTGATTACGAATATGATGTCAGTTTTTAAAAATTCAAAATGGCGGATCCAATATGGCGGACGAGTTTTTAAAAAAATTTTGGATTCACTTGAAACTCTCCACTCAGGGGTTTTTGGGGTCGCTGATTACGAATATGATGTCAGTTTTTAAAAATTCAAAATGGAGTTGGCAAATTTTTTAAGTCTTATTATTTTTTTTGGTTATTTTTGTTTATTTGACGCTGATTTTTTTGCTGTGGTGCTGTATAACTTTTAACTATGCTCACAACTAAGACGGTTTTGCGCTTGTTGTTTCCGCTAAGATCTGGCATTTCGAAGTCGGCGCATTACTAGTTTTGCAGAAAATGCAATGGCATGCAGTTATTACTGCTGTACTGCTTGTTGGCATTGTGCCAGAATTTGCTTGCAGCTCTGGCTATTGTTACTGAGCCAGCATTTGCTTCCACCACTGGTTGTCCCCTTACAAAAAAGGAGTATTAGAATGAGTATTGAATAATGAGTACTGCAGTGAGTATTGCAATGAGTATTGCAATGAGTACTGCATGAGTACTGCAATGAGTACTGCAATGAGTATTGGAAATTCCAGTACTTTTTTCGCCACATGTATTTTTTAAGTACAGTAAACAATTTTTTTTAAAATTATAATGAAATTGTGATTTTGCGTTCCATGTATTTCTGTATATTTAGTTTACAACAAAAAAAGTAGTGCGCAGACGTAGGAGCCGTAGAAACTTAGTGCGCAACATATTATATTTTCAACAATGTTTGGCGAAAAAAGTACTGGAATTTTCAATACTCATTGCAGTACTCATTGCAGTACTCATGCAGTACTCATTGCAATACTCATTGCAATACTCACTGCAGTACTCATTATTCAATACTCATTCTAATACTCCTTTTTTGTAAGGGGACAACCAGTGGTAGAAGCAAATGCTGGCGCAGTAACAATAATCAGAGCTGCAAGCAACGCTGGCACAGTAAGGACAACCAGTGGTGGAAGCAAATGCTGGCTCAGTAACAATAGCCAGAGCTGCAAGCAAATTCTGGCACAATGCCAAAAAGCAGTACAGCAGTAATAACTGCATGCCATTGTATTTTCTGCAAAACTAGTAATGCGCCGACTTCGAAATGCCAGATCTTAGCGGAAACAACAAGCGCAAAACCGTCTTAGTTGTGAGCATAGTTAAAAGTTATACAGCACCACAGCAAAAAAATCAGCGTCAAATAAACAAAAATAACCAAAAAAAATAATAAGACTTAAAAAATTTGCCAACTCCATTTTGAATTTTTAAAAACTGACATCATATTCGTAATCAGCGACCCCAAAAAGCCCTGAGTGGAGAGTTTCAAGTGAATCCAAAATTTTTTTAAAAACTCGTCCGCCATATTGGATCCGCCACTTTGAATTTTTAAAAACTGACATCATATTCGTAATCAGCGACCCCAAAAAGCCCTGAGTGGAGAGTTTCAAGTGAATCCAAAATTTTTTTAAAAATTCGTCCGCCATATTGGATCCGCCATTTTGAATTTTTAAAAACTGACATCATATTCGTAATCAGCGACCCCAAAAACCCCTGAGTGGAGAGTTTCAAGTGAATCAAAAATTTTTTTAAAAATTCGTCCGCCATATTGGATCCGCCATTTTGAATTTTTAAAAACTGACATCATATTCGTAATCAGCGACCCCAAAAACCCCTGAGTGGAGAGTTTCAAGTGAATCCAAAATTTTTTTAAAAATTCGTCCGCCATATTGGATCAGCCATTTTGAATTTTTAAAAACTGACATCATATTCGTAATCAGCGACCCCAAAAACCCCCGTATAAAGAGTTTTAGGCGATTTCAGTCACATGAAAAAGTTGGAGCACCCTGTTTCATATCTGAGCCATTTTTTTAGTTTTAGCCGCCATATTGGCGTTCGCCATTTTGAAAAAAAAATTTTTTTGCTTCAGGGTCTTATAGCTGGGGGTCCATGGACGCGATATTATGAGCTTTTGAGAGCATCTACTTGCTTTTTTCCGGTGAAAATATGTCTAAAATGAAAATTTTTTCTCAAAAAATCGTGTTTTTTTGCAAAAAATTGTTTATAACTTTTTAACGATTTGTTATAAACAAATTTTAACTTCAGAATCTAAAAGAGGAGTAAATTTTACGTTAAAAATGATAAGTGCTAATTTTTTTGTAGGCATTTTTTTTAAAAGGGAGGTCCTCAAAGTCAACAGAAATTTTTCGTCCGTCTGGGCGTTAATGGGATAAGAAAGACAGTACAGTCTCAGTATTCCGGCAAGGGGAAAAAAAGAAAGGCATTGGAAAGCTGGATTTTTCAAAAACAAATTTATTTTCCTGTATCAAAGGTAATTAAAAATATTGTTTTTAATATTTTGCCAAGTACACAAAAAGTACATTTAATATTGTTTAAAGTACTTCTAATAAATTTATTTTTCTGTTTTTCTTTTCCTTTTTTTTTGTTAATAGAATTGTTTTTTATACTTGATTTCAAACCATCTAAATTGTTAATGAAATGAACCCAAGATAAAGACGTTTTATAAGAAGGTGTCAACAAAAATGCTCTCACCTGACTTAAATTTTGTCGGCTTTTGCGCTTAAAAGACAAGATAGGTTAGCAAATTAACCAGAAATTGAGGTTTTTTTTTCCATTATTGCAACCAACACTTTTTTTATAATATTTGTTTCAAAAACTGATGAAATAAATTGATCCCCAACCCATTTTATTAACAATTTAGATAGTTTAATTCCAGTTTTATTTAAAATTTTATTTAAAAATTAAGAAAATTTAATTATTTTAAAGTATGTGTTCGCATGCTAATGAATTTGTGCATTAATTTATGCACGTTTTTCAGTATAATGATTATTGAATATTTTTTCAGCGGCAGCAAGTTATAAAATTTCAAATATTAAAGAAGGAGATGTCAGCACCGCTGTAGGACTTTGGTTGTCTCAGTCCGGAGATAGAGAAGGTGGAAGAAAGCAGAGGGCGATACAAAGATTGCTAGGAAAAACTGAGGCTGACTGTAAAAATCTGTGTCCAAAAACGTTACCTGACATTTCGGAAGAAGGAAACAAGTCGACAACCAACGAGGAAACATCTTCCGAAAATAAAAATGAATCATCCGCAAAAGCTATCAAAGATACATTAAATTCCACAATTGAAAGATTATAAAGTGTTGAAAATGTTTAAAACATTTTTTATTTTACTTTTATTTTTTTGTGATCTTTCTCAACTTTTTTTAACTTTCGTTCCTTTTATTTCATTTTATTCGAAAATGTTTACATTTTATTATAAAGATTAGCACCTACCGGAATTTAGAAAGAACTCCATTACTTATATTTAAATTATTAATATTTGTATACGTTCTATATATTTCAATACGCTAAAAATATTTAACTGGTTTAGAAAAATTATCACTAACCATGTTGTTTTATTCTTAATTTGTTCTTTAAATATATTGTAATAAAACAAAAAATGTATCATAATTACAACAAATATGTATTCCTTTACAAAAAGCAAGTATAAATGTTTCTAAAAGTGTTTTGTGTACGTTTCGTAGTATACTGGAAATATATAAGTAAAGAAAGAAAGGTTTTAGTTTAAATAAACCCAGAAAAATTTGAATCAGTTGTTATCAAGATCTTTTTTATTTTGTTAATTATTCCTTTTGAAAAATGAATATTTTCAGATAAATTATTCTCAGGAAATTTTGTTTCAATGTTTCATGAATCGTTGAGCATTTAATTTCTTAAAAATTAATAAAAAAATCATAATAAAGGTAAAATAATAATTTTATTATTTATTTTAGGAATTTAAGAAATCTATGCAAGTAAAAACAAAGATTTATTATTTAGCAAATTTTTTTCCTTTAATTCGGTAATTAAAAATTGATTTTTCCATTTTCCTTTAAATAGAATATTTTTTACATTTAATATTTTAAAAAAGTGCTGGTGTCGTGGAATCACAGAACGGCACAATTATTTTAATTTTTCTCTACATTTTTTAATTTTAATATGTAGGTTTATCTAAAAAAATTATTATTCTTCAAGGAAATAATCTTATTCTTAGATTCTTTTTGAATGTCCAGCAAAATATTAAAAAAAAATTTTCCTTTCCTATAAAAACAAAATTATCGCAGAACCCCTTTTGGTATGCTACCGGTCAAATTTACTTAACTAAAATACGAAATTATTTATTGATAAATAAATGTTTGTAGGATCAAACAAACGACTCTTTAATGAAAATAAATTTAGTTTAAGGATTTTCATGGGATTTTAATTTTAATTGTTGACATTATTAATTCTTAGTACTTTTTAAAAACCTTCTTCATTGTTTATTTAATCTTATTTTAAATTGAAAATTAAAATTTTAGAAGATGCCATACATTTTGTTATAAGCTTAATTTTATTATTATAATAACTTTTTTTAAACGCACAAACGATTTTGAAAAGATAAATTTAAATAATTAATTATTTATATTTTCAAAGTGTTTTGAATATTACTAAATTTTGTAGTTCTATATATATAAAGCTTTAAAAAATTGTCAAATTTGTATAATTTGAGATTTTAAAGGCAACCACATTTTTTTTAGTAAAACTAATTTTTATTATTTGAAATATGTAATTTTTCTTTTTAAAAAAGCTTTTTGAAAAACTTAAGATTTAAATAAACGATTTAAATGCATTAGTTAAATTTGAATTAAATAAAACTTTTTATTTCACATACTATGAACATATATTGAATTTATTTATTAATTATCATTTTCTGTATTTTAAAAAAATTTAAAGACTAAAAGCCTTGAATATGGATTTTTAAAGTTGAATATTTTAAATTTTAAAAAACAATTTAAATACATTAAATTAAAATAATACCACATTAAAATTATAACATTTATTTATCGTTAATTTTAATATATTTTTTTAGAAAGATATTGTTTGTCAGAATTTTATTTAAAATTTGAAATTACCAATTTCTACAATTGTTACAATTTTGTTAAAATTTCAAATTAAACAAATTTTTATTTTAAAAGATAGGTTCAATTTTTTTGTAATTCCAAATAATTGATTTGAAGAATAAAGATTTTTTTCATGAAAGAAAAAATGATTGTTTAACGTTTCTATTTAATTTTATATGATACCTAATGTGATTTGGAATTTTTTTTTTTTTAAAAAAAAAAAAAAATTAAAAATCCGTATTTATACTTGAAAAAAAAAGAATAATTAAAATAAATTCAAATAATAGATTTTAACTTAATGACTAATTAACAATTTTCTTACAATCATTAAGAATTTAATTTTTATTTCTTGAAATTATTTATTATCATTGATTTTTAACTAAGCAGGTTATTTTATAATTAAAATTAAAAAAGCGTTATAATTTAAACATTCCAGGTAATCTGTATTGTCAAATTATTTCTTGAGGACTCGATTAAATGCTTCATGATTTCAAATTCGAATACTATTCCCGCCTGACGCGCGACGGATCTTCGCGCAGCAGTATAGTTTCCACAAGTGGCAGCAGGTGGCGTCCGTCAGAGTTTCTCGCGAATGAGTTGCGTCAGAATTCTTATATAAGACCAGCTTCTCGCAGTGTCAAATATTCAGATTCCACGTGTCTATCTTTTTAAATTCTCCCTGACTACTTTTGACTGGAGAATTTTTAAATAGCTCTTCATTGCATTGAGCTATAAATCAAATTTGAAACTTTTTTTTTATTTTACAATTGGTTAAATCTTGGGATTATCAAGGGTTTGCCAGTCATTGGCAGCCACCAATAGTTCATTATTGGCTGCCAAGAGAAAAATCGGATTCTAAATAATTTGTCTATATACATGCTTATAATTGATTTTTTGTTTATTTATTGGTTTTCTATTGGCATGACAAGTATTGGTACAATAATTGGCTTCCAATATTGGCCCAATGTTCACAGCCAATGGATAGCCAAGATTTTTAGAATCCGATTTTTTTTCTTGGCAGCCAATAATGGGCCAATGATGACTAACCAATCATTGGCACGAGCGTGATCATCCCAAGGTTTAACCAATAGTGGTCCAATATTGGTTGCCATTATTGACGCCAATATTGGTATCACTGGCTCCCAATATTGGTCCATTATTGCGCCAATCGTTAATTTCCCATTGGGTAGTATTTCTAAAAAGGATATGTATATAAATTCTAAACCCAAATCTAATATTATTTTTAAAATTAAAATTTTTTATAGGTACTTAATTACATTTTTTAATTCAGCTTTAAATTTTTTTACATCTTATATTTATTTTTTATTTAAAAATTTTAAAGTTTTAAAGCAATTACTAGTTTTTTTCTGGGCATATTTTTATTATTTAAAACGAATATTATTTAAAAACAATAACGTTTTATAAAAGCTAAATTGAAATAAATTATATTTTTAAATTAGAATCAAAATTTAATAATATTAATAATAGCATTAATTTTAAATGCTTAACATTTTTTTATTTTCTTAACAATTTTTAATTAACAATTTTTCCATGCTTTATTTATTCTTTTTTTTTAATTCCAAAATACACTTTCATATTTTTCTGTTCATATTCTTTATTAATCGTAATGAGTTTATGAATCCCGGATAAAACCCACTTTCCAACCAGTTCTACTACTGTCATATAAAACCCGGATTAAACCGGATAGACGCCAACACTATCACTTTCGGATTAAAACCGTGTAGCTTCCGTATTGTAAGCTGATTGACATTTTTTAATTTTATTTTCTTGACGAGTAAACCCTGAGTAAAACCGGGTTGAAATTATTTCTGTGTTGACAACCACATAAATCCCGAATAAAACCCACTTTTCAACCGGTTTGACTTTTGTCATATATAACCCGGATTGAACCGGATAGGTGCCAACACTATCACTTCCGGATTGAAACCGTGTTGCTTCCGTATAGTAAGCTGATTGACATTTTTTAATTTTATTTTCTTGACGGGTAGAATCTGAATAAAACCTGGTAGAAACTGTTCTTGTATTGACAACTACATAAATCCCGGATAAAACCCACTTTCTAACCAGTTCCACTTTTGTCATATAAAACCCGGATTGAACCGGATAGACGCCAAGATTATCACGTCCGGATTGAAACCGTGTAGCTTCCGTATAGTAAGCTGATTTAAATTTTTAAATTTTATTTTCCTGGCGGGTAAAACCCGAATAAAAACGGGTAGAAGTTATACTTGTTTTGACTGTCATATAAAACCCGGATAGAATCCACATCAAAAACGACATTTGTGTTATATTTTTATATATGTTCCGGATTAAACCCGTATAGAACCATACAGAATGTCACCACTTAGTTTTATTTTAATTTTAGAACCCGGATAAAACCCGACTTCAACCATATTAGATCCGAAGATTTTAAATAGTTTCCGAATAAAAACCGGATACAACCAACTAGAACCCGAACTGGATTTTATCTGGTGTCTTTCCGGATTCTACCTGTTTCTTATCGGATTTTTTTAGCACGGCTGAACTGTATCGTGTAAAAAGTTAAATGTTTTTACAAATTAATTTATTGCAACTCTCACAGGAACCTATTGTCCTTTTTTAAATACAATATCGGTTCATTATATATTGTCGATTCTAGCGTAACTGCCCTATTTCAAGATAAGTTTTGGTAGAAAAATAATTTTTTTTTTAATGTTTCTGTGCACTAATTTTTCTTATTAGGGTATTGGGATCTGACATGGGGACGTGGCCTAAACAAATATGGCGCACTTTGGATAACATTTTTAATGAATTTACATAGGATACAAAACAATGTGTAAAAAAAAGTTAATTTATGTAGATAGTATTTGCAAATAGATAAGTACAAATTTTGATCAACGAAAATTTATCGAAAGTATGCTTGTTGTTCAAGTCAGACAAGTGATAAAATGTGATGAAAATTAATAAAATAGGGAGATTTCATAGGCTATGTGCTTCTAAATTTTTAAAAAATCATGAATTGTGTACATAAATATTGTAATAAAAGTCAGGGAACAAGAGAAAAATAAGAACAATTAACTTACTTTCCTTTTTAAGTCATAAGATAAACTAAAATCTTGACATAAGCGACGTAAAAGATATTATAACCTCTAAATTTAAAAAGTATAAAATTTACAAAAATGAAATAAGTTTTGTTAAAATGCAGTGAGAAAATTCTCATTGAAATCCTTATGCAGTTTATTTTTAAATCTACATTTGCCAGGCCTTTAATTTATCAATTTAAAATCAAACGTATTTTTCGTATCAACAACATGTTGTTTCGGAGGTCAGAAAATTATGATAAGTCGCATCTAAAATTTTTGCAACAATAGAGTAACAGTGGCAATCGAGAAAATAGTTAAATAGGACAATTTTAACGTAGCGAAAATGTGTCCCTATCCTTTGTAAAATAAATAACGATAATAATATTACAAAGATGTAATAGAAAATTGCACAACATGTTATCCAAAACTAATTTAATTTCTTAACACTAGATGGCGTATCTATGAATGTCAGATCCCAATAATATAATCATATTTTAAACGATTTTACTACAACTATATTTATACGGAAACAATAGCAAATTTTTGAAAATTGACTCCCACGTGGACCTGAACCGCAACCTTTTATTCCAAATATGTGACCTGGACTGTGAAAAGGGGGCTTACGTGTCAAAAAATAATTTTTCACTTTTTTGCCGATTCTGATAGATTTTGAGATGCTCTTTCACGTGGTGCAAACCAAAAAGTCATAACTTGTTAAAAAGTTGATTAAAACTGAAGCTAAAGAAGAGTACTTTTGCGAAAAAAATAATGTGTTTTTTAAAAATCTGGAAAAAGGAAAAAAAATGATTGAAATCGCTTAAAACTCCTTCCTCGGTGGTTTTTGGGGTCGCTGATTACGAATCCGGTGTCAGTTTCTTAAAATTCAAAATGCCGGATCCAATATGGCGGACAAAAAATTAAAAACTTATCAGATTCGCTTAAAACTGGCTACTTGGGGGTTTTTGGGGTCGCTGATTACGATTCCGGTGTCAGTTTCTTAAAATTTAAAATGGCGGATCCAATATGGCGGAGAAAAAAATTAAAAACTTATCGGATTCGCTTAAAACTGGCTACTCGGGGGTTTTCGGGGTTGCTGATTACGAATTTAGCATCAGGTTGTTAAAATTCAAAATGGCGGATCCAATATTACGGTCTTTTAAAAATGTGAACCCCAAAAACTACTGTGTAACGAGTTTCAAGCCGTATAAACGTGCAGACGTATCAATATTGACTTCGATAAAGATTGAATTGCTCTTTCACATATTAAAAACCAGAATGTCATAATTCGTTAAAATATTTATTAAAACTAACACCGGATTCGTAATTAGCGACCCCAAAAACCCCCGAGTAGCCAGTTTTAAGCGAATCCGATAATTTTTTTAATTTTGTTGTCCGCCATATTGGATCCGCCATTTTGAATTTTCAAAAACTAACACCGGATTCGTAATCAGCGACCCCAAAAACCCCCGAGCAAGGAGTTCGAAGCCATTAAAGCGTGAAGAAGTATCAATATTAACTTTTTAACTTTAACATCGTTTTTCTCGAAATCTTATTTTTACACGTAAGCCCCCTTTTCACTGTCCAGGTCACATATATTGTACAAAATAAAAATTTCTTCTTAATATTTTGCTAAAATGAAAATAAATAATAAATTCATAAATTATTTAATATTATAGCAGTATTTTATGTATTAGTTAACACGTATACAATTTTATGAAACAACAGCAAATACAATATTTAATAACTAGCAAAATATACGCGCGCTACAGCGCGCGAGAATGACGTTTTGCATTTTTTACTAATTTAAATATAAAAATTATATGAGCTTCTTTATATTAGATAATTTATTATTAGATTAAATAAAAATATAACTGATTTTTTACTGTTACATAATTATTATTTAAGTTTTATTAAATCAGAAAAAGAGTTTTGTTCTTTAAACTATGATTTGTTCCGTCAAATGAATTTTTTTAAAAGTTAATTTTTATTAATATACATTCTAATACATAATTGATTTAATTATAAAATAATAATAATTTTTTTTTAAATATTTAAAGTAATCCAATTTAGCTTAAATTAATTTTATTAGATCCTAAATAAATTAAAGAAAATTCATATTTAACATATAATTATTATATAAATAAATGGTAGAAACCTTGTGGCCTTTGGTCTTTTTGTAAAAAAATTTTATTTGAATTTAGGAAGTTAATTTAAATTCTTTATTTATTCTTCTACAAATTTCGATGCATTTCGCTACGAACGTAGCTCATCAGGACTATAACAAAATCACAATGTCAAACTTACACTCGTCAGAAATCTTTTTTGTAGATATAATATAATAAAATATGGAGTATTACATACCACATAAAATTTAGAATTATTAGAATTTTAACATTAATAAAGCATTAGAATTGATCTGGAAAAAATTACAAGTTGTGATAAGTATTAAAATATTTAAGGTTAAAAAAGATTTTTACAATTATTTTTGAATTAAAACTTACTGGTTCCAGATAAAAATATTTTTGGTGCATGTCAAGCTTAAATTTTGATAAAAACACTCCATAATTAACAATTTCCAGATCAATTCTAATGCTTTATTAATGTTAAAATTCTAATAATTCTAAATTTTATGTGGTATGTAATACTCCATATTTTATTATATTATATCTACAAAAAAGATTTCTGACGAGTGTAAGTTTGACATTGTGATTTTGTTATAGTCCTGATGAGCTACGTTCGTAGCGAAATGCATCGAAATTTGGAGAAGAATAAATAAAGAATTTAAATTAACTTCCTAAATTCAAATAAAATTTTTTTACAAAAAGACCAAAGGCCACAAGGTTTCTACCATTTATTTATACAAAAAAGGTCTATAATATATCTTAATGACAATATATAATTATTATTTTAGTCCAGTTTAATAAGAAAGATAAGGTTTGTTAAAAGAGGTATGATTTTTTTGAGTTGAATGTTTAATAGCATCTTTTGCCCCATAAATGCAAAAAAATTATTCATCAAAAGTAAACAATAAAAGTTTATAGCAAAAAGGATGCGAGCGAGAAAAACGTAATGAATTATTTATTTTAAAATATACTGACATTATATCCAAACTTCTATACAAATTTTAATTATTCCATACGTTTATTAATTTAAGTTTCTGATTCTTAAAAGTTCTTTAAACAATATAAATTTCAATTACTAACTTCTCTAGGTGCAAACCAATCGTCAAAACTTTTATCAACACAGATTTTAATTTTTCCAAATTTAAAATATTTTCCATCTTTCATAGATTTAAACTCTAATTATTTAAACTTCAATTAAGCAAAATTTTAATATTTAACCAAAGTTTTAAGACATATATATGTAATTCAATTTCATTTTAATTCTCAAGAATGTAAACAAAATGTATTTTAACTTTTTACATATTTATAAACTAAATATTTTAAATTTAATTTTATTAATGCAATTTTAAAATGTGTTTCAAACTTTAAGAGCTTGTGATGTCAGTAGAGTCACGTGTCGCAAAGCCAAAATTTCTCAACGATTTTTCTATATAAAACTACTAAATATTTTTATATAAAACTTAGTATAGAATTATATAAAATATCAACCAGAAGATCTTTCTGACTCAAGCGTGTGTTCTCATTTTGACTAAAAAGTTAATTTTATAAAATTGTTCAAAATTAGAAAAAATTCAAACAGTTAATTTTGGGGCAAACTCCAAATAAGTTAGGAGTACCTTCCAGATGATATTTTAGGTAATTCGATAAAATTGCATTGAAAAATATTCAGTACCTAGTTCTAGAGAAAAACCGCTGAAAAATTTTGTCTGTGGGTCATGAGGTCAATGACCTCATTATCCATCACATCCTCTTAATTATTAGAAACTTGGAATTATTTGAATTTTAATATTAATAAATTTCAATTATTATTAAAAACTTTTAATGCTTCAAATTTTAATCATTCTATGTTTTAATTATTATATCAACTTTAAATATTTTCAAATTCTAACAATATACATATTAAAATAATTTCAAACTTAAACCAATTTATAAAAACGTTTTAATTGTAAAAAATTTACATGCATTAAAACTAAAATAAATCCAAATTTTATGATTAATTTTATAATTTTAGTCTATCCAAAAAAAGTTAATTCTTTTAGAGTAAAAACTGTATTTCAGTCTATCTCATTTTCTGTTAACCTAGTTGAATTATGATTAGATTTACAATTGTCTCTAATTTTAAATGTATAATTAAATTGAATATTAAAGCAGTTTAATAATTTACTCACGCAATAAAAAATAATAATTTTTAAATAAAAATACTAAATTTTTTCAAAAGGAATTTAATGCAGTACCCATTTTTCTTTAAAAATTAATAGCGCAAAAAAGCTTCAAGAGTCAAACCACTGTCTTTCAACTAAAGCTCGTCGCTGACATATTTTAATAAATATTAAAACCCATATTATATGTATTATTGATGTGTCTAAATTCAAGTTCTGAAGTTGTTTTAGATAATTTTTTTATTTTCCAGCCGTAAATTGTAATTAAAGAAGCAAGTGTCAAGAAAAATTGGCGTTTTTAATGCATATTTCAAATATTTTTTATTTAGAAAGAAAACATTTCATTCTCATATTGTAAAGAAAATATGTTTAATTAACATCCAAATATTTATTTTATTTAATGTTATTTTGTATATAATGAATAATGATAAGAATAATAATAAAATCAATTTAAAGTTGATCAAAAGGCTGTCACTTTTTACCATTTTTAAGAGTCTATTTTTTAGAAACCTACTTAATAAATATTACTGAAACTTACCATAATTATTAATGTATACACTATACACTTTAATATGTTTTCATTAGATTCAAGACAAATATTTATTTTATTACTAAATAATACCATCTTAAAATTTCGGAAGTAACCCCAAAACACAACATTTTTAATCTTATATAAGTTTTTCTGGATGCAATTAAAAAATTATTACTTTTCACATATCTAAGTTTTTATAAAATCTTCAACATATTAAATTTTAGCGAGGGTAATTTGCTCAGTTTATGAATTATTATGAAAGTTTAAAAATGTACTGAAAAAAGGTTACTTTTCATTGTACAAAATACACTCTAAAGTTTGACAATCTGTTATTTATTTTAAATTCAAAACTATTTTTGTCAATAATTTTAACGACAAATTTCTGAGTATATTTTGTACAATGAAAAATAAGGTTTTTTCATTACATTTTTAAACTTTAATAATAATTCATAAACTGAGCAAATTACCCTCGCGAAAATTTAATATGTTGAATATTTTATAAAAACTTAGATATGTAAAAAGTGTTAATTTTTAATGTCATCCAGAAAAAACTTATATAAGATTAAAAATGTGTGCTTTGGGGTTAATTCCAGAATTTTAAGGTGGTATTATTTAGTAATAAAATAAAAATTTGCCTTGAATCTAATGAAAATATGATTAAAGTACATAAATTAATAATTATGGTAAACGACCACCTTTGGTCGAAAGTCTGTGGTTTGACGTACTTGAAAACCTTAAGAAATGTTTAAAAACTGTGAATAGCTTATTTTTCAATGATATAATTCATAATATTTCATTCTTTATTATTATTTTTATTGTATTTTTTAGAAATAATTAAAAGCTCGAAATAGGTGTAAATATAGGTGTAATATGTGTAAATAGGTGTAAATATATCTGTATATATTTTAATATTGTTTTCTTTTTTAATACTATTATTACAATTTTATTATCTTATTTAAAAAATTTATCAATTTTTTAGTTGTGTAAGTCCATTGACTTTCGTCTGAGGACTGTTGCGGACATATTATTAAAAAAATATTGTTCCACAACACTTGAAACTTGAATATTTCCTGATTTCATTGGTCATAATATTATAGTGTAAATTGTATTTCTTATAATGTAATTATTAATCAAAAACCTTAAATTTTTGCAATTTTTTAAAAACATTAGTATTCAAAAACTATTTGATATTATCTATTGGAACTTACCAGAAGCATAAAGTTCCAATATCAAATATCAAATAGTTTTTGAATACATACGCGAAATACTGTTGTAAACATACAACTTTTGATTAATAATTGCATTAAAAGAAATACAATTTACCCTTTAATATTATGACCAATGAAACCAGGAAATATTAAAGTTTCAAGTGTTGTGGAACAATATTTTTTTAAAAATAAGTCCGCAACAGTTATCAGACGAAAGACAATGGACTTACCTAATTGACACAAACGAAAAACGTAACCTATTTTCAACTACATAACAATTTTCAAAACCAAGAAGCAAAACATTATTAAAAAACAATTGAATAGAAAAACGACCAACTTCAGGTGTGGACAGAATGAATGAAAGAATGAATGAAATTGCGGATTATTATTATAGATGGCCCTTTCGAGACTGCTAAGCATGCTAAAAGACAAACGATAAAAATTTTCATTTTGTCAGACGAAAATTTTTTGGCCATAATGTTAAAAATTCTTCAATTTAATTATTCAAATTTAAAGAAAAAGTGAGAGCGTTATTTTATTATGTATCGAAAGGCTTTACTTTAGATTAATATTCTGATGGTTAAAATTTTCACCTTATCTATCTTCAAATTAGGCTCTTAAATCAATAAAATGATAGGAAGCAAATTATAAATTCACGAGATTTTTGTGTATTTTACATTGTATGTTTGATTATTAAGGGTTAAAGCCACTGTCGATGCTTCAAAAAATTAATTTTTTTTTATTGTCTAAAAAAATTCTTTAAACCTTCTAGAACACAGAGAAAAAAGTTTGGAACCCGTTTTTGTTTCAGATTAAACTTTTCAATAACTATTTTGGGTGCACGAAGCGCCTTATGTAAAACATGCTTTAAGAGAATGTCTCCATCGCCGAAATTTTGAAATATTTTTCAATCCAAATTATTGATTTTGTTCACTTTAAGATATACCTAATAATATTTTATAATATTATTATTCTCTTAATTTTCTTTCCACAAAAAAAAAAAAAATCGAAAAATCTGCTAACAATTTTATCCGTCTTTAGTGGTGTAACACCAACGCGTTTTTCTCAAAACACGGCTTTTGAAATTGGCAAGCAGTACAACTCAAACAATTTTCAATATTTTTAATCGGGTTTTTTCCTACATCTTTATGATAACATTTCAAAGAGATTGACATACGGGATTTTCGATAACTTAATTTAAACAATTGTTATAAACAATTAAGTGCGGTTTTTTTTGTCCAAAAATGAGTTTTTTTTTCAAATGTTTCCAAATTTCTCAAAAATCAATATTTTTTAAAATCCATACGTCATTCTCTAGCTATTCTCATGTAGATTAAGAAAAAAAAATTTATTTTGTTCTGGAATAAATTTTGCACCCTGTTTCATGCTTGCCGCGGAGCTCCTCCAAGAAAACATGTATTACAAAAATGGCTCCAGTGCCGCTATTTTGAAATATTTTTTATTAAAAATTTGTCATTTTTTACTTCAATATGTAGATAAAAACTTCCCAAATCATTATAATTGTATTCCCTTTCCTTCCATTAAAAAAAAATTCTTGAAAAAACGTGTTTTTTTTCGCGTTTACAGTGGCCTTACCCCTTAAGGTTAAATGTTGAAAAATATTGAATATGACGCAAAATAGAGAACATTTGTTTCAATAAGTGAGATACTTCCTAGTTTGAAAGTGACATACTTCGTAGTTATTAATTCCTAAACGCAGATAATATTATAATGGAAGAATAACCTTGAAAGAAATGTTGTATTATAAATACGAATAGTGTTTTACTTAATTCTAATTAAACTGAGAAGCATAAAGTTTCAGACAAAATAAGAATTATAAAATTTTTGCGTAATTGAAAATCCAATATGGAGGTCGGATGGAATAAGGAGTTACGCGTGACCTTTGTTGGCCCCGCGTATTGCGAGTCTTCGGCAGAACTAGAGGACTTCAAAAGACACGTATTGCATTAGATTTCTCAATTGAAAAAATTTTATACAATTAAATTTCTTTCGATTAGATTTATTCTTAAACAAATAAACTTTTTAATTGTATTGAATCAGAAAATTCAATTTTCATTATTGATTATTAAAGACATATGTAGATTTTGTCATACTTTAAACAATTATTCTTGAACTAATAATGAATTAAACTTCGCAGCTTTTCTAATCTTGAATACTTTTTGCACTTTCCCCGAGTATAAAATGATTGTGTTCTTGTAACGTATTGTTTGCACCCTTCGTTTCAAGATTAATTTTAGTTTTAGGGAGGAATATGAAACAAGTTGAAGACATACAAGCTTTTACAACAATAGTATATTATGCACCAAGGGTTGAAAACCCGATTTTTTTGACGAGCACAATGTTCGACAAACGAGTCACGCGTACAAAAACGCGAGTTTTTGTGCATGAGTGGAAAAAAATATTTTAATACATTATTATAAAATCAATTTATCATTTTCTGTTTAAATTCTATGTAACTGCATATAAACAATGCGAATAATTTAAACAAGAAATTGTAAAATTATTGTGATATTAACAAAAATAAATTAAATTTTTTTCATATAAATGTTCATTTACAAATAATTGACTTCAAGCACATATTAATAAAAAAGACTAATAATAAGTTCGAATCTTCATGACTGATACAATTTTTCTCTTTCAGGTTTTCATCAATATTATATTTCTACATTCTTATTTGACTATATTTATAACATGTGAATCATGAAATTATATGTGTCTTTATTAATAGATAAAAATTTGGTTCAAGCAGTCTTTTTTTTTATGACGAGTGTCGGAAAAACTTAACAGGTTGGCCAAACTTAGGGAGAATATTTGACCCAACTTTGGGGAGAATAGTTGGGCCAACCATTGTCGCCATTGGGTGGCTACTCGTTATTATTCCGCTGATTGGCCCAACTTTGGCATATCAATAAAGAAAAATTAATAGCTTTTAAATTTGAATATTATTTAGTCAAATAGAAATATCTAATTGTAAGTTAAAAAATACGTAAGTTGCAAAAAGACAATATAAAGGCAGTAGCCGGATAAGCATGTGCCTGCGCCCCCGATCGGATTTCGTCCATTTTCATGGGACTGAGTACCCTTAATATGAAAGTTGTTTTTCGCCAAGTACAAACTTTTGAAAATTATTTTTTAAAAAGTAATAGCACTTTTTTGAAAAAAATTAAAATTTGATTTTTTCTTAAGTGACTGAATCGATTTAATCGGAAAGAGAATATGTTATAAGGGAAGCAAACATGAATTCAAAATAAATCAACGATTAATTTTGTGCAGGGTAAGGGGTAGAAAAAAACATTTTTACTTTCTATAATTTTTTTTTATAGTAGTTGACTTGGAACAATCACCATATTTTTTGTTACATTCTTTTTCATATAAAAAGAAACATATGTTGCCCCTAAAATACATGGTATATCAAGGAAAGAAAAGGACAACCTTTTTTTTACTTGAGCTTTTACTTCCTGTCTCATTAATGAACGCCCCGAAATAAATTATAAACATACGAGTCATATATTATTAAAATTAGCCAATTATATTATATGTTTTCCTAAGTAGTAATTGAGATCTGGCATTAGATTTGAATAATTATGGTGTTTTTTTGCTTCTGAATAAGATATAAGATATACCATAAGGCGTTACGCACGAATTTTGCATAAAAAGTATTCTCCTTAAACCCGATTGATCGACTATTGTTAATTATGATCTTAATTATCAATCCTTGTGTAAAATTAGAAGGGCAATCTTTTTTTCCTCTGAAAAAAAGTTGTACCTTTTTTAGTATTCTTAATAAGTAAGTAAATGAAACTGAGATTTCGAAAAGTGAAAAATTTTAACATTTTTATACTTTAACTTGTGATAATTTGGCTAATTTTGGAGAATGTTTTAATAAAACCAAAAGGAAATTGTAGATTATAATATTCTGAATTAAAAAGTAGAAACGAAAAGTTTTTATTTTTATAAACAAAAAATCAATAATTTTTTCCCGACATATTGAAAAAATTGTGTATAACACACTTATGGAAAAATGTGACATAAATATAATGACACAGATGCGTGTCATTTTTTCGCGTCCACACGAGAAAAATGACACGAGAGAAAATGACATGGCAAAGGATACATAAAAATGCCACGATGCGCAGTCGCATTCTACAGTACCTATACAGCTGCATAGTAAATTTTTATACTTCCTAAAATGGTGAACGATGCATGTTTATATGAAATCATTATAAAATTAATAATAATAAAAAATTTTTTTTGGTACATTCTTTGCCATGTGTTATTTTCTCCCGTGTCATTTTTCTCGCGTAGTCGCGAAATAATGACATGCAAATGACACGAATTTTCATGTCACACTTTTCCATAAGGGCAAACTTTCAGCGGTTCGTTTAACGGGCGAAAGTTATGGCAAAATTTTGATGATGAAAAACGTGTTCAATAAGATAAAAAGAAGTTTTTTGGGAAATTTCAGAAAAATCGTACTACTGGTTCAAAAGATATTAACATGTTTATATTTTATAGCGCCGCTCTCGACTAGACTCCACGCACGACGAACAAAATGAACAGGTAAACTGAACAGCACGGCGCTATAAAATATAAACATGTTAATATCTTTTGAACTCGTAGTACGATTTTTCTAAAATTTCCCAAAAAAACTTCTTTTTATCTTATTGAACACGTTTTTCATCATAACAAAATTTTGCCATAACTTTCGCCCATTAAACGAACCGCTGAAAGTTTGACACACACAATTCTTTCAATATAACGGGGAAAAATTTTAAAATTATTGATTTTTTTGTTTATAAAAATAAAATTTTTTTGTTCCTACTTTTTATTTTAGAATATTATAATCTACAATTTACTTTTGGCTTTATTAAAAAAATTCTCTTAATTGGCCAAATTATCACGAGTTAAAGTGGAAAAATGTTAAAATTTTTTACTTTTCGAAACCTCAGTTTTTATTATTTATTGAAAATACTAAAAAAGCTACATCTTTTTTTCAGAGGGAAAAAAGTTCGTCCTTCTGATCCTTTACAAGGATTGATAATTAAAATAATAACTAAAAATAGTTCGATCAATCGGGTTTGAGGACAATACTTTTCAGGCAAAATTCGCGCGTAACATCTTTGTTATGGAACACATTTTGATTTTATTAAGCATTTTAAAACTAATGAATCTATCAAAAATCAATTTCTCGAATACAATAAAACCGAAAAAGAATTGTAATTATTATTATCTAAAGACAATTGCTCTACTACAATATTAATAGATGCAGGACCGTGCGCAAGGGCGGGTTTAAACCCCTTCCCCCCCCCCCCCGGCCATCAGAGAGGTATGAACTTACTTTAAAATTTTTTAATCTTTCTGATTTAAAAATTATTTTTAATAAAAAACGAAGTTTTCACACATTTTTTTAACCCCCCCCCCCCAGAAGCAAATCCTGCGCACGGGCCTGTAATAGATCTACTATATATTATTTACAACATCATTAACTTACACTTCTGTAATGCACTTAGTAATAATGAAGACAAATGTTCTACTAATAGTTTTTTTTTATAATAAATAGGGAAAATCCGCCTAAGACGGGCCCCTATTGAGGTT
Organism: Ganaspis brasiliensis; assembly: GCA_037103525.1. Lineage (NCBI taxonomy): Eukaryota > Metazoa > Arthropoda > Insecta > Hymenoptera > Figitidae > Ganaspis > Ganaspis brasiliensis. The sequence continues at coordinate 294,235 of JAZKLR010000519.1, read as the reverse complement.
TTGCAAAAAAATGTTTGGTTAGTGAATTAAAAGGGAAACGAAAATGCACCTATATTTATGTTTAACATTTCCTCGAAATAACTGATATGATGGAAACCTTAATAACACATCCCCATAGTGGTAGCTATTGGGAAGGGGCGATATATGGGATAGAAAGAGATAGCACCATAGTGCTCTCTCTCTCTCTCTCTCTCTCTTTTATACAAATATATAATTCTCGGGGAGGGGCGGTCGCCCTAATCGCCCCCCCCCCCAGTAAAACCGCCACTGCAGACTCACAAAAACAAATTTTCTTTTTCCACGACACTGCAATAATATATTAATTTAGGCTTCAATATAATTCTTGAATTCTCGATTTTTCTGCGTGAAAGAAAAATACTAAGTGGAAAAAAATTAACAGGAAGAAATATGGTAACACCATAGAAATATTTAGCTAACAGTTTGTCTATCCAGCAGCGAACTGAGATATGGTTTAATAGAAAGATGATTTGAATTATTAACCCCTTCGCTGCCGATGGCAAAGATCTTTGCCATTTGGAACTTTTCTCAGACTGCCGGAAAATTGCAAATCTTTGCCATGCTTAATATTGAAATAGAAAAGTCAATAGCTGTCGCAAACCATAGGTAAAATGATTTTTATATAATCTAAGATATACGAAACTAACTCCCGTTGTCCATTTTTAATTTTCTTAAACCAAAAAAAAGATACAACTTATTAAAAACTACACTTTTTAAAATTTTTTAAAAATCTTTGCCATGAAACAATAACACAATCTTAATTTAAAAAATGCTTGAAATCGTCTAAAACTTGTTACTTGGGGGTTTTTGGGGTCGCTGAATACGAATCTGACAATAATTTTAAAAAATTCAAAATGGCGGAACCAATATGGCGGACGCTTTTTTGAAAAATTGCTTGAAATCGTCTGAAACTTGTTACTCGGAGGTTTTTGGGGTCGCTGATTACAAATCTGACATTAGTTTTCAAAAATTCAAAATGGCGGAACCAATATGGAGGGCGATTTTTCGAAAAATTACTTGAAATTGTCTGAAACTTGTCACTCAGGGGTTTTTGGGGTCACTGAATCCGAATCTGACATTAGTTTTCGAAAATTCAAAATGGCGGAACCAATATGGCGGACCATTTTTCTAAAAATTACTTGATATTGTCTGAAACTTGTTATTTTGAGGTTTTTGGGGTCGGTGATTACGAATCTGACATTAGATTTCAAAAATTAAAAATGGTGAAACCAATGTTTCGGACGCTTGTTTGAAAACTTACTTGAAATTATTTGAAACTTGTTACTCGGGGTTTTTTGGGGTCGCTGATTTCGAATCTGTCATTATTTAATAAGTAATCGATAATGAATTACAATTTTTTAAACATCTTGTACCCCTTGTTATTAGCTAGTACATTTATAAGAAATATACGTCCCCAGGATGCACCTCCCAATCTGATGGTGCAGTTTAGGTTCGAGGTGGTTGACAATAGGTGTTAGCATTCCTTCGACGAAAAACTGTAAGTATCCAACGAAACGTTGTGTAGAATGTTACAAGAAAGGCGTTAGAAAAAATGTTAGAAAAGTTTGCAATCATTGTGACGTTGCTCTGTGTGAAAACTTATGCTTTGACAATTATCACAAATTATAACTGCCGCCAATATCTTCATGCGCTAGTTTTAAACTATTTTTAATGCATGCAACTGTTTTTAACTATTATTTATTTGATAATTTAAATTTAAAAAAATAAAACTATATATAAACAAAAGAAAAAAATACAAAAAATACAAAAACACAAAAATAAAATAAAATAAAAAACATAAAAAAATGGGATGCTAACACCTATTGTCAACCTCCTCGAACCCAAACTGACGCCATCAGATGACAGATTCGAAATCAGCGACCCCAAAAACCCCCGAGTAACAAGTTTCAAACAATTTCAAGTCAGTTTTAAAAGAAGCGTCCGTCGCATTGGTTTCACCATTTTTAATTTTTGAAATCTAATGTCAGATTCGTAATCAGCGACCCCAAAAACCTCAAAATAACAAGTTTCAAACAATTTCAAGTCAGTTTTAAAAGAAGTGTCCGACGCAATGGTTTCATCATTTTTAATTTTTGAAATCTAATGTCAGATTCGTATTCAACGACCCCAAAAACTCTCGAGTAACAAGTTTTAAATAATTTTAAGTAATTTTTCGAAAAAGCGTCCGCCATATTGGTTCCTCCATTTTGAATTTTTTAAAATTATTGTCAGATTCGTAATCAGCGACCCCAAAAACACCCGAGTAACAAGTTGCAGACGATTTCAAGCATTTTTTAAAAATCGTCCGCCATATTGTATCCGCCATTTTGAATTTTTGAAAACTAATGTCAGATTCGTAATCAGCAACCCTAAAAACCCCCATATGCATGGTCTTTTGAAAATTCATTGACTTTTAATTTTTGGCACTCTGAGCACTTTTTTAGAAATACTGTCGGCAGCGAAGGGGTTAAGTAATAGTATACATAAGTATAAAAAAATGTGTCTCCAGAAGCGGGTAAACCAAACAATTGTTCAAATCTACATTGAAGAAACGGTACTGTTAAAATAACCGGAGTTCCGATTAAGCCTTATTTATAAAAAAATAGAATGTAAAAATGTTTTCTTTCTACCCCTTACCCTGCACAAAATTAATAGCCAATTTTTTTAAATGCATTTTTACTTCCCTTATAACATATTTTTTCGCCGATTAAATCGATTCAGTCTATTAGGAAAAAATCAAATTTTACTTTTTTTCAAAAAAGTGCCATTACTTTTTAAAAAATAATTTTCAAAAGTTAATACTTGGCGAATAGAAGTTTCATATTAAGGTACTTAATCCTATGAATATGGATAAAATCCGAGTGGGGGCCGCAGACACATGCTTATCCGGCTACGGTCTATAAGATCCAAAAGTTCATTTATCTAATAACATCTAGTAACATCATTTTTAAAAAGTCATATTGCAACTTTATGGAATAAAACTTAACAAGATTAACGGAAATCTCTTTTACGCTGCGTCTAAAAACGAGACAAAACGGGCTCAATACGAGTTCTTGCTTTTTCTGTGATAATAATGATTTAATGAATAAATAATAAACATATAATTAATAATTATAATTAATTAGCCAGTTTAAACAATTAGTATTTAGTTAATGGAATAGAAAATTTTTTTTCTTCATCCCTTATCCGAAAGTACGCTCTTCCTGGACTAACTTCGCTCCAGGAACAACGACTTTTGCTGCCTGCTCGAACAGTCGGGCGCTCTGATTGGCTACGAGATTTTGTGGCTCGTTATCATAACAAAGTTCATCATGGTTCCTGTATTGTGATTTTTGACAGGAACTGTGTTTAACTTATTAACCACACAATTTTTACAAAAAAAGAATAAAAACATTGTTCATTCTTAATTCTAACCTTCCAGGCAAGTATCATATCAGTCACTAAATTTTTATATTACTTAAAATAACTAAAAATATATTTTAAATCATCTGTCAAAATGAAACAAAACAATAAATAATATTTGTCTTTGATATTTTGACACACTAAATACTGAACATTCTTCAGTATTAAAATTTGAAAAAATAAAAAATCTAGGTGACTGATAAGATACTTACCTTTTTATATGTTTTTACTTTTGTTGATGCCCGCCCCGACCAGCAAAATCCTCGGCTTCGCCTCGGTTTTGCAAAAGTCGGGCGGGCAGATCGAATTTCCAAACAAGAATTCAGCTAATCCTGGAACATTTCGCGAGACGCTTTGCAATATGGCTGACAGCAAGTTAGCATCCGTCAACCACTCTCAACGCTTTTTTGCATATTTTTTAACGTACTTTTGGCTGGGGGTGAAGAAAAATCGTATACGACACACGGCCAGAAAGCTGGATGCCCTGGCAAGCGAGATATAAGGCCTCGACTTCGCCTCGGCCTTATATCCCGCTTTGCCAGGAAATCCAACTTTCCGGCCTAGTATCGTAATATACTATTTATTTATTTTACCTCTATCAAGTGCTAGGACCCAGGCTATCGAAATACAAGACCATAATAGTTTGAATTCTCTCTTTTGTTGTTGGTTTATGAATTTGAATCAAATTACAAAAAACAGGGCCTTTATATCAAATCTAGAAGGTTTAATCATCCAAAAGGTATATTTTTCAAACATGAAAATTGACTAGTTCCTAACTATGTACACTTTTCTTGAACGAAAAATATATTTAAAATTTTTTGGAATTCTAAGATGAATTTTGAGAATAAAGATTTACTTAACATACCTATCTCAAAAAGATTATTTTTTACTCCTTGTTTAAAAAATTGATACTGTGTAAAAAAAGTTGTAACTGTTTTTCTGCTTTCTCACATGTTGTAAAGAAATGATGAGGTTAGTATATAAACCTTTGAGCAAAGTACCTTTCATATGTATTGTATTTGCGTTGCGATGTGTCTGTAAAAGCGAGTTGTTTGTTAGGTTAGGTCGATATGCGTTAATATATGTGACTGTCCATGACAAAACGTGCCTTAGCTCCAAAAAATATATTTTGATTTTTTAATGCCAACCAACAGATGTTTATTTGCTCTTTCATTTCCAAAAATAAAAAAATGTTGTTTTAAAGAAATTTTGGTGTTATTAAGCAAGAAGCGTAGGCACGTTACATTGACTTCAATGCATTGCAGAAACTTTAAACGCTCACCCTGTAAAGTTGACGTTTGGAAGCTAAGGCACGTTTTCTCATGGACAGTCACATATGTGACGCGCTCTGAAGAAAGGGACCTTAGAGGCAAAAAATTGATTTTCGGTTTATGGTTGATTTAATTTCAATAAAAGTACCTTTTTCATTATTTGAAGTCCGAAAATGTTTTTATTAATTATTATTTTTCAAGTTATGACAATCCAAACATCATCGATTTGTACAGAGCATCATGCGCGCTCGTCTTTTCTTTTCGCTCTCCTATAAAATTACTGATTTGCCTCTAAGGTCCCTTTCTTCAGAGCGCGTCACATATAAGTTCAGTTGTTAATGTTTTACAGAGTTTACATCGTGTGCGTCTGTGTATAATTTATTAATGTATAAATAATTTCTTCGAATTGTTTATTCAGAGAAAAAAAGAGAGTTACTTTAATTGTGTAATTTATAACTATATAGTTTAATATTTTGTTACTTGATAAATGGAATTTTATTTGTGTTAAAACAACATTTTAATTTGAATATTAACTTGGCTTTAAAACAATACATAGTTTTTTATTTTAAATGAAATAATATATTGTTTTGAAGTATGTAAAAGAGTATGTGACTCCAACTATATTCCGCGAGTACCTTCGCTACCCGATTCGGTTGGAATTTCGAACCCATATAAAATATAAAATTCAAAGATTTGAATAGCTCACTATATAAAAAGAGATTAAACTTTTTTCCGTCATATTTTCGAACTATAGTTGCATATTGTAACGTAACAGTATCTTTAACAACAAAAGGCAGATTTTGTTTTTAATAATTTTATTGTGTTACATAATGCTTTTAATGTACTATATCTTAAGTACTACATTTTAAGAATATTACAAGTTTCAAATTCTAAAAAGCTACAAAAGATTAATTATTTTCAACTGTTTCTCCTTTTCATGTCCTGAACATCTTCGTCTATCTCAGAAGGTGAATCCTTAGTGGTTTTTCACCTCTGGCGGGATATTTTGCTTAATTAAAAAGGGCTACAGCTGTAAGCAATGCCATTACAAAAAGTTGTTCCAGCTCTGTGAACACCAGGATTGGGCACTGAATCACATGGGCCATAGTAGTCCTCAACTTTTGTAATTTTAGATCCTTGACATTGCACTAAAAAATAGTGAAAAATATATTATTTTCGTTGAGTTTTAATTTTGCAGATTTAATGATACTACACGGAAAAAATAACTCGGTGGAATTTCTTGAATTATTTAAGAACGGTGGGTATGAGATTTTTTCGTCAATATCTACAGAAGAGTACACTAAGCATCTTCGAATTTTTTCAAGTATTTCTACAAAATCTCCGAAAAAAATTTTCATTATGCGCAATCGGAAGATCTCTACCGCTGAAATCTGAACAGTTACCGAAGAGTACGGGAAAACGCAGTACACTCTCCAGTAATTTAACCGCGTATTTAGTTCAGTTGGATAAAGCGGAGATTTTGTAGTCTCGAGGAACTGAGTTCGAGTACTCATAGAGGATAAATTTTTTCACAAATTAACAAAATTTTTAATTTCTTAAAAACTTCGTTAAAATCTCATAACAGTTAGAGAAGTTTTTTTTTTTAATTTAATTCTAATTCTTCAAGAATTATTGTTCAGTAGTTTTTCAAGGAATTGCTAATAAAATGTCACGATTTTTTCTCATATTCACCGCTTTTAAGTTTCTTCAGTAATTATTATTAAACTAGTAAAATAAAACGCGCGCCAGCGCGCGATTAGTTTTTCATACATTTTAGAAATTATAAAATACAATAATAAATATAACAAATCGGTAAACAATATTTATCTGATAAGAAGAATTAAATATTTTAAATATACCTAATATTTAAAAATCAATTAATATAAATAAAATAATTATTTAGGACAAAATTTATAATATTTTAGAATTAAAAAGAATTGCAAAAAATAATTGAAATTAAACAAAAAAATTGCAAATTAATTGAAACAAAATAGTGAAATCAATTGAAAATTGGGAAAAGTAATTTAAACAATTATAAAAATGTTTTAAACATAAAAAAAATAATTTAAATTTAAGAAAAATACTTAAGAATCTTAAAAGTAAATTAAAACAAAATTGAATAATGAAAAATTGGAGAAAATAATATAAAAAATAATATACATAATGAAATAATTGAAAAGTCAGATAAATAGTTAAACAAAATTTAAATGATGAAACAAATGTAAATAATTGAAAATTGAAGGAAATAAATTTTGGAAAATAATTGAAAAATGTTTTTAAATTTTATAACTTGCCGAAAATAATTAAAATATGATACAAATAATGATAAGTTGTAAAAAATAAATTACATTTAAGAGTGATAATTGAAAAAAACTACAGAATTTTTTTGAAATAAAGAAAAAATAATTGAAATTTGAAAAAAATACATGAAGATCTTGGAAATCAATTAAAGAAAAAGAAAATAACTAAAAAATGTAGAAAAGAATTGAAGAAATAAGCTAAAATTAATTGAAATTTACGATAATTAATAAAGAATTTTTTAATTTATGAAAACAAATGAAAATAATTAAAAATTGAAGAAAACAATTGAAATTTTAGAAAAATTCTTAAAAATCTTAGAAAATGAGAATAACTAAAAATTGGAGAAAAAACTGAAAGAATGCTAAAAATAATTGAAATTTACGATAATTAATCAAATTTTTTGAAAATTATAAAAACAAAGAAAAATAATTGCAAATTTAAGAAAATAATAGAAATTTGAGAAAAATACTTTAAAAAATTTAGAAATTTATTTTATAAAATGAGAAAAACTAAAAATTGGAGAAAAGTCTGGAAGAAAGCTAAAAATAATTGAAATTTACGATAATTAATAAAAAAAATTTGAAATTCTAATAACAAATTAAAATAATTAGAAATTGAAGAAAATATTTGAATTTTCAGAAAAATACTGAAAAATCTTAGAAAATAATTTTAGAAAATGAGAATAATAATTAACAATCGAAAAAGATAATTAAAAAATGATAAAATTGATTAAAAATTGAAAAAAATAATTGAAATATGCCGAAAATAATTTAAGATTGAGAAAGAAAATTGAATTATGATGAAAATAATTTAAATATAAAAAATTGAAATCATTCAATAATATTTGAGAAAAATAACTGAAAAAATCATAGAATAGGTATATGTTTAAAAAAAAAAAAATAATTACAATACTATTTAAAAAATTTTAATTGAAGAGAATAATTAAAAAATCGTTATATAATAAAAAATTGATGACAATAATCTAAATTTGAGATAATAACAACACGATACTAACGAAAAAGGTTACCTCATTCTTTTAATTCAAATTTCAAAATATTTCCTGATAAAGAGCGTCAAAATCAATAAAATAATAGGGACTGAGACTAACTTCACTTCAGTTTTTAAAACGTGGACAGAAAAAGATGAATAAATATAAATACTAACTAACTTCAGGAGTTTACGGAGATTATTATTCTTTAATTATTTTTTTCCGTGTAAAATTGTATAAAAGTAAGTGTGTTTAGGGCTATTATTTACAAAAATACAGAAATATACATCACATGTATATAAATTAAATATATATCCAGTAAGGCAGAAGTACGTTTTTCATTGAAAATATTATTTTAGGTTAAGGATACCGTAGTTCAAGTCAACGCTAAAGGCACACTCTCACCTCGGAGTCTGTCTGCATGCGCATGCAATCGACATGAGATTAAGGAAGACAAAACATGCAAATTTCTATTTCTGTCTTCTTCTATCTCATGTCGATTGCATGCGCGTGCAGGCAGACAAACTAAGTGGGAGCGTACCTTTATACGTACTAATACACATGCATTTACGCAACTGTAAAAAAAGTTAATGATATTTTACATCGTTACACGTTGGAAATAAATCCATTCGCGTCTAACGTAGATGTTTTACAGAAAATTAAGTTAAAATACGTAGCATTACGTTTATACACACCCAAAATGTTTAATCTGACACCGTATGAAATAATACATGCGATGTGAGGAATAACAGAATTAGGTTAGATCTAATGTGCCATTGTAAAATATCATACGATGTGAAAATTATCACATATAGTAAGGAAAAGGTATGACATAACCTGAAATTCAAAGTATTGGATCCTCATATCAATTAAAAATATTATTATATAATTTATTTCGACAAATTTAAAAATATCCAGTTGTGTAAGAAGGTTTTTTATAAAAAATCAGGGAGGCACATAGATAGGAGGGTTATTGCATCCGGGCCCTTAATTGGTGATACATTGATTGAGTTATTACTTTTTTCGTATTTACTACATCGCAATATTTTATTTAAGCAAAAAACAGTACATTATTTTTTTTTGCTTTCTTTATTTATTGCAAGTGGTACTTACATATTCTAACAATTTTTTTATATTTATTTTAGTAAATTTCATAAAATATTGAAAATCAAGAATGTCACCAAAATGTTTGAAAATTGATTTTCCAAAGAAATACTGCGATTAAAAAGATTTAAAAAATGCAATAACTTTGCCAGTTTTTTACAATAAATTTTATTAAAAACATTAAACCTGTATTAAGTATAGGAAGCCTTGCTTCTCAGGTTTAAAAGAAAAGAAAAATTTTTGAAATCGGATCAAAAATGACGAAGTAACATTATATTTTACACAAAAAGTGCAGAAAAACGGTTTTTTAGCTCTAAAATGCAGTTTTGGGGATGGGGGAAAATTTCAAATACATTTTTATTTTAGTTTTTTATGACGAACAACTTAGACAAGGTCCGATTCAAAGTAATTTTTCACTATTACATAGTGTTTTTGCAATTAACTTAAACAATTTAGAAGCGAAATATAAATAAAAACTTTTAGCAAGAAAATTCATGTTTAATCAAATTTTTTGTTTAAAAGTAATATTTAAAATTTTTTATTTATCAATATTTCAAATTTTTATAATTTCTTGATTAACAAAAGTAAATGAGGGTTTTCAACTATGCAAGACATCCTTATTTTTGGTGTTTTGCGCAGTCTTATTGAGGTGAATCTACTCTCTATATCTGAATTAGTGGTTTTCTACTAATGAATTAGTGAAAAGTGAGCTACTATTAAATAGTAAGAATTTTACTCATGTTTTCGTAGAAAACTATTAACTTTTTAGTAGAAAAATTTATAGAAGTTTGAATACATATTGTTCAGAAAACCATTTTTTCAACAAAAATTCGTGAAAAATACTTTTTATTTACTTTTACTTATTCATCTTATTCTTGAAGTCAGCAGAGGTTTTACTTTGCATACAATGAAAGTTATGTTTATCTAGAAGATTAATTTTATTATAATTGAATAACAAATTTCATTAATTTATTATCTTATTTGCACTTTAAAAAAATTTATAGCTGTAAAAGTCTAAGATCTTTCTCGCGCGACTGGGAGTGCGTTGATTTTGCTAGTGATAATATATTATCAAAATATGATCTAATATTGTAGGGGAATGTCTTAATGCTCGGGCCACTTTTAAATAAAATTTTAAATAAAAATGAGTTTGCAACTGAGTTAAAAGAATTCATGTACTCCGTTAGATAGCTAAAGGTGCACTCTTAGTTTGAATCAGTCAAAATTTGATTGACTGAAACAATCAAGCAGATTTTGACTGTCGAATCAATGATTTTCATTGGCACAATAATAATTTTGATTGGTGATTCAATCGAATATTTTGATTGATTCAATCAGTAACTGATAACAATAACATTGTATATTGTGTATTTCCAACATACACTTATGTTTTGTTGAGTATTTTTTATTATAACTATTATTGTTACTATTTTAACTAATCGCAGGTGCTATCAAAATCCTAGACACTATTTTTGAAATACTAGTAGCGCGTACCTTATAACGACAGTTCGTAAATTATATACCAGTGAGCGTATGGCATAATGGTTAGAGCGTTGGGCTTTGGGCCCAGGGGTCTCGAATTAAATTGTGAATCTTGTATTTGTAAACATATGATATAAGAATGTTATAAAACAATATCAATAATAAATAATAAATATTCTTGATAGTAAATAAATACGAAAAATCTGCACTACGGACAAAATGTTACTAGTTAAAGAGATTCAATGTTCATTTTGATTTAGTATTTTTATTTTTCAAAAATAAGGTGTTTTTGCTTGAAAGTTATTAAAATAATAGCACAATTATTAAATCAACAGAAATGATTGAATTCTTCAGTATATTTGACTAATCCAAATCAATCACGATGTTTGACTGATTTAAAACAATCAATTCAATTGGTCCACCAGTGAGCGAGTCTACATTGATTGAATCAGTCAAATTTGATTGATTGAAACTAAGAGTGTACCGCGCATTTCGAAAGTATACGATGATTGCCGAAAATACGCGAAACAAACTTCACTGCGGACAGTGGATTTTCACACACGTTATGTAGTTTTCCCACAATTTATGATGTTAAACTACATAGGTTATGAAAAAATAATATTCTTAATGAAATTTACATTCAATGCGTAAAGTTACAAACGGTTTGTATTTCTCAATTGATAAGTAAAAATTCTACGTTAGACGTGAATCTATTTATTTCCAACGTTTCACGTAGTGAATTTTTATAACTGTGTAAATACACAACTTTCATATAATTTACCAGCGTCAAAAGCAGTAAATATACATAAAGTAAGTTTTTTTCAGAATATTCTGAAAAATTACTACGTGTATCGTTGTAAAATTAAAAACTTTCGTTATGAGAAATTAAAACGTAATGTTATTCTACCATTAACTTTTCTTACAGTGTACTGCATATTACGTTTTAATATTTTATTTAAATGTTTAAGAATATATTAGACATCCAATGAAAACATCTTATATATTAAGCGTTAATACCTATTAGATATTGTAAGTGAGTATTTTTTTCTTAATATCTAATCTAGTTAAATTTGTAGTATTAATTTTTTCTGGTAATAACCATATGTCAGAATAAAGCATATAATAATAATTGATAATTAATAAATATAACAATTAAAATTAATCAGTTCAAATAGTCATGAAAGAAAAAAAATTCTATACTTACTTTCCGCAAGATTTTCTTCTTTAAAGTACAGTGTTACTTTAAATTCTTCTGATTTTTGTGAAGTCACAAACCCCATCGAGGCAACCAAACATGTCAAAAGACAAACGATAAAAATTTTCATTTTGACGGAGAAATATCTTTTACAAAAAAAGATAATAATTCTTAGATTCTAAGATCCACGATAGTTGTATACTAACCGTGTTTTGCCTTATATACATGAAAAATAAGGTCATTAGTCAATAAAATAATAGCAAGTAAATTTATAAATTGATATATAATGTAGTATTTGTACATACATTTCACATATCTTTATCAGTAATTACTATTAAATTCTTAGAATTGAGTTGATTATCACGCAGATTAGTATACGCTATCGTTCAAATATTTGACTTAGTCACCTAGTCAGTTGGAAAAAGCGAGGTCAAATAAAACTATTAGGCATTAAATAAGTAAGTAGAAGCAGAAAACATATACGATCTTAGGAATGAATTTGGAATAAAAAAGTCACAAATTTAATTCGTCAAATTGCGACGATTAAACAAATGTTGTTAACCAAAAACACCTGCTAAGTTTGATGAATCCTAGCCAGCGAAACGTCGCAATTTGACAAATTAAATTTGTTAATTTTTTATTCCAAATTCATTTCTAAGATCGCATATATTTTCTGCTTCTACTTGAAATTATGGAAGCTGGTACTTTTCTATTACATTTAAATAAATCAGTACAAAAAAATTTGCTGAAAATAATACATTTTATTTTAAAGCAAATATATATTAAAATGCAATAATTAACAATATTAATGTTGATCAAATTTTTAAGCTTTGTAAATCTTTTTATCAATTCCGTTTGATTAAATCGAATGAAACTGTTGCCAATTTTTACGCTCGAAAATGAATTCATTTGATTTCTTATTTTTTGGAGAATAGAACGGGATTAAATTGATTTCAATTCGAACTACACTAATCGGAATTAAAATATGTATGATTTTCATTGAGATTTCAAAATAATATACATGTTCGCTTGTCCCATTCGAAAAACAAAAAACATTCAGAACATGTTTGAAAAACACTCCAATCTTGGAGACAAAATAGAAAACACGCAACTCTAAGTGCCTTATAGAAATCAAGTACGCAAATGATCGTCATTTATTTTTAACTTTGTCTTTCAATAATTAAAAATAATACTTATTAAAATAATCAAGAATAACTAGTAATGTAATGCCACTGGTAATGTATTTATTTTGATTTTTAACTTTGGGACCAAATATGGATTTTATAGATACTTTTTAAGTCCAAAATAAATTACGATTATTCGCGTACTTAATTTCTAAAAGGTACCTACAGTTGCGTGTTTTCTATTTTGTCTCTGAAATTTGCTTGTTTTTTGAATATGTTCTGAATTTTATTTGTTTTTCGAATGGGAATGTATCCATACTCTCTAAATCTGAATAAGTGAAAACTCGTCCTCTTAATCCAATAAGTGAATATATATAAGTGAATATTCACTTTCTTATTTAGAGAGTATGAATGCTTTCCAAAAGAATTAAAACGTGAAAGTTCATTATTGATATTAGATTGGATACAAATTGTTTTAAATTCCACGAAATTCAAAACCGTTTTTATAAATTTCAATTAATATCCAGATATTTTCATGAAAAAATGTCTCTTTATTATTATCAAAGTTTATAAGATTTTCTACGAAAAATTTTATAAGCTTCAGTTTTAATTTCAGTATTAATTTTCCCGCTCGAGTAGGAACAAATATAGATGTAATAACTTTCTTAAATTTAGAACAAAAATGTATGAGAAAACAAATAGTAAAAGAAGTTTCTATTTTTAGCATTGATTCTGAAATGGACGTCTCCTGGGGGTCGATTATATAATTTGATTTCAATTTGATGACAAATTCAAATTTGGTTTGACATCAAAATCAAATTAATTCGTACACAAACATCATTGTAAACAAATTGGACTGACTTTAAACCCGTGTTGCTCACGATACTTTTTATTCCAAAGGCACAAATGGGTGCTTTATTAAATGCCTGTAGGTTAGGGTCTAAATGCGTTCATTTGTTTGACCCTATGAAAATGGCGTCTTTTTATTCTCTAGGGTGAAAAAATGCATGGATCATCTGTTCATTTTTTCCCTTGGGAAAAAATAGACGACATATTCTCACGGCCGAACAAATGAATGCGTTTAGACCCTGCCTACAGGCATCTAAAAGCGCCATGTTTGTGACTGTGGGATAAAAATGAACTGCTAATCCATGCATTTTTTTCACCTTAGGGAAAAAACGGACGCCATTTCCATACGGTCAAACAAATGAACGCATTCAGACCCTAACCTACAATCATTTAAAAGCACCTCGTTTGTGCCTTTGGAATAAAAAGTATCGTAAGCAACACGGGGTTAAAGTCAGTCCAATTTGTTTACAATTATGTTTGTGTACGAGGGCTTCGCCCTCGACTGTCACTTGTACACAAACGTCATCGTAAACTAATGGCTGCCTTTAACCCCTTGTTGCTTAATATACTATTTTATTTTGTACTTAATTTAGGTTTTTAATGGTTATGACTTTAAAAGTTTGTTTAAGAATTTTTTAAAATCAAAGTTAAATATTTAAAATATTTAAGAATTAAGTAATAAAATACAGTATACTAACAGTATATTTAAAAATTAGAAAAGTTTAATAAAAGTAATTTTTAAAGTGTACAGTTATTGTTAAAGACAATTAAAAATGATTAAAGCAAAAGGGTTAGATGGTTAAAGTAAGAAGTTAAAGACATAAGGTAATTTACTCTATAAATTATTATTGACAAAACTAAAAACAAAAAGTTTTCGCTTCAATCCTGTTTAATAGTCTTGAACAAATAATTGTACATTATCAGAATCACTTCTGCTATATTTTTTTAATACTTCCTTAAAATTACTTTTAATACTAAAATCATAACTATTAAAAGATTGCATTTAGGGGGCCCGTATTATTTTGGCACAAACTTTTTCTTAGTACATGTTATGTTGTTCAACCTATGAAAATTTTATATTCTACTCCTACTAAAATCAAAGATTTTTAAATCTTATTTATGAAATAATTTATTTCAATACATTCAATTAATATTAAAAGACTCAATTAATCCAGAAAATTCAATTATTTAATAATTAAAACTTAAAAATCTTTGATTTTAGTAGGAGTATAATATAACATTTTCACAGGTTGAACAATATAACATGTACTAAGAAAAATTTTGTGCCAAAATTTTACGAACCCTATTTAGGTACAAAACAAGATGTAATTTTGACGTTAAATTGCATTTGAATTTGACGTCAAAATGAAATCAACTTACACAATCGTCACCCTGTTTTTAAACAAAATATTGTGGAATAATTTGCAAAAGAATTTTCTATCTTCATATTATTATATTTATTAAGAGCATGTGATGGAGTATGACGTCACTGGTATAATTACAGATACATAAAAAATTTGTTAAGATTTATGAAAAAAAAATATCTTTTGTCCATGTAGAGATGTATTTACCTCATTGACAAATCTTAATATTTCAATTTTTTTTCAGCTCTGTCTCTCCAGTTTCGCAACTGATCCTCTCACAACAGCAACAGTGATTTCAAATTCAATGGAAGCATTAGAAAAAATGATTGTGTCCAGTATGTCTTCTAGCCCTGAAACCTTCTGGAAACTAACTCCATATCATTGCGCAATATGCGACCAGACACGAACTCCGCAATTCAAACATTGCGGAAGCTGAATTCGAATTTTCAGACGTTGAGTTCGACAAAAAACTGGGAAAAGTCAACTCAATTTCATCCTCAGATGCAGGTTCTTCTGCAGAAAATAGAAAGAGGGCCAAAGCGTTAGAGAGCACTGCCAAAAATGTAGACTCGCTCACTGGTGGACCAATTGAATTGATTGTTTTAAATCAGTCAAACATCGTGATTGATTTGGATTAGTCAAATATACTGAAGAATTCAATCATTTCTGTTGATTTAATAATTGTGCTATTATTTTAATAACTTTCAAGCAAAAACACCTTATTTTTAAAAAATAAAAATACTAAATCAAAATAAACATTGAATCTCTTTAACTAGTAACATTTTGTCCGCAGTGCAGATTTTTCGTATTTATTTACTATCAAGAATATTTATTATTTATTATTGATATTGTTTTATAACATTCTTATATCATATGTTTAAAAAAACAAGATTCACAATTTAATACTAAACACTTAACTTACAAATAAAAATATTTGATTCTGAGGGGTCTCGAACGCGTGACCCCTGGGCCCAAAGCCCAACGCTCTAACCATTATGCCATACGCTCACTGGTATATAATTTACGAACTGTCGTTATAAGGTACTCGCTACTAGTATTTCAAAAATAGTGTCTAGGATTTTGATAGCACCTGCGATTAGTTAAAATAGCAATAATAATAGTTATAATAAAAAATACTCAACAAAACATAAGGGTATGTTGGAAATAATTAATAATTGAAACATGTAACTAAAATTAAAAAATATAATAAAAAATTTAAAAAATTTGTAAAAAAGAACATAATTATTAAATACGGAAGAAAATAATTGAAAACTGAAGAATTGAATTAAAAATTTAAAAAAATAATTAGAAATTTAAAAAATTAGTTATCGATTTGAACAATTGAATTGATAATTTAAAACATTTTTTATGATTGTTCAGAAAATTTTATAAGTCAGAAAAATATTAAATATCGAAAAATTGATTGGAAATTTAAAAAAAATAATTGAAAATTAAAGAAAATAATTTAAATTGGAAGATAATTTTCGATCAATTTTTATTATCAAAGAAAATAATTGAAAATTTAAAAATGAAATTGAAATTTGAAGAGATAAATTAGGATTTAAAGAATTGAAAAAATAGTAGTAGAATTGAACAATTAAATTGAAAATTTAAAACAATTTTTAAGAGTAAAAAAAATAGTAGAAAACATCGGAGAATTATTAAATATTGTAGAATTAATTGATAATCGATTAAAATAATTGAAAAAAAGGAAATAATTAAAAATTGAGGAAAATAATAAAAAATGTAGAAATAAATTGAAAATTAAAGAATTAAATTGAAGCTGTATGAAAATAATTAATAATTGTAGCAAAAATTACAAAATGACGAAAATAATTAAATATTATATTTTTTCATTTTAAACCTTACAATAAATATTTATAAGCATGATAAGATTAAATTAATTACTAGTAACAATAACGCACAACCGGAGCGCGGGAAACTTTGCATTGTTGTTGGTGATTTAAAACTATAAATTTTTCCAAATTAAAATAATGAAAATTACGAGGATAATTACAAAATTGAAGGAAGTATCTAAAAAATAACAAAAATAACTGAGAATTGAAAACAAAATTCAAAAAATGGCTAGATCAATAGGCAATTGCAAAAAATAATTTAAAAATTTAAACAATAAATATTAAGTTTAAACAAAAAAATTAAAAAATTAAGAAAATTATAGGATTAACTTTTGTAAATAATTGCAAATTAAACAGCTGGATTGGAAATAGAAGAAAATATTTCAAATTAATTGAAGAAAATAATTGGAAATTAAAGAAAATAATTGAAAGTTCAAGAAATAAATTGAAAAATGTAAAAAATAATTGTCATTAAAAAAAATTCGTAAACTGTTGAGAATAATTGATAACAGAACACAATAATCGAAAAAGTTAAAAAATAATTATAAAATTTAAGGAAAATAATTGCAAATTGAAAACTATTGAATATTATAGAAAAAATTGTAGATTTATTTATTAATGAAATTAAAACTAACTTAAATGATTTTTATACATTTTAATTTAAATCAATTTGATACATGTTTTAAAAAGTAACTGATGCAAAACAAAAAAATATTGAAGTGCCAAACTTCAGGTGTGGGCACACAGAAAAATTGAATCAAGGAAGGAACAAAGTTGAACATTATTATTGTAGATCTTTGTTTTCTCCATCTCTGCGGCTTCCTTCCCAATCCCTTGCACCAGTTAAAATGTTTTCAATACGATGCCCCCCGTTGATAACATGTTTATTAAAAAGCCAATGAAATAAAATGTTAATTTAAAAAACAGTCGAAAATAATTTTTATTAAAAATGTTGAAAGATATGATTTGTATTCAGTTGTTTGTTTAATTAAATGTCTGTTGAAGTTGCGTGCCATAGAATGTTAATTGGGCCGAACGTACACTATAATGTTTATTTAATCAAATATATGCAATAACATTCTATTTCAATCTTCAATACTATATTATCAAGTAAATACAAGGCTATATACGTAAAAGAGGTATTCTTTTTTTAATCTTGTACCTAAAAAGTATAATTTCGCTCAAATTTTTTATGTTGTTTTAATTAATAATATTTTTTTAGTTAAAAATATTAAAACCTGAATTAATAATTAAATATAATTGGAAATGATTAAATAAAAATATTAAAATTAAAAAGTTGAATTTATCTACTGAAATTTCTTTTTTTTTAACTTTGTCATTTCATTAAAATTTAATATTATTTTTTAAAAGTTAAACATATTCCTTTTTTGAGAAATTTATTATTTTTTCCATTAAAAATTGTATTCAAAGTGAATTTTATCTAAATTGTAATATATTTTAATACATTTTAAATAAAAAATTATTATGTGTCGTATAACAATAACAATAATAATGATAATAATAATAATAATAATAATAAAAATGTAAGTTCATACTTTTTGCTTACCTGTATATTTTAAAGTTCATGAGTTAAATATTAAAAATTACCATAATAGCTACTAATTGTACAATTTATAATATTTCTAAAATTATGTTATAAATAAGAAGTTTAGAGTTCTATTTGATAATTTTATTTTGATTTGAAAAATAATCAAACACTGATTGTATGATAAAATTTATGTGTTTTTAAATAAATAATATATTTTTTGCAGTTTATATTCTTAAAATTTGCAGTTGAGACCACTTGTATTTTTTATGGAATAAGCAGGAAATATTTTTGGTTGATAATGAAATGTTTTAAGTTCTATGATTAACTACCCTTTTAGTAATATTTGTTTTAGAATATTATCCACAATATTTTGACATATCTTTTAATATTTTTTTCTTTTTTTACTCCTATGAAAGTACATTATTGTATTATTAAAATAATGTGATTAAACTTTTTTCCTTCGTATTTTAGATATATCAAATTCACCATTTGAAGATATTTATCTTATAGTAGTAGATTCAATAAAAGATCAAAATTGTTATTTCTGCATCTGTAGTTGAATTTTATTGATTTTATGAAGACTGAAATTGACTACATCTAAAAAGTGTTATTTGTTACTAATTTTTTTTTTACAGATTTTTGATGTTTTAAACTAAAAATCAAAAATTAAAATCCTAACCTATAAAAAAATCTCAAAAAATAAATCAAAGCATTGAAAACACCGTCCGACACGATTTTTCACACACAAAAAAACCAAACATTTTCGGAAACTAGGACCAAAAAAAAAATACCCGTATCTGGCCGTTTTGCTAGATCAAGTCGTTTGTGGCTTTTAGGGGTGAAAACAACCCTTAAATGAAAAGTGTCATGATATTTTTGTAAAAAATATTAATTTTTTATAAAACTTGATATCTAGGGGTTTTCGGGCTCGCTGATTACAAATCCGATGTAAGTTTTTCAAAATTCAAAATTTCGGATCCAATATGGCGGACAACTTTTTTAAAAATAGATTTAATTTGCCTGAAACTCTTTACTCGGGGGTTTCTGGGGTCGCTGATTACGAATCTGTTGTCAGATTTTTAAAATTCAAAATGGTGGATCCAATATGGCGGACAACTTTTTTAAAAATAGATTTAATTTTCCTGAAACTCGTTACTCGGAGGTTTTTGGGGTCTCTGATGACTAATCTGATGTAAAATTTTCAAAATTTAAAATGACGGACCTCATAGAGATGAAGATTACAAAAAAATTTAAACATTTCCACAATTGTGTCTTTGCATATTGGACATTTTTTTCATAACGAAGCAAACTTTGTAGTAGGTAAGTATATTCGATAATGGGAAGCTTAAGTTAGAAAAATAATTAATATAAAGTGATTGTTTAACACTTCTTTTTAAAGTAAAAATATCAACGATTGACATTAATTTGATATATATATTATTTTCTTTAGCTATGCAACTGAATATCAAAATATAAAAAATGTCATTTGTTTTTTGTTTGTATAGCAGAATTGTGAGTGTTCTTGAATAAAAATGGATTGTCCTAAACGTAATTCTTTTTTTTATTTTCGCCATATTGGATCCACCATTTTAAATTTTGAAAATCTGACATCAGATTAGTCATCAGCGACCCCAAAAACTTCTGAGTAACGAGTTTCAGGAAAATTAAATCTATTTTTAAAAAAGTTGTCCGCCTTATTGGATCCACCATTTTGAATTTTAAAAATCTGACAACAGATTCGTAATCAGCGACCCCAGAAACCCCCGAGTAAAGAGTTTCAGGCAAATTAAATCTATTTTTAAAAAAGTTGTCCGCCATATTGGATCCGAAATTTTGAATTTTGAAAAACTTACATCGGATTTGTAATCAGCGAGCCCGGAAACCCCTAGTTATCAAGTTTTATAAAAAATTAATATTTTTTACAAAAATATTTTGTCACTTTTCATTTAAGGGTTGTTTTCACCCCTAAAAACCACAAACGACTTGATCTAGCAAAACGGCCAGACACGGGTATTTTTTTTTTGGTCCTAGTTTCCGAAAATGTTTGATTTTTTTGTGTGTGAAAAAAAAAGTTAATTTTTGTCGGACGGTGAAATCTGTCCAATTTAACATTATTCATTCTGGAATTTATTTAAGCGTGTAAAAGTCGTCTTAATCATTGTGATGTTATCTAGTCCATTACAAAGAATCTTATTGATTGTTCTTCTCAAATTTAAATAAAATTAAGTTTAAAATATGTTTATATATATTTCAAACACACCAGTTAAAAGAAATTATCAAGACTTCGTTTTAACATAATTTTGAACGCCGGCGGTTCAATTGCACTATTTAGAAGCTTTGAAGACAATTTTTATTATTTAACTCACGATCTTTAAACTATACAGGAAAGCAAATAATATTAACTCACATTATTATTATTATTATTATTATTATTATTGAAACAAAGATATGAAAACTTAAAAAAGATTCCAAACTGTATAAACTGCATGGAAAAAAATAAATTAGCTACCGCAGCTAAAAAATTAAGCTGATACTTATTTAGTCACCACAGCTAAATATTAGCTAAAACAGCTAAATCGTTTGAAACGACAGCTAAAAGTTAGCTGTGGTTCCTAATATTTGTAGATATCATAGCTAAAAAGATTTAGCTGTTCCTAAGACAAATAACTATTTTTAGCTGTGAGATCCACTTCTATTAGCTTCCACAGCTAACTTTTAGCTGGGGAGTAACTCTATGATCAGTCTGCTTCGACCAGTCTGTGAGAGATGCGTCATCTTCCAAGGTCCTCGTCATATTCCCCGGGCAACGCGGTCGTCGCATCAATGTCCTTGCGGCAATGCAATAACGACTGCGGCTAATGAAAGCTCTGGCCTCAGGTCCACCCTGCCAAGGTGGTAGTACCTGATTTTGGCTCCTGTTTGGGAATACAAACAAATTTTCCTTTAATGATGTTTGTCACACCACCAGGAAAAAACAACGCTGGGGACGGAGCCTCAGCACCGGCGAGTAGTGGAGGCGAGAAAGCGGGCCTCGACTCGTCGTCAACATGCGACCGCAATGCACCAAGTGAAAGAGACCTTGAAATCGGACCACCGGTGTATAACCCGGCGGACCTAAACGAGTTTAGAAAGAGCGAGCTGCTCCAGAGATCACCCCCTGGAACACCCCTAGCACAAATGTTT
The DNA here is from genome assembly GCA_037103525.1 of Ganaspis brasiliensis. Lineage (NCBI taxonomy): Eukaryota > Metazoa > Arthropoda > Insecta > Hymenoptera > Figitidae > Ganaspis > Ganaspis brasiliensis. The sequence goes on along the minus strand of JAZKLR010000519.1, from coordinate 272,549 downwards.
CGGGAAAAAAGCAACCTTGCATCCAATGCCGCAAGTGAAAAATACAGGAATGACAAAACAATAGGCGATTTTCTAAATAGAATAAACCCTATTCGCGTCATACAAGAAAAAGGTAGGTGCTCTTCTTTGCCCGACATTACTCCTTGGGAACAGAAGGGAAACGAAAATCTGCTAAGAGAAGAAAAAACCCCTAAGAGAAAACGCTTGACTAGTACTCCTGAGAGGCAACAAAAAAGGACGTCATCAAGAGTCGCTGCTTTAGAGATTGCGTGTCAGGCTATTCAAGAAGAAACAGATAAACTTCGCAAAGTACTGAACAGTATGTACAAACCTAAGACAGAGCTATGCAAAATTAGCAATGCCCTTCTTCTGCAAAATGAGATACTCAACATGAACGAAATTGGGAAGTTGGTCAAAAATGCGCCTGAGATAGACGACAACCTAAACAACCACTCGGACCTTCTCTCTGAGAACGAGGATCTCCGTATTGAGTTACGGAGAATTAAAGAAAAACACGCATCGGAGAATGAACTTCTTCTCTCAAGAATTAAGGTCCTCGAAGGTTTGCACGCTAATACGTGCGTGAATCCGGTCTTAGAAACGGACGGTAGTGAGATTTCCTGCAAAGAGTGCAAAACTGCACGCCAGAAAGCACTTTAAAGAAAACTTCTGAAGAAAGAGGAAAGTTTTCAGTGCTTTGATCAAATAACAGAGGAAGACTGGCTACTAGAAATCTTTGTTAAAGTGAATTACAAGCAAGCGCATATCTGGGAATCTGAGATGTCGTGCGATGTTATACTCCGCTGCAAACCAGATATAACGTCGGAAAGCAGGAAAGTAACAAGAGCAATCAGTAGCTTTGGCAGCAGAGAAGAAATTCGCTCCCAAAGAAAAAAGGTTGGTGAAGTAGCAGAAATGCTACAATCCCTTGGCTTCCCTAACGATGAGGGAAAATTCGCGTGCTCTGTCAGACACCTTTACTACCCAGTGCTTCCCAAAGAAGCAGGCACAGATAACAGGGGCGACTGCCATCTATTCAAAGCTCTGCTCAATATCCGGGACAAAATCGTTGCTACAAAGCGGAAGAAACTAGCAATACCTAGGCTGGAGGGGATCCAAGGTATAGTTCTGGCGAGGATGCTCGAATACCTGCTGTCAGATACAGAGGTAGAGCTCGAAGTATATGGCCCTAATTAGGTAACAGGCCGTAAAGCTCCAAAGCAAAACCCGTCATTGCAGACTAATGGAAAAGACACGTAGGTTACAAGTGGCATCACTTCTCGCAGAAAAAAGAATAGCAAGACGGAAACACTCCTTGTTCACATGAAGGGAAAAACATATTCAGAGACCCTTAAGACTATCAAATCTGCATTGGACCCACGAGCTGTCGGCGTAGAGGTAGAGAGAACAAAGCGGGGTAGAGATGAGTCTCTACTAGTTAAAATCAAAAACGGACATGACAAAGCGGAAGCCCTCGAGAAAGAATTAAAGCAAAAGCTTCCTGATCTGACGACATCTATATTAACTAAAAGAAAGATCCAGCATGTCAAGTATATGGATGAACTGACCACAGCGGAAGATATTGGCTCTGCTATCACCGAAGACTTCCAGATCAAACCCACAGACTTCGAGGTTCGAGCTCTGAGACCTGCGTATGGAGGCACTATAAATGCAACAATTGTCATGCGAGATTCAGAAGCTGACAAGCTGCTTCACAAAGGGACGCTCAGAGTAGGATGGAACTCCTGTAGAATCGTTGAGCGTAAGACAGAGCGAAGATGCCCGAAATGCTGGGAAGCTGGCCATGAAAAAGCGAAATGCGAGGGTCCTGACAGAGAGAAACTCTGCCTCAAATGCGGCAAAGAAGGCCATAAGGCGTCAAAGTGCACGGCAAAACCCAGTTGTCTGATCTGCGATAAGCAAGGGCACCAAACTACGGATCACAATAGACATAATAAAGACAACCGAAATTCACCTTCGCCCTAAGCTTTCTGCAAATAAATGTAAATAGAAGCCGAAAGGCACAGGACCTAGCAATCGCCCTTGCAAAGAAACGCCGAATAGGAGTAATAGCACTGAGCGAGCCGAATAAAAAGAGCCTCAGAGGCAGATCGGACTGGGTATTTAACGCCCTCATGAACACCGCTATTATTGTGATAGACCAAAAACTAGTGGTAACAAATTGGGGCTCAGGGGACAGCTTTTCGTACATAACAACACCACTCTGCACGTTGTACAGCTGTTATGTTTCGCCCAACATAAAACTGCTACAAATGACAAAAGTCCTTCAAGAACTAGAGAGTCATATGGCCTTAAGAAGAGGGGAGATTATTGTCACAGGTGACTTTAATTCAAAATCGCCACAATGGGGCATGTCCTACCCAGACAACCGAGGAGAACTTCTCACAGAGTGGATTGCTGAAAAGGATCTGATCATAAAAAACGAGGGAAACAAACCAACTTTTAAAAAACGTAACTATGGCTCCATTTTGGACCTAACTTTGACAATGCCAGATATTAGCACGAAGATTTTTAACTGGAAGGTAAGGGAAGAGGAAACCCTTAGCAACCATAATTATATTAGTTTTGACATTGATGACAGATCAGTCCGAAAAAACTTTAAAAAAACATTTGAAGGTTGGAGCGCAAGGCGCCTTAACCAAACAAAGGCAGTCGAGACGATCGAATCAATAGGCGAAGATGCCTTAGCAGATGCTTCTGTCGAAGGTTACCAAAATGCTATGAGGAAAATATGCAACGCATGCATGCCCCCAAAATGCACAGCTAAATGGAATCAAGCAGTCTATTGGTGGAACAAGGATATTGCTAAACAAAGAAAGCAATGTATCGAGACCAGAAGAAGGTACACCAGAAGTGCAAAAAATGGAAATCAAGCCGCGAGGGACTCTCTGTGGCAAGAGCTTAAAAACCAGAAAAAAACACTACAGGTGTTAATCAAAAGGTCAAAACGAAACGGGTGGAAAAACCTATGCGATGACGTGGACAAAGATATATGGGGGAAAGGATACCAAATAGTGATGAAGAGACTTAAAGGAAGCTCCCTGAAATCCGCTCTCTCCCTCAAGTAGCAGAGGAAAATGCTAGCCATCTATTCCCGAATCATGACGAGGTAAACTTTGAAGCCCTGGAAATCCGCGAATTTAGGCCTTTTGATATGCAGGAGATGCAAGCAGCATGTCATAAACTGAAGTGTAAGAAAGCTGCAGGGCCTGCAAATACTCCCCCGGAAATTATCAAGTGCCTGATACAGAACAAACCAGCTTATCCAATAAAAGTTTACAACCAGCTTGCTAGTAGAGGAATCTTTCCAAAAGAGTGGAAGAAGGCAAACCTGGTCCTCCTACCGAAAGGAAAAGGGCAACCCGGTAAACCAACATCTTACCGACCTATATGACTCTTAGACGTAGAAGGTAAGCTCTATGAGCATCTCATCCTGGCCAGATTGAAGAATGAGCTGCAAAGAACAGGCGACTTGGCCGACAACCACCCACACAGCACCAGAAATTCCCTGAATTTCCCCTGAATATTGGTCCACATTTCCTGAATATTCGAACCTAATATTCAGGGAAATTTCGTGGAAGCATCAAAATGTCCGCCATAAAGAATATTGGACGCTAAATTTCCCTGAAAATGTATTTCTAATTTTCAGGGAATTTCCGCATCTAATATTCCTTCAATTTTCACAGTATTCGTAAATCTTCTGTACATGATGCGCAATGGTCGAACTTGGTTTCTGTGACACTTACGGCTGCGCAGTAGTTTTTAATGTTCTAGAATCCTACGGGTGCCAAATATGACATACAATTTTTATCAATTACCAGATCAAAAAAATTTTGGAAATTTTTTTTTAAGTTTCCCTGAATATTCTAGGAATATTAGATGCGGAAATTCCCTGAAAATTAGAAATACATTTTCAGGGAAATTTAGCGTCCAATTTTCTTTATGGCGGACATTTTGATGCTTCCACGAAACTTCCCTGAATATTAGGCTCGAATATTCGGGAAATGTGAACCAATATTCAGGGGAAATTCAGGAAATTTCTGGTGCTGTGTGGGCAGTACGGGTTTAGGGAAGGAAGGCAGACAGTAGATGGCATCAGGGAAGTAACCTCATTGGCCGAACAAGCAGCAAACTGGTCAAAAGGATCAAAAAGACTTTGTGCTGCCATTAAATTTGATGTTCGAAATGCCTTTAACAGCGCTTCATGGCAATGCATACTAAATGACCTGAGGAGAAGGGGGATTGACGAAAACCTCATAACGCTAATAGCCTCATATCTCTCAGATAGAGTGATAATTCTGGAAGCGGAAGGAGTGAAGAAAACCTTTATTATAAGCAGTGGAGTACCACAAGGTTCAGTGCTAGGTCCAACGCTCTGGAATACACAGTATGACGGACTCCTAAGGCTGGAACTTCCACGGGGTGTCTACCTTATAGGCTTCGCTGATGATGTGTGTCTAGTGGTGATCGCTGAGTCCTCAGAAATACTGATGGACAAGGCAAACTTAGCAATCCTGAGAATAGTCAGCTGGTCAAATGAAAGGAAACTACAGTTAGCACCAGAAAAAACGGAGGCAGTCCTTCTCACCAGAAGAAAAAATTTAAATGATATCTTCGTCAACGTGCAGGGAGTGGACATTTATCCAAAGGGCGCAATTAAGTATCTGGGGGTTTTGCTGGACAGCAAACTATCCTTTAAAAAACATATAAACGAAGCCTACATTAAGGCGGAGAAAACTATGACGAGCTTAGCCAGTCTCATGCCAAATACGCGAGGACCCAGAGAGTCCAAGAGAAGAGTTCTAGTCAGTGTTGTACACTCCCAACTGCTTTACGCAGCTGCAATATGGAGTGGTGATCTAGACTTCGAGTGCATCCTAAACCCTCTTAGAAGAATTCAAAAAGTGATAGGAATCCGAGTGTGTAGCGGCTACCGTACGATCTCCGCGGAGGGTATTGGAGTCATGGCAAGCATACCACCTTTTGATCTCTTGGCAATAGAGAGGAGGGAAGTATACTACGGAAGAGACAGAGCAGAGGCAAGAAGAGCCCTAATGGAGGCTTGGCAGGGACGCTGGACAAACGGAATACATGGTCGATGGACCCACAAAATAATACCAAACAATAATACCAAAATAATCCAAAACAAACTTATTGGAAATTTATATTATTATATTTAAAATGATATAAAAATTATTTGAACTTTGTACTAATTAGAATGAATTTTTTTTAGATATTATACACTCGTTCAACGGCTTTACAGGTCCAATGAGTGTCCCCCGTAGGGAGTTCCTAGAATTCAGTACTTTGTATATACTCTATATACTCGCATTTGCCTGGAACCCCCGGTACATTGGGTTTGCTCGCCAGTGGATTTCTATTTTTTATATTATAATTAATAATTTATCTTCAAAACTCATGGATCGAAAACGTTTGTCGGCTGAAAAAAACCTTTTAAGGTAAAAAACTTCGGTTGTAGAAAAAGTTAAAAACACACGCTCATTTTTCTTTTCTATTCTAGTCGTGATAAGTTTGCGCTCGTTGCGCCTCTAAAGGGAAAATGATGTTAACTCGAATAAAATCGTCTGCTATACATTAATCATTGGTCGAAATGTACGGGATGATTTGAAATTCTTTAAATAAAGCTTTTTCAAACCTTCTCGCTGCCAGCCATTTGCATTTATTTGCATTTTTTCACTGTTGCTAGCTTTCCACGCAAGGATCGCTTCGAGCGCCAACTAAGCAAGGCCCAAACAGAAAAGAAAAATTGGCATCAAAACCTTAAAAGGATCTTATTGCCACAAACCAAACCAACCAACCAAATGTTGAATTTACGTACAGAGTGGGAGCTCTTTATACTACTTCGTGGACATATCTGAAAAATGTAAACTTGTAAACATAAGTTCCATACATAACCTCAATATAAACGTCAAAATTGACATAAATTAAAGTATTTTTTATTATTTATTTATGCGCGCATTGCGCGCGCATACACTCTTCCTTGTGATAGGTCTGAGTTTGACCTGCTAAAACCAAATACTTTATTAATATATTTTCCAAACCAAAAACCAAATTTATATAAAAAAATATTCAAATCAAAGATGATTTCAATTGAAATATTGAAAACTTGGAATGAAGAAAAAATGCAATAAATAAAACTAGGTTGACGATAAGCTCAGTATTGAAACTATTATTTAGTAACAATTTACATACTTGGAAAAACTGGGAAGCCCAGGTTGGCCCTAACTGGCGCCAAATACGATTGATAATCGAAAAATTTAATTATTATTTTCCTTCAAATAACTTTTAAATTTTAACCTTGTAATCTTCATGCACTTAAATTATCGAGTTTAATATTTTATTAAATTTTCTTATCTGTTAGTCACTATTTTGTTGAAGTCTTGACTCTTTGAAGTATAAAATAATTTTTACATTTTTATATTTATCATTTTTTCCATATAATTTTTAAAAAAATCTTCTTATAAGATAACTTACAACAAAATATGTATTTTTTTTCTTATTTTTAATTATATTAATGTAGTTCTTTGTAAAGTGTCTTATCCGTTTTTAAATAAATTTTTACACTTCTTATGAGTTTCGAATTGTCTTGAAACGTACAAAAGTATTTTTTTAACCATTTCTTTTAAAATTTGACTGTTCAAGAACAAAAACCGATAAAACTGAAAAATAAATTCTGCTAAAAACTAAAACCGCACAGATCGAAACTTGTATTTGACAAACTTTTCTCCCGCCATCTTTCAGCAAAAATACATTTAATGAAGATTACCTGAGCAGACACAATAACACTAATCACAATAGAAAAAACTTATCACAATCGACCCTAGAGTGGGATGAACTAAACTTAATATAATTAAAAATAAATTGTCTTAATAAAAATCCAACATATTTTAACACCGACGTTCCAACCCGTGTCAAAGACCGACATTTACGCATTTTCAAGTATATCCGCATTCTCTATACACGTACGATTCACAACTTTTCTACAAAAATAAAGTCAATCTGTCTTTTACTATTCGTTTAAACTCAATAAATATTTCTGATTCATTGCATTTACATGTGCATTAATTAAATTTACCGATTGACATCAGACAAACTTCCTGACCGATTCAAATGATTAAAAAAGATTCATTAAGCTATCGCGTAAATGCGCTTTTTTAAAAGTTTAGATTCACAAAAAATTTAAAAATCGGTTTTTGTTTCCTAGGTGTCTCGGAGAAATCGATAAATTCTGTTAAACTTGTGAACTATTAACACCGAGTGATAGTTAATAAATATTATTAAAATTTTTATAATTCGTTTATTTTCAAATTTCATAATTCACACGTAAAAAAAACTGGAGTTCAGTTTACTTCAACTGGAGTAATGGGAATCACAAAAAATAGTAATATATAGGATAGCTACAGCCTGGAGTAAAGGTTAACACAATTTCGATTAATTTCGATTGTCAGCTGAGTAGAGCATTACCGCGCATGCTCACGCAACTCATGTATCTCATAACTGTAGCTACATTCACTACAGTTGAGGCTGCTGTCACCACAGCCTGGAGTATTTTGACTACTAGTTTCCTGGAGTAGATGCAATTACAGCATTTTTTTACGTGCAGTAGGTATAAACATCTGGAAGGTGGAAATGACGACAAAAACAAACATTTTGAACGAACTCTGGTTAAGAACTGCTCACCAGGTTTCGGCCCCCTGCCTCGTTCATCTTTCTGTCTACAATCTCCGATCCATTCGAAGTCTTGACTCAAAGATCGTATAGATATACAAAAGATATATCAAAGATCGTGTTTTTCATTCATTTTGTTCTAGAATCTGGAATTATAAAATAAACCAGTAGAGTGATCAGTCAGTATTCATAGTTTTGTGAATACAAAATACACCACAGGCACAGTAGGGAATCTTAAAGTATAGGCATAGGCATTATATGTAATTGTCACTGAATCAGGGACGGCGGAGCCGGGGGGGCACAGGGGGCAATGCCCCCCCCCCCTAGAAATACCTCGAGGGGGCAATGTATGGGCTTGCCCCCCTCTGAAAATTGACTTATAATTTTAATTTTTAAATAAATATGTAAACAACTTTTTAAAAAAGTACAATCTTCTTAGTTTTAAGTTCAATAACATTTTATACAATAATTAATGTAATTATCAGGGTTGCTATGACTTTCTTAGAACAAAATTTCATGACTTTTCCAGGTTTTGCAAACCTTTAATGTGCATTTTTTGGTCCGAGTCTTTAAATTATTTCAAAAATTTTAACCAATCTGATTATTCAGTGAAAAAAAGTAAGTAGAAATACACTACTGTAGTGTCTGAGACAAACTTTTGTTTGTGAGGCTGTTTTATCGTTCTTCGAGACTGTTTTTAATCAAATTTTAATAAATCCGGATTTGTACTTAACAGAATTTTAAGTTTAGCGAATTTATATTTAACATAATTTTTGTTTTACAAAATTTTGTTAACACAAACTTCTTATTCAAAGAATTTCTATTTAACCAAATTTTAATTCAGCAGAATTTTCTTTTAATAAAAGTTTGAGGGTCTTTACATGTCAAAAAAAAGTAAATCTTCAATTGGTCCTTCAATTTTAGTTCTTTTCAGCAAAATTATAGTTCTATACTAGAAGTAATTCGACCCCAAAGGATTTTTCAAAATATTGAAAATTGTGAGAGTTATAGCAGTTTGAACTTTGATGGTTCTTATTTTTCATTTATCTATAACTTCATTATTATTAAACCGATTTTGATAAATCCAACGCCAATTATCAGGGAGTACTGTGTATTTTATGTTAATTGTAGACCCAAAATTGAATTTTTTAATTTGGACCAGAAAAAAGTGAAAATAAAAATTTATTTGCCTTTTTGATCAATTTTGACCCTTTTTACTTTATTTATTAAAACACAATATTATTCCTTATTCTTTCATCTTTAGTTTCAAAAAAGAAAAATCTGGGAGACTTTATTAGATCTTGAAATATCAGCATTTTTAGAAAATTAAATTCCTCTAATTCATAGAGAAACAGTGTTGAAGTTTGCATCACATTCATTTCTTTTTTATTGAAATATTTATTGACTCTTTATTCATGAGATTATAAGGTAAAATCATAAAAAGAGAACAACATCTCAAGGTCTAATAAAGTCTCCAAATTTTTTTTTTTTTTTTAATTAAAGTTGGAAAAGTAAGGAATTATATTGTGTTTTAAAAAACAAATAAAACAAACATGAAATTGATTAAAACGTAAATAAATATTTTATTTAATTTTTTTTCATATTAAAAAATTATATTTTTGGTCTACAATTGACATAAAATATATAGTATTCATTATAATAATTTAAGTTTGATTATTAAGTTAAGTTTAATAATAGTCAAGTTATCGACAAATTAAAAAATAAGTACCATAAAATTTTTGATTTCTATAACTCTCACAATTTTCAAAATTTTAAAACATGTTTTGGAGTCGAATTACCTCTAGTATAAAAGTATAATTTTTCTGAATAGCATTTAATTTTAATCGAAAGACCAGTTGCAGAGATCTTTACACGTAAAAAATAGTAAATGCAAGTGGCCCTTCTTTTGTAGTGTTATTCAGCAAAATGATTAAAAAATGATTAATAATAAAAACCTGGTTTTTGATTAAAAAATGATTCATAATAAAAAACCAGGTTTCTATATGCTTTATTTTACTCCCCCCCCCCTCATCTTTAATTAAAAAAAAACATTTTGGAGACTTTATTAGGTCTTGCGATATTGTTCTCTTTATATGATTTTACCTTATAATCTCATGAATAAAGAGTCAATAAATATTTCAATAAAAAAGAAATGAATGTGATGCAAACTTCAACACTGTTTCTCTATGAATTAGAGGAATTTAATTTTCTAAAAATGCTGATATCTCAGGATCTAATCAAGTCTCCAAGATTTTTCTTTTTTGAAACTAAAGATGAAAGAATGAGGAATAATATTGTGTTTTAATAAATAAAGTAAAAAGGGTCAAAATTGACCAAAAAGGCGAATAAATTTTTATTTTCACTTTTTTCTGGTCCAAATTAAAAAATTTAATTTTCGGGCTACAATTAACATAAAATACACAGTATTCCCTGATAATTGGCGTTGGATTTATTAAAATCGGTTTAATAATAATGAAGTTATAGATAAATGAAAAATAAGTACCATCAAAGTTCAAACTGCTATAACTCTCACAATTTTCAATATTTTGAAAAATGCTTTGGGGTCGAATTACTTCTAGTATAGAACTATAATTTTGCTGAAAAGAACTAAAATTGAAGGACCACTTGAAGATTTACTTTTTTTTGATATGTAAAGACCCTTGAGTAAGACGAAATATTAAATAGTTCAGGGTATTCGACAAAAATGGAAATTTAGCGTTTTATTAATTATATTAAATAACAATTAATGCAACTAAAATATCGGATAAATAATGAAGATTTGGTGAAATGGATATTCTAAAATTAAAAAATTCGTCTTATTAAAAATTCTGCTCAATAACAATTCTGTTAAATAAAAATTTGGTTTAATTTCACCGCTAAAAAAAAGCTATCCAAATAGGAGCATTTTTCTCAGTGTAAGACAGTGAAGAAACGCTAAGATATAGTAATTTACGAAAAAGTGGATTATTTTTTTTTAAATAATACTATTAACCAGGATTATTTTGTGCATAAAACATGCTTCATTCAATTTCAAAATTTTTAAAAGTAAGCATTTTTAATAGCAATTCCAGAAAGCGTAGCAACCCTGATTATATATACATATATATATATATTTGTGTATATAATGTACATATGTATGTCTGTGTAGGTATATATATATATATATATATGCATTGCCCCCCCCCCCCCCTAGAAAAAATACCTTCCGCCGGCCCTGTCACTGATGAAAAAAGTTTCTTTATCCTAAACTTGCAATTAAAAAAAAGTGTCTTAGAAAAGACAATGTAAGTGTCTTATAATAGAACAATCGATGTTTCAGGAATTGTGTTGTTTTAATATTTAATACAAAGCTAGTAATGTCATTCTTCAAATTTTATTATCACCGTACAATTAATCTGAAGGACGTACATTTTAAAATATGAATAAAAATAAACTTTAAGGTGGTCCGCTTTTAGGGATATTTGATCGAGCCATTAAATTACAAAGCTAGACTGATGGATTTTTAGGCCTTTGATACACTCGACTGCAAATCTCGAGACAAATGTTCGACGCGTGAAGGGAAGTGACCTCCCTGTGGTTAAGTGTGATATTCTCGACTCAGCTAGGTATCAATCACTCTAAAGCCATTTCTGTGACTGTTTTGGGGTTGTAGACAGTTTGAAAAAGTAATTGGGGTTCTTTTGATGATTAAATGATATTTCCAACCTAAATCTTTTTATGATGGTCACTAGATTTTTATAAGAGGATTATGTAACTTAAATTATATATATTTCTTCACTTTCTGCTTTTCGCGGTTTTCTATTCGATATGTATATTAACATTCTAGATTCTACAATTTCTTAACTTTATTATTAAACGCTTAAAATGTAATTAAGATAATAATAATAATAATAATAATAGTAATAATAATCTATGTCTATAAAATTAGAGTTTTGTCTGTACATTGCTCACAACTTGAAATTTCATGTATAACTTTTTATTTAAAGTTTTAAGATTTTTATATATTTACTCTTAAAAAATGATGTCGACTGTCTGTGTATCAGTCAGTCTGTCTGTGCCAAAAAGTTGTTCAAGTATCACGCGTTAATGGCTTGACCGAATGAAATAAAACTTGCGGTCATCAATTGTCTATTAATCTAGCTAACCCGAGTCGAAATTTTGAAGCTACTTTGAAGCTCATGAGGAACTTTAGCTTCTACTTAACGACTTCTTAATTTTTAGCCTCTTCTTTACTTCTAATAATAATATTTCCTTCTACTTTACGTCCATACACATGTTTCAATTTTCCAATCATTAAAATTAGCAGCTCTTTTACAGCTCCACATTCCCAGTTATAAAGAAATGAAAATTTTGATTCTACTTTAAACCTGCAAGTGAAACTCAGTCATTTTTTCCATTAAAATATACTTTTTTATTTAACTTATAAGAAAAACGGGAGTTAAACTAACTTTTTCTTCAATTATTGTTCCTCTGATTAGCCCTTAAGAGGAACAAATTTTAATCTATAACCAAAACCCAATAATTTGTAAAATTAGGGAAAATGTGTATCTTTCTAGATGCACTTGTAAAAAAATAACAGTTATTAACAATAATTTGTTTAAACAATTTTGAGTGGTAATTGTTGTTAATTTTGATAAATATCTTATTTTTTCAATATAAAAAGTAAACAAATTAAAAAACTACTACTTGCTAGGTGTTTTTAAATGTTATAAATTAACAATAATAAATTGTTTTAAAATATAAAAATAATAATTTATGGTCAATAATTTTTATTTTTCTAACCAGAGCCCAGTAATTTATTTGTAAAATTAGGAAAAATTTGTATCTTCCTAGGTGTATTTGTAAAGAATTAGTAATTACTATCAATAATTTGTTTAAAAAATTAAAATTGATGAAAATAAAATAAAAAAAATGTATATAAAAAGTCCAGAAAAGAAAATTAAAAATCCTTCAGAAAAAAAAAGTTTGGGCAAATTAAACCAAAAACATTTTTATAATATTACACTGAAAGCAAGTCCAACAATAAATTTAGAAAAATAAAGAAAATCTAAAAATTCTATGAAAGAATAAGTACTAAGTTTGCAAAAAACCTCGCAAAAACTATTCAAGATTTAAAAACAAATTGAATAGGTGCATTAATAAAAAAATAAGCGTATTAATTTTTAAAAATATGAAAAAACTTATGAAACTCAACGAAATAATAATAAATAATAATTATTATTTATTATTTATAATTTATTTATCAATAAAATAAAATGACAAATACAACAACAAAAAATATCATTAGTAAAAGGAGAAAAAATCTTTAAATTTTGTAAAAATAAGAAATTATAAGATAAAATTTAAACAGTTTCGAAAAAGAAACTGAATTAGAAACTAAAGAAGAATTACAAATATTGTAAGACTTAAAAAAAGGATTATTGTGAATATGAAAAATAATTAATATTATTTAATTATTTTGCATTAACTAATGTGTCTTTAAATTTGAATTAATTGACATTTAAAAGTTTGAAAAAATTGGAATATGAGTTTATTGACGTTTGGAATTTATTTAAATTATAATGACCTAAAGATATAAAAATTTGATATTATTTTTTGCTATCTTCATACCAAAAATTTGTAAATCGTAGGTATTTTGATTATCTATATTAGCCCAATTATTTAAATTTTATAAAGATTAAAATATTAAAATTGAAATTTTTAAGATTTATCCACAAATTTGTGGTTTTTTTTATGGTTTGTGATTTTTTACATTCAGTATTAGACATCCGGAGAATTGTAAAGTTTTTTTTTTATTTCAATCATGATTTTAATGCAAATGCTTCAATGATTTAAATCAATATCAGCCTGTAACTTGACAATAATAACTTGTTTAAACAAATGAAAAATACATAAAAATCTCCGTAAACATTCAGAAATTGGCGATATGTAACAATTTTGTTGAAAAGTCCTAAAAAAACTATTCGTAATTTGTATCATAAGGACACTGAGAAAATTAAATATAAAGTTCATAAGCGTCGGTAGCGTAGTGGTTAGTGGGTTAGATTATAAGTGCGTAGGTCGTTATGTCGTGGGTTCGAATCCCCACTTGCGTTATAATAATTTATTTAGTAAGTTTAGACTATTTCCAGCTTGTGTGTATTAAGTGTAACGAATTCTAAAAGCGCATGAATTTTGAATATTTATTTAGTATTTTTTTTTATAATTTCATTCATATTAATTTCAGTTTTATTCGCAAAAACAGATTCTTTCTTTGTTTAGACTTTAGAAGATCAATAAAAAGGGGGTCTTGAGCGTTAAAAGAGGCCTTAATATAGTTGAATATTAGCTTCTACTTTAACGCTCTCATCGCGGAAACAGGAAATTTCTTCCAATAATAGCACCAAAGTAGAAGTTAAATTGTATTGAATTTGCTTCTACTTTAAACCTCTATTTCCTAAAAATTTTGGACTATGTAGCGTTAAAGTAGCCTCAAAATTTCGACTCGGGACGCTGGCCACAAAAGGTACATCTACCCTATATTCTATTAAATGAAGTGAATCGTATTTTCACATTTCTTTTTCATGAGACCCAAATTTTTTAGTTAAAAATTATTTGTGGGTTTTTAAAATGTTTTTCACACCTTAATTAACTTAATTAACTTATGGCCACAGTGATAAACTTTTATTTTGAACATAAACATTTTTTAAAGCGTTTTTTCTAATTGTTAAAATTTTCGGTCTAAAAAAAAGTGGCCCCAAGATACACTGCAAAAACAGGTGTCTTAAATTGTTCAAAAATGTCTTAAATTAAGACATTTTTCACGTCTTAGACACCAAAAGTATCTTAATTTAAGACATTTTTGTCTAATTTAAGACACCATGTTTTTGCAGTGTAGACACCTTCTTAAAAGTCTCTGAAAATTGTACCTAGTAAATAAAAAATTAACATCGTGTAACAATTCTTAGACTAATTTTTAATCATTTTACGGAATTTATCAAAAAATAACGTTACTAAAAACTTCAATTTAATAACTTAACAGTAAAAAGTAATAAAATATCGAAAAATATCGATATATCATTTTCTCTAACGATAACATCACATTTTATGGTGGAAAATAAAAAAATGTAATTAATTAAGTCAAAAAATTATTAAAAAAAGTGTAAAATCGAAAAGATGCAAATAAATACATTGAGATTTGAGGCCTGTCCTTCTTTGGGGTACATTACACCATTTTTTAATCCGCAGTAAAAATATATATACGAACACCAAATTAATAAAATCATTTTAGGGTATTATTATACGATAAATAAAGAATATTATAACGTTAAGTACTTATTCTAAATCACAAATTTAAATAACTTTATCAACTTGAGAAAAAACTGTTACAAAACATTTTTTAGACACAAAATTACGTGGTATGTGTAGAAAAGAAACCAACTGGTTTTTTTCTTCAAATGTGCTTCAAAATCTTCGTCTTTACAAACAACAAAAATGACAGAAAGGTGCTGTCACCTTAAACAAAAATTTTATACGAAATGTCTATCTTGGGGCCCTGTCCATCTTGGGACCAACTTCCCTACATTTTTAAAAATTATGTTGTATCTCCCATTTCAAATTTAAATTCAATTAATTACATTTTTTATTTAAGTATTGATTTGTGTCTATTAAATAATTGAATGAAATATTTTAATCTTGTATTTCTTAATTTTATTATTAAGTAACTCTCAAATATTTGAATCTGACATTTTGAATTTGTAATTCTGAAATATATCCTTCCAACATCAAAATCTTAATCAAAGACCTCAAAAATACCACTCAATTATGCTTCAAAGTAATTCGTTACAATTATAATTTTTTCTATTTTTTTTATCCCGATAACAATTTTATGTTTTATCTCAGTTATAGAATAATAGTTTTGCAAAATTCTGTTAAAATGTGACGAAATCACATGTAATACTCAATTGTAGAAAGTTTAAAATCAGTCCACCAAAAAATGTATAATTACAAAAACTTTTGATTTTTTTTAATTTTCAGAAAAAATAGTATATCTTCCGTTGCTATTAATATTTTTCATTTTTGTAAATTTATAAACCCAACTTGAGTCAAGACCTAATACTCTGTCAAATGTAGTTTCAAACAAAGAAAAAAATTTTAAAATTAGAATTTTTGATTTTTTGAATTTTGTAGAAATTTGGAATTCAAATTTGTAATTTATTTTTCCATTTTATTTTTAATGTTAAAATACGAATTAATTTAATTATTTTTATCAAAATAAAAAAGCTATAAGTACAAAGAGTGTTAATGTGATCCGTCAAAATATTAAATTTTTTGGTTTTTTGATTTTTTTGAAAAAATGTTATAACTTCCGTTAAAATTAATATTTTTTAATGGGGTTTGGCTATAAATTTAAGTTACGCGAATACCTAACAGACTGCAAAATTTAACTTCATTCCGTGGAGCCGTTTTTGAGTGATGCCCGGACAAAATATCGCGGACATACATACATACATACAAACATACATAATTTTTTTAAACAGCATTTTTGGAATTGTTACTACTTGAAACGAAAAAATAAACACAAATTTCCAAGTTCTGTGCAATGCACAGACGAAACTCCGATTTTATTAATATAGATAGATATAATCTATAAAACAAGTAGTAATCCTATTAACCAACCATTATAATGGTTAATGTTACTACATTTTTTCAGTGTAAGTAAATAATAATCTCGCGCGCAGTTCACTCTTGGGTGAAAGACTCGGCCTTACGAGGTCCAAAATAAAAAAAAAATCATTTTTTATAAGAGAACGTTCATAAACTACGTAGACCTATTTTTGTCACTGTTTGAAAAAAAAAAAACAAAATTCTCAAAATTTAACTGCATCATTATAACGCCATTATCTACCATTAGACCAAATTTGATTAAAATGATAACATTAATTCTTTTTACGATAGAGCCTTCTTAATAATCAACAAATAAAAAGTTTTTAAATTCTTTAGAAATCTTCGGTAAATCGCGCAACTCTAAAAGACGAAAACAAATTAATTCCAGTTTCTGTTAACTACGTAATAATAGTTGACCTCCCCCCTCCTCCCTCTTAACATACTGCGTAGTTTATGAACGCTCTCTAATTATGTTAAAAGATTTTTATAATATCAGAAATAAAAACAATATAATAATAATTTAAAAAATAATTTAATTCTATCAAATTGCATTATAGGTATTATATTATATTGTATTAATTTATTATTTATTATTTAACATCTTTCAGTTGTATTCAATCAAAATTCATCTTCAAAGTAAAAAATGTTTGCTTACAATTTATTAAGATTGTTGTAAAACTTAAAGAAATATTATTATTAGGTTAAATTCTAATATTTCAATATTATCAATTCAAAAGGTCTACAATATCATCAACAAATTTTAATATTATAATAAATTAAATATAATTTTTAATTGAGTATACTATTTAAAAGTACTAAATAAGATTTCTTGATAAAATATTTATTTAAAAAAGAAAAACTGAAGATCTTAATTACTAACTGTATCATTGAGAGAGCAGCACTGAATAGACTTATTCAGACACCTATGTTTTGTACATAAAACTAACATCAAAGGGATTCGAATGGTATCGTATAACTAATAGCAAATGAAAACAATGTTTTTCGAAGCTTGAAAAAAAAGTTCAAAACAATTGTAATTATTGTTGTTGTAAATATTTAAGTTTATTTTTGATCAAAGTATACTTAATATGCGGTTAAAAAGTGAAATTGAAATGTGTCGCGTCACCTTGATTTTGGTCGGTAAAGATGGATTTTAATTATCATGAACTTGGATTTTTTTGCTTAGAATTAAAAATTATTTACTATTAATTTTTAAGTAAATCTAATTTATTTATCAAATATAATGTAAAACTTTTGTTTTTTCTTTAGTGACAAAAAAACAATTATTGACATGTTAGTTACCCTAAGGGATACTTAAGACAGTTACCATTGGATCACTGACTCTTGTCTCACACAACAGTTACCATGCTTATCATTGAGATTTGGAAATAAGGAGACAGATATTAATTCATTATAATTTATAATTAATATAGTGGCAAATGTGGGACAACCATAGATTTTTGTCATACAAAAGTGCTCAATATTATTTTAAAATTATTTTCGAAATCTTTAAAATTTATTTACAAATAATATTTACTTCTTTATATATATGTATATAAAAAAATTATAGTGTCCTCACTTTTGCCACTGTATTATTTCTAAGAAATCAACGTTTATTCAGTTTTTTTTTGTTTTTTAAAGAGCGATAAACATCAACATTGAACAACAACTGATTCCTTTTTAAGTTAAATATTAACTTTTTATTTCTTTCTTATAGTAGGTTTCGTGAGTCAAGAGGCCAAAAAAGTAATTTTTTTTAATAATTTCTTTTAATGTAATCAACGATTTAATTTAATAAGCACATTTATCAGGTATATAATCATTTATCAGGTATATATACAGTTCCGTATAGGTCAACCCTCCTATTTTAATGAAACTTAGTAAACTTACGTATGTATTTTAATGCGCTAATTACGAAAATGGTAGTGAAAATTGTCGACTAGCTCATTATCATTGTAAAAACCATAAAAAATCATAAAAGTTATGGTTTTCTGCATTTATCTCTAACTATGACAGATATCAAACAGTGCTTGAAACAAAAGTTGTAGATCTCATTTAAATACATCTTTTATGTTGTATACATTTTTTTTACCAAAAGTCAATAGTTTAAAAAAAATCTAAATAAATACCAAACATTTTGAAAACAGTCGATTGTAATAATATAACTGTAAAATTTTTTTTCTGACACGAAATTTCAACAAACTATAAAGAGTTCTAGAGTTCCTTAATAGTTTTGTAAATAGTTCCGGCAAATTTCAAAAAATAAAAAAAATGAAATTTTGTTAAAAAAATGAAATTTTATTAAAAAAATTTTGAGTTTTTAAAAATCTTGGAGTTCTAACTACAATTCTGTTAGCTCTCCTCAAATTCTTGAAATTATCCCTATAAATTTTTTTTATAAAGTCAAAATCAAAAATGTTAGAGGCTCTCAAAGTAGGCCCAAAATTTTATGTTTAAAAAATCAAAGATCCAGAAGTACTGTTTACAGTTCCGATAGCACTCTTCACAGTTGTACAAATTATCTCTAAAAACTTTTTTTATAAAGTCAAAATCAAAAAAGTTTAGAGGCAGTCAAAGTGGCACAAAAATTTTAGTTTTTCAAAAAGACAGTTCCAGGACCTCTGTTTATAGTTCTACTATAAACTATATTCACTCTTTAGAATTCTACAAATTATCCCTATAAACTTTTTTTATAAAGTCAAAATCAAAACAGTTTTAGGCACTCAAAGTGGGCCAAATTTGACTAGAGTTCTGCTAGAACTCTTCAGAGTTCTACAAATTATCCATATAAACTTTTTTATAAAGTCAAAAGCAATAAAGTTATAAGCTGAGAAAATGGGCCTAAACTTTTGAGTTTTTAAAAAAGACAGAGCTCCAAGAGTTCCGGCTAAAGTTCTGCTAGCACTCTTCAGAGTTCTAGAAATATTCCCTATAAACTTTTTTTTTAAAGTCAAAATCAAAAAAAGTTATAAGCTGAAAAAGTGGGCCAAAAAATTTTTTTTTTAAAATCTCCTGCCCCTCAAAAAGTTTCCAAATCGAAAAAAATATACCCCTATTTTTATTTTTTTAAATCGGACAATATTTAGAGGTGGCTCAAATCGCTTGAAATTTCCCATCGATTGTACCCTGGGAAAACCGAACTTTTTCGTAAATTCGCTACAAAATCCTTAAAAATCAAGCAAAACAGCAATACATCGAATCACATCTTGGAAAGTTCTCAATTAACATTATTCCATAATTTATTTAGTAATTTATTAATATTAACAATTTTTTATAGGGCTTTAAACAACCTCCATAAATGCAAAAAAAATGATATATTTTTTTTAAATTGCAAATTAATAGTTTCTTTAAGATTTTTTAACAAAATTAATGCATATCGTCAATTAACGAATGTTTATAGATATTTTTATGTATTTTTCATTTGTTTAAACAATTTATTATTGTTAATTTACTGCTATTATTTAAATAAACCTAGCGAGTTGCATTTTTTTATGACATAACTATTTTTTACCTTTAAAATTAAAAGAAGTATTCGCTAAAATTAACCACAACAGCAATTTGCAATTGTTTAAACAAATTATTGTTAATAATAATAAATTCTTTAGAAATGCACCTAGAACGACACAACTTTTTTCTAATTTTTACGAATTAATGGACTCTGGTTAAGAAGAAGAAAAATTATTTACAGTGAGTCCTCTAGAATATTGAAATAGTGATATTTAGGTAATATAACAAAAGTAATATTGCAGTGATATTGAGGTACCTCAAGGTTTTTACACGGCGCAAATACGCTTTGTAACTCTCGGCCATCCAGGTCTTGGAATGTATTGTCGAACCTTGAGTGTTCAAGCCCCGACTGAGCCCAACGTTTTTGAAATAATTTATTTAATGTTAAATAAATTTGTAATATTACCTCAATATCATAGTAATATCATCGTAATATTACCTCAATATCACTGCAATATAACTTGTAATATTACCTCAATATCATTGTAATATTACGTGTAATATTATCTTGAGGCGGACATTTCAATATCACAGTAATATCACCCCGTAATATTACTAAAATTACAACATGATATCACTGTGATATTCATGTAATGTTACGTGCTGCTTGGAAAGCTGCTATTTATAAAAAAATTCGTTTGATTTGTTTATTTTTTTAAGCAAAATTCATTTAAATATTTTCAATATAAATAGGTTGTTTTAAGTACTCAAAAATATCGTGAAAGTGTGAAATAATGCAATTAACTAAAAGTAATGTGTAAGATAACCTCAAACCTTAATGAAACAAAGTTTTCCTCAAGCTGGATTTTATAGAAAATAGTATAAAGAATTGAAAAAATAGTTTAGTTCTTATAAAAATTGACTTTTGTAAACAGTATTATACCGAATTGGATCAAATTAATGTTTCTTTTATAGATAATTGCACTTTTCTTCAACATATTAAAATTCTTTTCCCGATAGAGCTGATCTTAAACGGAATTTGTTTCCAAAAGTTAGTAACGTTTTATTGGTGTTTTATATTGCGTATTATTATTACTGTTTTGATAAAATAAAATACTGCTTTTTTCCGTTACGGTCGCATACGGTAATAATATGTTCATTAGATTTAATTTAGTGGAATATTTTGATAAGTGTTTCATATTAGGCGTTGAATGATGTGAACTTTGTATATATTTTGTTCTTTTTCAAAATTTTAAAGGTTTCCCGAGTCGAAATTTTGAAGCTACATTGAAGCTCATGAGGAACTTTAGCTTCTACTTAACGACTTCTTAATTTTTAGCCTCTTCTTTACTTCTAATAATAATATTTCCTTCTACTTTACGTCTATACACATGTTTCAATTTTCCAATCATTAAAATTAGCAGCTCTTTTACAGCTCCACATTCCCAGTTATAAAGAAATGAAAATTTTGATTCTACTTTAAACCTGCAAGTGAAACTCAGTCATTTTTTCCATTGAAATATACTTTTTTATTTAACATATAAGAAAAACGGGAGTTAAACTAACTTTTTCTTCAATTATTGTTCCTCTGATTACCCCTTAAGAGGAAAAAATTTTAATCTATAACCAAAACCCAATAATTTGTAAAATTAGGGAAAATGTGTATCTTTCTAGATGCACTTGTAAAAAAATAACAGTTATTAACAATAATTTGTTTAAACAATTTTGAGTGGTAATTGTTGTTAATTTTGATAAATATCTTATTTTTTCAATATAAAAAGTAAACAAATTAAAAAACTACTACTTGGTAGGTGTTTTTAAATGTTATAAATTAACAATAATAAATTGTTTTAAAATATAAAAATAATAATTTATGGTCAATAATTTTTATTTTTCTAACCAGAGCCCAGTAATTTATTTGTAAAATTAGGAAAAATTTGTATCTTCCTAGGTGTATTTGTAAAGAATTAGTAATTACTAGCAATAATTTGTTTAAAAAATTAAAATTGATGAAAATAAAATTAAAAAAATGTATATAAAAAGTCCAGAAAAGAAAATTAAAAATCCTTCAGAAAAAAAAAGTTTGGGCAAATTAAACCAAAAACATTTTTATAATATTACACTGAAAGCAAGTCCAACAATAAATTTAGAAAAATAAAGAAAATCTAAAAATTCTATAAAAGAATAAGTACTAAGTTTGCAAAAAACCTCGCAAAAACTATTCAAGATTTAAAAACAAATTGAATAGGTGCATTAATAAAAAAATAAGCGTATTTATTTGTAAAAATATGAAAAAACTTATGAAACTCAACGAAATAATAATAAATAATAATTATTATTTATTATTTATAATTTATTTATCAATAAAATAAAATGACAAATACAACAACAAAAAATATCATTAGTAAAAGGAGAAAAAATCTTTAAATTTTGTAAAAATAAGAAATTATAAGATAAAATTTAAACAGTTTCGAAAAAGAAACTGAATTAGAAACTAAAGAAGAATTACAAATATTGTAAGACTTAAAAAAAGGATTATTGTGAATATGAAAAATAATTAATATTATTTAATTATTTTGCATTAACTAATGTGTCTTTAAATTTGAATTAATTGACATTTAAAAGTTTGAAAAAATTGGAATATGAGTTTATTGACGTTTGGAATTTATTTAAATTATAATGACCTAAAGATATAAAAATTTGATATTATTTTTTGCTATCTTCATACCAAAAATTTGTAAATCGTAGGTATTTTGATTATCTATATTAGCCCAATTATTTAAATTTTATAAAGATTAAAATATTAAAATTGAAATTTTTAAGATTTATCCACAAATTTGTGGTTTTTTTTATGATTTGTGATTTTTTACATGCAGTATTAGACATCCGGAGAATTGTAAAGTTTTTTTTTTATTTCAATCATGATTTTAATGCAAATGCTTCAATGATTTAAATCAATATCAGCCTGTAACTTGACAATAATAAATTGTTTAAACAAATGAAAAATACATAAAAATCTCCGTAAACATTCAGAAATTGGCGATATGTAACAATTTTGTTGAAATGTCCTGTAAAAACTATTCGTAATTTGTATCATAAGGACACTGAGAAAATTAAATATAAAGTTCATAAGCGTCGGTAGCGTAGTGGTTAGTGCGTTAGATTATAAGTGCGTAGGTCGTTATGTCGTGGGTTCGAATCCCCACTTGCGTTATAATAATTTATTTAGTAAGTTTAGACTATTTCCAGCTTGTGTGTATTAAGTGTAACGAATTCTAAAAGCGCATGAATTTTGAATATTTATTTAGTATTTTTTTTTATAATTTCATTCATATTAATTTCAGTTTTATTCGCAAAAACAGATTCTTTCTTTGTTTAGACTTTAGAAGATCAATAAAAAGGGGGTCTTGAGCGTTAAAAGAGGCCTTAATATAGTTGAATATTAGCTTCTACTTTAACGCTCTCATCGCGGAAACAGGAAATTTCTTCCAATAATAGTACCAAAGTAGAAGCTAAATTGTATTGAATTTGCTTCTACTTTAAATCTCTATTTCCTAAAAATTTTGGACTATGTAGCGTTAAAGTAGCCTCAAAATTTCGACTCGGGTTTAGTAATTAATCTTTGGCTTAATTTACAAAAACCTCAATTTATTAAATTTAAGTTCAATTTAAATTTCAAATGATTCTAATTTCTACTGATTAGAATTTTTAAAGATTCGACTCTTAATCAATTATATATTTAAAATTTAAAATAATTATTGATTAGTTAAATCAATTATAAATTTTATTCGTATAAATTTTAAATATTTTTAATTTTCATGAGTTTCAAAATTATTACAACTCACATTAAATGCAATAAAATTCAATATAATTTTAATAGATAACCTAAACATAAAAATTTAAATATATGGAATAACAAAATTACACATTATTATGCATCGTCCGTTTCTGGGAGAAATTTATTATTCGACGATTCTGTAGGACTCACTGTATATTGAAACAAAAAATTAAGTTAGTAATTTTGCACTTTCAAGGGTAACGTTTAAGGACGATCGATGGACAAATCCAACAGTGTTTGTCAAAGACTTTCCTCTCCTTTGGTGAAAATTTGCACTTTGTCAATTTAATTAAAAAAAACCAAACACTTTTTCCACGAAATCGTTCTGGTTGACAAAATCGTAGGTTTAAGAAATTTAAAAATTATGACTTTTCCACGATTGGATGTTTCCAAGAGCAGAAAAAACGAAAACGGGAATAAAACTGACAGACTTGCTACAGAAAATGGCCGTTATACGTCACACGTATATCTCAAGAGACACATGTATCGTGTCGCGGCCATTTTCTGTAGCAAGTCTGTCAGTTTTATTCCCGTTTTCGTTTTTTCTGCTCTAGGAAACATGCAATCGTGGAAAAGTTATAATTTTTAAATTCCTTATTACCTACGATTCTATCAACCAGAGCGATTTCGTGGAAAAAGTGTTTAGTTTTTTTTTAAATAAATTGTCAAAGTGCAAATTTCCACCAAAGGAGAGGAAAGTCTTTGACAATCACTGTCAGATTTGTACATCGATCGTCCTTAAGGTTAGATTATTTGTGTTATTATGTAGGTTCAATCATATGACGATCCTCCTTGCATTTAATGAAAGGTGAGTAATAATAGTGATAATAACAATAATTTTCATTGATTTTTTTTATTTAATTGTAAATTGAAAAGGTACTGAGAATTTTATTATTTTTAATTATCATTTTTGTTTTTATCATACCAAGTTAATAGTTTTGCACTTTTAATGGTAACATAAAAGTTAAATAATTGTTGTTTACTTCGATTAATTTGAGTATTCTAAGAGAGAAAAAATGGTTTATATTGTTTTCCCCTCGTGCAGTTTTGCTGAAACAGAAAATTTCTGTTTTTTAAAGTGAAAATGACAAGTAGGGAGAACAAGTAGTTTGGTTTCAACGAATATACATCAATAAAAAAGACAATTAAATTACCTTCTAAACCATCTATTGCCCGTTTAAATTGAATAATATATGGCCGAGTTATAGTCAGTCAAAGTTCAAATTTCGTAAATTTTCGGAAACTTTGACACACAAATTTGAGTGAAATTTAAACTTTGATTGACTATAACTCAACCGTTTTTATTCGATTTAAACGGGTAACAGGTGGTTTGAAAGTTAATTTAATTCCCTTTCTAACGATCTTCTACGCGTTGGAATTAAACTACTTGTTCTCCCTACGTGTCATTTTTACTATAAAAAACAGTAATTTTCTATTTCTTAAAAATTGCACGAGAGGAAAACAATATAAACTATTTTTTCTTTCTTAGAACACTCAAATTAATCGAAGTGAACAAGAAATTTCAAATTGTCAATTTACTGTAAACCAGTGTAAGGTATCCAAATTTTATTGAAATCTTTTGAAACGTTCTCGAGATATCCTGGCGACAAAAAAGTTATATACTCACACACACATACATACGTGTCTGTGGACATTTGCTTAAAAATTAAAATTTACTTTTTTTATATGAAAATGAGTTGATTTATACTATGTTTGGAAAATCGAAAATATTAACGGTCGCAAAGAAGCAATATTTAATAAAAAATGAAAATTACTGACCTCAAGATCAAAATGTGTCGATAGAGATTGACGAGATTGTTGCACAATCTGCTTTTTTCTTCAGGATCGATAAGTCGAATCAGGAATTCCGTCCAAATCTTCCGTTAAGTACCTTTTGCAGGGTCCTCTGGTTTTTAAATCTTCCATTCTAGTTCAAGAAATCCACTGTGTGCCTCTTTATATAATGCGCACATTTTTTTGACATTTTAATTAATTAATCACTGTGAACACTCCTTTTAATGTAACATAAGATCGGTAGTTTTTGTTGATAACAAATAAACATTTTTAAGTGACTTCACGAATGTTAACTCAACGAACATTCGTCTTTGACACGTGGTTTATATTTCGTTTTTTTCTAATTTTTCTAATTTAGAAATCGTGTTTTGGTTTGTGCTGAAGAGGTTTCATTTTGAGGTGAGATTTTTCTTTTTTAATTATCAATAAGTACCGTCGGAATTAGTCAGTCCACTCATTTTTTAAGGTTTGACAAACATCTTTAAACGCGTCAAGTATAATTACTAAAATTTTTCTGTCTTTATTTTCTAAAAACAGATGGAAATTTAAGAAAAATAAGATGTGAGTGAAGTAATATAGTTAATTTTTTATTAAAATATGCTTAAAAAAGTGGAATTTTTAAAGTTTGACAAAAATTTAAATTACTCTCGATATTATGATGATTTTGTAAGTTCCTATGCTTGTTTTAAAGTTCATTTTCTGAAGAGTAAAATTAATGTAAAAGCATTTAAGTGTAAATTTTTTCTTTATATTTGCAAGGGTCGAAAGTTGGACCAAAAAAAATTGAAAAATGATGGTTTATATCCTGATATCAAATACAGCTATATAAAATATACTAACGTTAAAACTATTAATAACTTTCGGAAGAAAATAGTATAATATATTTTTTTAAATTTTTAAAATTATTTTCATGTCAAAATAACGTCTCAAAATTTTATAAATTTTTTGGTTCAAATTTTGAGTCCTGAATTTTTCTCCAGCAAATTTCCTTCAAAGCAAACCTAAAAACTTAAAAAAACTTGCATTATTTCGAGAGTAATTTCAATATTTGTCAAACATTAAAAAATTCACATTTTTAACATATTTCAATGAAAAATTGACTAAATCACTTCACTTGGTTCTTACTTTCCTCAAAATGTTATCAACTTTGAAGAACTAATTACAGAGAATTTTAATAATTATACTTTGTACGTTTAAAGACGTTTTTCAAACCTTAAAAAGTGGGTGGACTAACCAATTCTGACGGTACTGTATGTATACTATGAAGATATATTTTTGTTGTTCGAGGACCATTAAATATCTTCTTTTTTCTTCCTGAACTACCTTCATGTATATATACCACCTTACTCGGGGGTTTTTGGGGTCGCTGATTGCGAATCTAAAGCCACTTTTTGAAAATTCAAAACGACGCATCCAAAATGTCGGACACCATTTGTAAATTTTGATTAGATTGACTTAAAACTTGTTACTCGGAAGTTTTTGGGTCGCTGATTACGAATCTGAAATCGCTTTTTAAAATTCAAAATAGCGGATTTAAAATGGCGGACACTATTTTTACATTTTGATTAGATTGGTTTCCAACTTGTTACGCGGGTTTTTTTTTTGGGTTTTTTAAGGGTTTCTAATGAATAGGAAATTATTTGCTGGTCAACTGACATTGATATAATGTAATAACCAGTGGCGTAACTCTTAAGGGGCAAAGTGGGGTAGTGCCCCGGAGCCCTTGAATTCAGAGGGCCCTTGGTCAATCCTAATAGAGCTTTTTTCTTGAAAAATTCCGAAATCATTACAGTTTTTAGTAATTTATAGTTTGATTGGGGCCCCATTTACCTGTTTTCCCCGGGGCCCTTGCCGACCCAGTTACGCCACTGGTGATAACCTGAGACGATCAACCCTTAAAACACACCCTAGATTTAGATTTTCACCCCCAGTGCCTTTTATTGACTCTTGTAAAGTTTATAATTTTTTTTAAGGTTTTTTAATGAATAAAAAATTATTAAATGGTTAACTGACTTTGATATAAAGTGTTGACGTGATCCGATCAACCCTTAATATTCACCCTAGATTCAGATCTTTAATCTCAAAGCATATTATTAAATTTTGTGAAATCTATGAATTTTTTAAGGATTTCTAATTAGTAGAAAAATATTTGGTGGTCAACTGACCTTGATAATAAGTGATAAGTTGAGCCGAATAACCCATAAAAGTTACCCAATACATTATTTGTATGAAAAATGTTTAAGCACATAAATGTACAAAAATATCAACAATTAATATTCACTTTTATAATGTTTTCGAAACTAGGGGAGACCGAGGTGAGTTGAAACAGAGGCGAGTTGAAACAGAGTCGATTTCTCGAAAGCTATGACCTTTTAGAAAATTCGAAAAACGTAGATTTATTACTTTTTTGATTCACTACTTGATCAAAATTTAGTTGACCGTCTGATGAAAAATTTTTAGGTTTATTTGAAATATGTCAAAAAAAAATGCCAAAAGTAAGTTTCTGACCGATATTTTGATACTTTATTATTCGACACATATAAGGTTGTTGTTGTTCTAATTTTAATTTTAATAACTGTTGGATATTCAAGTTTCATGGAATGATATTGTTTTTTTGTGTCAGTCTTCAGATTTACGATAAAAAATCATTATTTGAACCGATGCACATTTTTACGCACCGAGACGAGATGAAACAGCCTGTTTCAACTCGCAGGTTTCAACTCGCCTCGGTATACTCAAAATTATGCTTAAATCGAATAATGGCTGTTTAATTGTTTGCTAAAGTATATTGTTATATATTATAGTTTAAAAGCATTTAAAATTTCCCAAATTTTCGTGTAAAATAACTTTTATATTGTCGAAAGTTAAAAAAATTTTAATAACAAAATTTAATAATTTCAAGTTTTTACCAATTTCTACGTTTTGTTTGTTTCAATCGATATATAAATAAATGCTTTAATATATATTATATGAATATTGCCTTTTTCTTGCTTTATATCGAAATCGGTATATTATTATATTTTTTTAAATTTAGCGCCATATTATATTAGTTATCGGTGGTGGCTCTATCTTATATGGTAAAAATTTTTTCTTAAGATAACCTATAAGTCCATTGTTTTGCTATCCAAAGTGTTTATAGGTTTATATATATTATTTCTAACTATTATAAAGCTCAACTTATTGTTATTGAACGTAATAGAATACTAAAGATTAGTATATAAAGTCTGACGTGTGTTAAAAGAATTAATATTAGTGATAACTTAATTCCAAAAGTAAATTAAGGTATTTAAATCGGTGTTATATTCGTTTCTATAAATAAAATTACTTTTTCTAACTAATAATAACATTTAAATTAATTTTTCTTTATTAAAATCCTAAATTTACAACTGTTTCAACTCACCTCAGTACGAGGCGAGTTGAAACACGGTGAACTGTTTTACATTTTCCAATTTTGTTCATAGACCCTTATAACTTTTTAACTTTTTTATTTTTGATTCACATACTACATAAAACGGGTCATCCACATTTTCTCCAAAACTCAAGTGTCAGAATATCCATTTGACCGAATTTTATTTATCCAAAATAGCATTTATCAGATATCTCATTTATCTAAAAAAGCATTTATCAGAAATCTCTTTTGTCCGAAATTTAAATGATCAGAAATTTAATTTTGATGAAAATGCGTTTACCAGAAATCTCGTTTGTCCGAAAGGTAAATTGTCAGAAATCTAATTTATCCAAAATTGTATTTATCAAAAATTTAATTTATCCGAAATAGCATTTATCTGAAATCTCGTTTGTTAATTTTCCAATTTAACAATTAAAAATTTTTCAATTTTCCAAGAACAAAATTTCCAATTTCTCAATTTACAAATTTTTTTACTTTGACAATTTGCCAATAACCAAATTTCCAATTTCTTAATTTACCAGTTTAAACAATTTTCTAATTTGACAATCTTCCAGTTTATTAATTTTGAATTTTCCTAATTTTACAATAACCACTTCCCTAATTTCCTGATTTGCCAATTTTCCAATAACTAAATCTTCAATGTCTTAAATAACCAGCTTACAAATTTTTCCAATTTTCTAATTTTCTAATTTATCCATGTTTTTACTTTGCCAATTTTCCCATAACAATGTACTTTTTTTAATATTTTCCAGTTACCCCTTTTTTACTTTTGTAAAAAAAATTTGAACTAGATTTAAATCTTAAGCTACCTGTTATCACACTGTACCTATCTTTTTTTTAAAATTAATATGCTGTTTATTAAGGAAAATAACTTTCTGGGTAATGAAAAAAAATTAGTAAACATCTAATATGGGAAAATTAAATTGTTTCCACAAATATAAACTGTTTAAACCAGGCCTGGGCAAAACGTGCTCCGCGAGCACTTTGCCGCGGAGCAAAAGTTCCCCTTCCATGCGTCCAGTTAATTCTTCCGTGTTCTTTCCCGCGTGAATCTCCAGTGGTAGGATTCAAGCATGAAGCGTGGCCTGCGCCAAGGCGAGGGAACTGACTGGACGCATGGAAGGGGAGGTTTAGCTCCGCGGCAAAGTGCTCGCGGAGCACGTTTTGCCCAGGCCTGGTTTAAACAATCAAAAGATCTTGAAAATTGCAGACGGAAAAATTCGTGACATTTTTTTTAATGAAGAACGTCGAAAGCGAAATTCTTCTAAGAGAATTTAATAAAAAAAAATTTTAAACAATTTAGATTGTTCAAAAAAATACAATAAATATTTAATGCACAAATTTCCTGTCAATTGTTACTAAAGAATCGATGGCTGTTAAAAAAGTGTTTAATTTTAAAACATAAGAAACATAAATTGTTTAAACAAATTAAAATTTTTTTAACATTTAAATATACACGTCAAATCATGAATAAATAACTTCTTTATGATTCTTCCATACAAATAACAAAAACCACATAATTTTTAGCTTTATTTCATCGAAAGTTGATTTCACACTATTTTAATTGTTTAAACAATCGATGTAACTAAATCAATTAAATTACATTAATTACATTTTTTTTCCTTTTGCTAATTAAATGGTTTAAGATTTTAAAATATTTCACATAGAGAATATAAAAAAATTGTTTAAACAATTAAAAAATAAAATTACAAAATATTCATACAACTTCATACAAGGGTGTCCTAGAATTTTCCCAGCGTTTAAAATCTCTTTTCTCATTTTCTCTCTCTCTCTACTCTGCCTTTATCTAACCCAGGCATCTGTTATACCTATTTCTCTTTCACATTTTGCAAGTCATTGTTGTCTTTATCTATCCCAGTTAACCTTATTCTCTCTTGCTTTTAGAACTACAAACTGTAAACTCTCCTTGCGTTGCGCACGCTTTTGTTGTCTTTATCTATCCCAGGTAACCTTATTCTCTCTTGCTTCTAGAACAACAACTGTGAACTCTGCTTGCGTTTCACACTCTATTCTTGTCTTTATCTTTCCCAGATAACCTTATTCTCTTTTGCTTCTAGAACCACAACTATGAACTCACCTTGCATTTATTACGCTATTGTTGTCTTTATCTTTGCCAGATAACCTTATTCTCTTTTGCTTCTAGAACCACAACTATGAACTCACCTTGCATTTATTACGCTATTGTTGTCTTTATCTTTGCCAGATAACCTTATTCTCTTTTGCTTCTAGAACCACAACTGTGAACTCTGCTTGCGTTTCACACTCTATTTTTGTCTTTATCTATACTAGAACTACAAAAGCGCGCTACGCGCGCCCCACCATTATTCAGATTGCAAAGAAAACATTAGTGAAGAATGTCACATTTCTGTTTTTAATAAACACATCTTATTACAGTAATGGATTATAAAGTTAACGTTTGGGAAGGCGCAATAACTATTTCCAGGAAATAATATAAATAAAAATATAGAAATGTGTTTAGGAATTGATAAACAATCATTGTCTATTTTTTAAGAAATAATAATAAAGAAGTACATAAAACGTTCTGAATGAAGTGACAAACAAGCTGACAATCCGAGTTCGAATTTTGGAAGATCAAATGTTTAATATTTCTTATTTGAGAGTTTCCATACCAAAAAGATCAAAGTTGTAAGTCAAGTTTTTGATTTTGATCAAAGTTGGTCAATTTATTGAATTTAGGGGTAGTAATAACTTAGTCAAGTATTTTTGAAAAATTTCCAAAATTTTAGGAATTACGTCACTTTGGATTTTTTACCCTTTATTTTTTCAAATTCTTGTCTTTTAAAGAGTTTTTAACCGATTTTAATGAAATTTATAGGGTGTATATGGGACGTTCCACGTCAAACGGACCAGAGCTATGTACAAAATTCTAATTAACGAAAATGAACTTATTATAGCTCAAAAAACTTGTAAGCTAATCCCCTTTCAATTAAAAAGTGGCAAATTTGAAAATACAAATTGGCGTCATTCCTGGGCAACGTAATAGACGCTGAAATCGGAAATACGCAACTATATTTATTAATTTCTTTCTACAAACGATGCAGAAATGTTAGGTAACGACATATTTTAATGTTTTCGGACTCGCTGATTACGAATCTGAAATCTGAATTTCAAAATTTAAAATGGCGGATCCAATATGGCGGACGAATTTGACAAAATTCGTCGAATTCGCTTGAACCTTGTTACTTGGAGGTTTTTGGGGTCGCTGATTACGATTTTGATGTTAGTTTTTCAAAATACAAAATGTCGGTTCCAATATGGCGGACTGGAATTTAAAAAAAATTATTAAAAATGCTTAGAACTTGTTACTCGGGGGTTTTTCGGGTCGCTGAATACGAATTTGATGTTAGTTTTACAAAATACAAAATGGCGGATCCAATATGGTGGACGGTAATTATAAAAAAATCGGGCAAGTACGAGTTACACCCGTACCAAAATCTAGGGTTCCGTACATTTACGAAACAAAGATATACCTTATTAACAAACAGAGAGCTCTAATTTGGTACACATATGTATGTTTACGTGTAGATTACAGGAAAATTATAGGGATCATTATCTGGATTGACAGTCAAAACGTTGTCAAAAAAAGAAAAACTGCAAATTTTCGAAAAAAAAAGTTTTTTTCTTATAACTTTGAAACTATTTGAGCTAGAGCGCTAAAATTTAATACATTTGTATATTTTTATGTACAGATTATGAAAATTAGTTAGAACGTACAAATTATGAAAATACTTCTACCTTCAAGTACATGAAACTTTTGCTTAAGGGTACAGGTTTGTATTTCATATAAATAACATAAAAATCAAGAATTTTTTTTTTAGGGGAGGCCCTGAAATTTTTATAGGGTTTCAGGGCTTATAACAGTCTTGATTATAGGTCCTGTGGCAGCCTTGATCAAGCCTTGTATAAGATTAAAATTTTTTTTTCGTTTTTTTCATAATTTTTCAATTATTTTGAAAAAAAGTGATAACAATTTTCAATTGCGTTTTATATCGTTTTTTTACATTCTGAGTATACAAATAAAATTTTTATTGGTTTGAGGGGTACTGTAGGACAATTAGTGTGAGCTCTAGCATAGGGGTCTAAACCTCTTTTTGGTGATTTTTTGAATTTTTTTTTTGTGACCTTATAATATTCAATTTTATTTCCAAACATAATTTTTCCATAATCTGCATGCAAAAATACACGAGTGTACCAAATTTTAGCCTTCTAGCTCAAATAATGGCAAAGTTAGAGAAATAAAACTTTTTTTCCCAAAATTTGCAGTTTTTCCTTGACAACGCTATGGCCATCAATCCAGATCATGTTCTCTATATTTTTCATGTAATCTACACGTGAAAATACATATGTGTACCAAATTTCAGACCTCTAGGTCAAATAGTTTAGAAGTTAAGGGGGGGGGGGAATGGTCCAT
The DNA here is from genome assembly GCA_037103525.1 of Ganaspis brasiliensis. Lineage (NCBI taxonomy): Eukaryota > Metazoa > Arthropoda > Insecta > Hymenoptera > Figitidae > Ganaspis > Ganaspis brasiliensis. The sequence goes on along the minus strand of JAZKLR010000519.1, from coordinate 239,252 downwards.
TTTAATGCATTTTTGCTAAAAAAAAGGTTGTTATTTCCTTGACAACGCCATGAACATCACCTTGAATCATGTTCTCTATATTTTTCGTGCAATCTACACGTGAAAATACATAAGTGTACCAAATTTCAGCCCTCTAGGTCAAATAGTTTAGAAGTTAAGGGGGGGGGAATGGTCCATTTTAATGCATTTTTGCTAAAAAAAAAGGTTGTTATTTCCTTGACAACGCCATGAACATCACCTTGAATCATGTTCTCTATATTTTTCGTGCAATCTACACGTGAAAATACGTAAATGTACTAAATTTCAGCCCTCTAGGTCAAATAGTTTAGAAGTTAAGGGGGGGAAATGGTTTTTGGCTACGGACGCACGAGTCTCGTTATAAGGGTTCCGCCGAACACCGAAGGTTTACGGAACCCTAAAAAATCAAAAAAATTGCTTGAAACTTGTTTCTCGGGGGTTCTCGGGGTCGCTGATTAAGAATCTGAAGTCCAATTTTCAAAATTCAAGATGGCGGATCCAGTATGGCGGACGGTTAATTTAAAATTCATTGAATCCGCTTGAAACTTGTTACTCGGGGGTTTTCGGGGTTGCTGATTAACAATCTGATGTCTTATTTTCAAAATTCAAGATGGCGGATCCAGTATGGCGGACAATTATTTTAAAATTCATTAAATTCGCTTGAAACTTGTGATTGGGAGGTTTTTGGGGTCGCTGATTATGATTCTGTAGTCTGATTTTTAAAATTTAAAATGGGGGATCCAATATGGCGGACGCTTATTTTATAACTCATTATATTTGCTTGAAACTTGTTACATTAAAAAACTAGTGTGATCTCTAAATTTTCCCAGTGGGCAAAAATTCATGTACGTTCTAAAAACGTTCTTCAAATGTTTTTAAAACGTACATAGATTTTTGCCCACTGGGTTTGTATTAACAGGTACCTTTCTAAAATCCACGAATAACGAGTTTTAAGAGTTTTTAATGGCTTTTTTAATATTGTCAGCCATATTGGATCCGCCATTTTGTATTTTGTAAAACTAACATCAGATTCGTATTCAGCGACCCGAAAAACCCCCGAGTAACAAGTTTTAAGCAATTTTAATATTTTTTTTATAATTCCGTCCGCCATATTGGAACCGACATTTTGTATTTTGAAAAACTAACATTAAATTCGTAATCAGCGACCACAAAAACCTCCGAGTAACAAGTTTCAAGCGAATTCGACGAATTTTGTCAAATACGTCCGCCATATTGGATCCGCCATTTTGAATTTTGAAATTCGGACTTCAGATTCGTAATCAGCGAGTCCGAAAAAATTAAAATATGTCGTTACCCAACATTTCTGCATCGTTTGTAGAAAGAAATTAAGAAATATATTTGCGTATTTCCGATTTCAGCGTCTATTATGTTGCCCAGGAATGACGCCATTTTGTATTTTCAAATTTGCCACTTTTTAATAGAAAGGGAATTAGCTTACGAGTTTTTTGAGCTATAATAAGTTCATTTTCGTTAAGTAGAATTTAATTAGAATTACTAAAACATAGTTGTGAATTTATTTTAATTCTTAAACTTTTCAAATCATCTGAGCTTGTTTTTTTATACAGATATTCTTAACCTAAAAAAAATCTTTCGCGTTGCCAACCTAAATTTAAAAACAAAATCTGGTAATTCCGAAATGGCACTTTCTTCAAATGTTAATTAGAATGGCGCAGTTTTCAGATCTCATGCGAGTTGGTTTTGTTTTCAGAGCTTTATCGAAATGGCAGAGATCTTCTCCCAAGCGACGATATGTTGAAAGCTTTTTATTTTACCTTTATTTAAAAAAAAAATTGATGGAGGGTCTCATAGTTCTCGAGATATCGGCAAAAGAGTATTACGCTTCACGTCTTCTATCCTATGAGCATAACGATTTTTGAGTTTTATTTGTTTTTTAAAATATTCTAAATGAATAAACTACAATGATTTATTCCTGACTACTATCTATGAATATTCTAAGAAATAAATAAATATTTATGAATAAATAACCAATGGTAGTGTCAAAAAGTTTAAAAGTAGTTTTTATTCAATTAATTTTACAGCAAGTAAGACAGAAATTTAAATGCAATTGAAGGTGATAAATTTGATGATCTGAATTAGTAGTCTAACAATTGTGAAACAATGAAAAATTTATATTACAAATTTTTATTTGTCAAGAGTAACACAAAAAACTGTGAGGCATGAAAGTATGGATATTCGTGGATATTTAAATTTAGCATCCACATATTGAAAATTAGTATTTAAATATTTAAGCATAATACCCAGATTATAAAATTAGTATATTTTAATATCGTGAACAGTAAGTTTGAAGATCTGTTTCTGTCAGTAAAGTAGGGGAGAGTAGTCAGAGTTGGATATAGCTTTGACTTGTTTTATGCACTTTCTTAACAATGGAGTATAGTATAAGGGTTTTCTAAGGAGCTAGTAGGATTTAATAGATGTAAAAGGTTTTTAATTTGTTAAACAGTGTACCGTTATAAAAAAATATTTTTTATCGAACTAAATATTTGACCTGTAATTTGTAATAAATCTGTAATAAATATTAAAATATTTTTTAAATATATTTTAATGACTTATAAGTTATGCTAAATTATAAAAATGTTTCTGCAAAATATATAAACATGTAGCTTCAGACATATGAACTATTATACTGACACACTGCACGTAAAAGTGTTTTAGAATAATTCGGATGATTTTCAGAAACCTTATTAAATTGCCCAAGTAGATTGGAAATCAAAGTGAACAGATTCCATGGCTTGTTCATTGAAAAATCTTAATCATCCGGATTATTCTAAAACACTTTTATGTGCAGTATGTCAGTATAATAGTTCACATGTCTGAAGCTACATGTTTATATATTTTGCTGAAACATTTTTATAATTTAACATAATTTATAAGTAATTAAAATATATTTAAAAAATATTTTAATATTTATTTCAGATTTATTACAAATTACGGGTCAAATATTTAGTTCGATAAAATATTTTTTTTTATAACGGTACACTGTTTAACAAATTAGAAACATTCTACAGCTATTAAATCGTACTGGTTCCTTAGAAAACCCTTATACTATACTCCATTGTTAAAGTGCATACAACAGGAAGAAAATAAGCCTCATCAGGAGTACATAACGGCAAATCTCGATTTTTAATAAATTAAAGAAAATAAATTAATTTTTTTCAAAAAGCCCTCCGCCGATGATTTTCTTTTTTATTTTAAAGTAAATCAGTGGTATACTTATCGCTTTTTCAAATTAAGAAAGTACAAATTTATTATATTTAATATATACAATAACATTTGACACACATGTATTGCAAAATTGCAATCAGTTTTTAAGGATACACTTTTTAATTACATCAAGTAGTTAATAAAATAATACTAAGTATAAGTTGGTAAGTTTTTTTTTTTAATTTGTAGTCAATGTTTAGAATACGAACGGTAACATAGAAAATTGTTTCGATTAAAACAGTATGTAGCAGTATGCAACAGATTTATTTTTATCCGATTTCAAATTTTTGAAATACATTTTTATAATAAAACCAGATCGTATGGTCTTGTTTTCATTCTTGTTTTTACCATGCCATGTAAACGTGAATATATTCCTAAATAGGAGCCCAAAATAATTCTTAACAGAATTATTTCAGTTTATTCGTTTATTCAGTGTAATCAGCAACCCGTAAAACCCCCGAGAAACAAGTTTCAAGAGAATCAAAATATTTTTTTAAATTTTGGTAGCCATATTGGATCCGCCATTTTGAATTTTTAAAAACCGATTTCAGATTCATAATCTTTAGGTATTATACTCTCAGAAAATGCAAAAACCCAAAAATCGATTTTTTTTACCTAAACAACTAGGCGTATCCCCTTAACCCTTTAACACCCGAGCAAAATTGAGAGTAGGTATAAAAAGATGAAACACCATTTTAGGGGTTTTCGAGGTCGCTGATTACGAATATGATGTCAAATTGACAATTTGACAATTGACAGCTGTCAATTCAGTTGTCAAATTTTCTAAAAAGTGATTATTTTTGACGAAAATGACAGTATAAGGGTTTTTGGGGTCGCTGATTACGAATATGATGTCAAATTGACAATTGACTGCTGTCAATTCAGTTGTCAACTTTTCTAAAAAGTGATTATTTTTGACGAAACTGACAGTGTAAGGGATTTCGGGGTCGCTGATTACAAATATGATGTCAAATTGGCAATTTTCCAATTGGCAGCTGTCAATTCAGTTGTCAACTTTTCTAAAAAGTAATTATTTTTGACGAAATGACAGTAATATCGGTTTCGGGGACGCTGACTACAAATATGTCAATTTGACAATTTGACAGCTGTCAAAGCAAATGTAGTATAAGAGCATATAAGAACATTTTCAATGATTATTTTCTCCTTTTTTTCATGAACGAAACTGAATATCAACTTATAAAAGGACCTTTCATGTTATATATAGGTATTTTACAAATCGTAGAAAAATGCAACAAAACAAGTTATCTGTATGAAAGATATGTAACTTTAATAGAAACTTTTTATGAAATGTATTTATAATACTTGTATGTATTCATAAATTTTGTCAAGACTGGATTTATCAACTTTCGTCTAAAATTCAAAAAATCTGCGATTGACAAACACTCAGCGACAGACGAAAAGACAGGTTGTACAATGCGTAAACTTTTTTTTTGCTTGTTACAATCTGGGCTGATTTCGATTATGTGACAGCTGTTAGCTGACAAATTCACATTATATTCGTAATCAGCGACCCCAAAAACCCTTTTATTGTCATTTTCGTAAAAAATAATCACTTTTTAGAAAAGTTAAAAACTGAATTGACAGCTGTCAATTGTCAAATTGTTAATTTCACATCATATTTGTAATCAGCGACCCCGAAAACCCTTATACGGTCATTTTTGTAAAAAATAATCACTTCTTTTTTATTAAAGTTACATATCGTTCATACAGATAATTTGTTTTGTTGCATTTTTCTATGATTTATAAAATACCTATATATAACATGAAATGTCCTGTTATAAGTTATTATTCAATTTCGTTCATGAAAAGAAGGAAAAAATAATCATTGAAAATGTTCTTATATGCTCGTATCCTACATTTGCTTTGACAGCTGTCAAATTGTCAAATTTACATCATATTTGTAGTCAGCATCCCCGAAACTGATATTACCGTCATTTTCGTCAAAAATAATCACTTTTTAGAAAAGTTGACAATTGAATTGACAGCTGTCAATTGTCAAATTGTCAATTTGACATTATATTCGTAATCAGCGACCCCGAAAACCTTTATACTGTCATTTTCGTCAATTAATTACATTTTACAAAAGTTGACAATTTAATTGACAGCTGTCAATTGTCAATTTGTCAATTTGACATTATATTCGTAATCAGCGACCCCGAAAACCTTTATACTGTCATTTTCGTCAATTAATTACATTTTACAAAAGTTGACAATTTAATTGACAGCTGTCAATTGTCAATTTGTCAATTTGACATTATATTCGTAATCAGCGACCTCAAGAACCCTTATACTGTCATTTTCGTAAAAAATAATCACTTTTTAGAAAAGTTGACAATTGAATTGACAGCTGTCAATTGTCAAATTGTCAATTTGACATTATATTCGTAATCAGCGTCTCCGAAAACCTTTATACTGTCATTTTCGTCAAAATTAATTACTTTTTACAAAAGTTGACAATTGAATTGACAGCTGTCAATTGTCAAATTGTCAATTTGATATTATATTCGTAATAATTCGTAGTTTTTTGAGTTACTGTCCAGGCCCGTAGCCAGAAATTTTTGTCGGGGGTGAGGGCCAAAATTCCATGCCCGCAGCTCCCATAGCAAAAAATTTTTTTTCAAAAAAAAAATGTTCAACTAGTAAAAAAATTTTCGGGGGGGCCCTCCCTAGCTACGCACCTGTTACTGTCGCCAAAGAAAAATTTATTTTACACATTATTCATTGTTTCACAATTGTTAGACTACTAATTCAGATCGCCAAATTTATCACCTTCAATTGCATTTAAATTTCTGTCTTATTTGCGGTGAAATTATTTGAATGAAAACTACTTTTAAACTTTTTGACACTACCATTGGTTATTTATTCATAAATATTTATTTATTTCTTAGAATATTCATAGATAGTAGTCCGGAATAAGACATTGTAGTTTATTCATTTACAATATTTTAAAAAACAAATAAAACTCAAAAATCGTTATGCTCATAGGATAGAAGACGTGAAGCGTAATACTCTTTTGCCGATATCTCGAGAACTAAGAAACCCTCCATCAATTTTTTTTTTAAATAAAGGTAAAATAAAAAGCTTTCATTATATTGTGACGAAAATAAAAAATATGAATTAGCACACATAGAAAAAAAGGTTTAAAATTTTTTTTTGTGTTTTTCTTACATGAATTTGTGAAGTTTTTAAATCTACTTCAAATTTATTTAAAACCTTATAGTTTTCTATATGCACCCTATAAATTTCATTGAAATCGGTTAAAAACTCTTTAAATGACAAGAATTTGAAAAAATAATGGGTAAAAAATTCAAAGTGACGTAATTCCTAAAATTTTGGAAATTTTTCAAAAATACCTTACTAAGTTATTACTACCCCTAAATACTATAAATTGACCAACTTTGATCAAAATCAAAAACTTGACTTGCAACTTTGATCTTTTTGGTATGGAAACTCTCATTTGTGATTCAAAAAATGTACATGTATCTCAAATTTCAGTTCGTTATGTATATTTAATGTCAATACATATACTGCATATATGTGCTTCATATGCATGAAGAAATTGTAATTTTAATTTTTTTGGAGGAAGGGAAGGGCCCCATTTTCGCCCTTTCCTGTGAAGTACAACCATTATTACCACTGTTCTTAAATGACGCATGCGGAAAACCTTTTTTTTTACATTATGTTTAACATTTTGTAACGTTGTGGATCGTTACTTGGTTAATTTTAATATATATAATTTAGAGTTAGAATATTCAAGGCTGTAAAGAGTATTTCTTTTCGCTTTAGTCTTGGAATTCTTTCGTTTCTCATATTCGTTTCTGCGTGTGATTTTGGTCGTTGGCTCGAATGTCCAATGAATAATGAGTTGCGTGAAGTCAGCTTCGTTTTCCGAGCGTTTTTCGTAGGTTTCCGGATTCTTGGATCAAGGGACCAATTACAGGACTGAGGGACAAGGACAGAGATAGGAAGAAGAACGCAAGGAAGAGGGGATCGACCGGCTGATCGAGATTGGGACTGGGTCACGGCCATCATTGATTGTTTAATCGTTCTTAGAGAACACGTGTTCGGGGTTATTTGCGGAATTATTAAATTTGATAGTTTTCTTTTGTGAATTGTAGTGAAAGGGGTGAGTGGCGAAATAAACGAGAATTTAACTGTTGAAACGTGTGTTGATTTTAAAAGGATTAAACCTGCCTTGTTCTGCCGAGATTTGTTTTCCCTACGTTGTTGAGGTTAAAGCAGCGAGTGGTGTTATTTTCAGCGGAAAACCGTTGGTAAGTTTATTTTTCAAATTCCGTTGTGTCTCGAGCGGATATTACACCAATCCGTGGATTCGGAGGATCTCCCTTTTGGTCCAGCGTTGGATTTCTTGTGTTTCTTTCGGGGTGAAAAGTCTGAATAAGAGTTTCGCGTTTCGAGTCTGGTGTAAGTTTTAAATAATTGAGACTCGTTACAATTGGCATCCCTTGTGGGGAACATTCTCCAAATCCATGAGACACGACTTTCTGCGTGGGAAATAAAATGAAATAAATTGATGAGCGAGATAGTGTTTCCGAAAATGAACCGGTACGATTTTTGAGAAAAGGATTAGAAACGTAAAAGTGAAATCGTGACTTTGAAAATGGGTAAATTGGCGAAATTTGAGTTGCAGAAAAACGTGTTCGGGAAAAAGTGCGCGAAACGGAAGTGTGACAATGTTAGTGGATTTTTACTACATAAAATCATAAATAATACTTTATGGTTAAAGCTTTCTCGATTTCTGCGCGTTTTCAATCATTTTGAATCGGTAAATTACAGTAAATTCCGATTTTTCTTAGTTTTTGCGAACATGTGCTCGGAAATGACGTCAAATAAACGTTTGAATTTCCGAAGATTCTGCGTGAGAAGACGATTTTTAAATTAAGAGAGACTTTTTTTTTTAATTGTGAAAAGTTGAGATTTTAATTGGATGCAGTGACTTGTGGAATTATTGATATTATTGAGAGTTTAAACATTTTTAAAAGTAAATCGAAGATCGACAGATTTTTCACAAAAGTAATTGAGAATGCGAAACGGGTTTTATTTCTTGAAATTTTCTTTTTTATTTCAAGACGATGTAAATGAAGAAAATGTAATTTTGTTTGATGAGAATTTTTGAGATTTTTCGTTCGTGAAGCGTGTGTAGACAAAAACGGAAATTTATTTTAAACAAACGGATAATTTTTCTGCTTACCACGTGCTCGTGAACCAGTAATAAAATTTGTGATTTCTGGCGAAGATATTTTTTGATTTTGAGTATGATATCAGAAATTTCGCCAGCGTCTGAGAAATGATTTGTGATATTTTCTCCGTATTTTTTTCGTGTGAGTAGATTTCGTGAGAGGAATTGTGCTTGACGAAGAAATTTAAATAATTCTGGGAGCAGAATTATTATTTTACGAATTTTATATATTTAGATATTTGATTTAAGATTGAGTTTTGTGGTATTTATGTGAAATATTTATTTGATTATGGTACGAGAATTTATTAATAAAAATTGTGTTTTAAAATTTTCTTTCCGTGAGATTGGCGTGTGACATTGAAACGTGGAAACCAACGGTATTTACCTCCCCCAGTTTTCGCGGTATTTCGTCACCGCAACGGAAGAATTTTGGCGCGAGTGGGAACTCGTGGTAATCTATTCGCATTATCTCAAGTGAAATTTTAATTTGTCGGTCGAACTATTTATTACCGGTCAAAATTGGGGAAAAGTGAGTTTATAAATGTTTTTTTGTGATTTTATTTCCGATTTTAAAAAAAAATAAAAATAAATTGTACATCAACGCTAACGGAATTCGAGTTTAAGATTTCGGTTATGAGAGGGGTGGTGTTTACAATTACATTCCTTATTTACAGTGACCAGACAATTTCAAAAATAGAATTTCTGCGTGTGTTACGGTTTTGAAATCGGAACCGGGTATTTTAGAAATTTGTGTATATTGTGATTTAATTTATTTGTCTCGTGGAGAAATTTTAGTACTGTGTCACGTATTCGTGGTTTTATTTGATTTGGGAAATCTTTGATCGTTTCAAACAGAAATATAGGGGAAATTTTTTTTTGAATTTTTGATAATCGAGCAAGGGTGTGTTGATTCGGGAGATGTTGAAAAACGGAACAGGCAGGGGACCAATCAACCCTCTCCCCAAATTCCACCAGGACAGTAGCTCTCCAAACAGGGGTAAGAGAAGTTTTCACTTCATTAGTAGTTATGAGTATAGCGAAATCAATGAAGATGAATCTTCCAGTGATGAACGGGGATAAATTTATACGAGAGTGATTTTTTGAGACAACGAGTGGGACAAGTTTATAAAGTCATGACCAGGGGATAATTCAAGAGTTGAGGAATGAGTAGGTCAATGATAACGTAAAACCAAGTCCACTCGAAGAATTTTATGGAGAGTGACCTTCTAAAATATCGTGCATCATATCGATACTAAGGTTTTCTGTAACATGGAAATCTGTTACCTCGTTAAATATACAGGGCTCTTTAATTCCAGTTTGTGACATTTCTTGTCTTGTCACATCTTCGCAGTAGTTTTCTTTTGTTCTTAATAGAGATTCATCTTCTTCAGTCATTGTTTCTATTGTGTCGACTTTGCTTTACAAATCCTACACGAATAATTAGCTTTAAATGATTCGACATAACCAAATATTCCATTGAGACCTAAATTGTCTCCTAAAACGAGTGCTAATTGAAATTTTACAACGTATTTTACATCATTTTCAGTTATCAAAATTCCTATACTTCGAAGAAAATTTAATTCTTCAATCAGTTTTGTAAAAACCATTTTATTGGTGCTGTTTTTTTATCTGAAACATGTATAAGAGTGCTGCAAATTATGCTACTAAGACTGGATGCAATATTTGGTGGAAGACATCCAATTAAAGCGTATACTGCGCCAAATTTATTTACCCCTGTATGGCTTCCCAACGGGTTTTCTACTTCCAGATCGTCGTAAAAAATAAATAAAGGCAATAATATTGTATCCACACATTTTTTTGAATAATTCTTCAACCATAAATTACTTTGTGTAATATTTGTTATAAGATATGTCTCTTCTGATAATTCTTTTAAATAATTTAAATTTTCCTACCAATTTTTCTTTAAAACATTTTCCGATTCCAAATTCTTGAGGATCTATATATCCTTTTTTTCTTAAAAGATTGATCCGCTTTGGTTCCGTAGAAAAAAAATCAAATATTCTACTGTGTCTTTTAAAACATTTGTTTATTTTAATAAAAGAGAAATCTGAAATATTTTCATCTTTTAATGCTTCTAAAATATCGTTTTTTCAAGATGGCAAGTAGACCAACGTAATGAAGTTCGTTACAAAACCAATCACTACTTCAACAATATTCCTAGGAAGCGCAGGATTGCCGTAGAGTACAAGAATAAAAGAAATTAAATGATTTATCAATAACATGAAATCCATGTTTAACACAAATTAAATTTAAGATGAACAAAAAAATGTCAACAAATAATATAAAAACCAGTACTAAACGAGTACAAAATCTTTCAAATCAGACGTATTTTAAATATTGATTTCTTTACGTTTGACATGTTTCTTCTTCTAAATCTTTCGATAATTGAGTCTTCTGTATTTGCACTATTAGCTTATTCACAGGCACGTAAGATTTTTGTGGACTACAGCCATAAATAAATTTTTGAATAAATGTCCACACAAAGTCACAAAATAAGGGAAAGGTTCGTAGAGCCGTCAAACACTTAAAGCAAGCTTCTATTGCTTTTACAGGATCGGTGTAAGAATAATTTTCATTATTAACAACGACGTACGATTGAGAACTGTTTTCAATTGTTCCTACAATAACGACATATGGAAGTATTGGCTGATCCAACTCTCGCAACCAATTCTCAAATGTTTGTTTTTCTTCTTCAAGTTTTTCAGATTCCTAAAATAATTTTAAACGATACATAATTTTATATTTAATATTTATTTATACCAAAAATGTATTTACCTCAACGTGCAAAACGAATGATTTGGCTACATCTGATTTTGTTATCACAATGGATTCCGTTTTGGATTTCTTTATAACTCTTGAGACTGTCAAACAAAACGGTAACAATAATAGAGCCAATAAACTGTTGCTGGTTTCTAAAAAAATTAAATTTCTCAAGTTCAAATATTTCTACATTCAAATAACATAAACAGAATAAAGCGAATGACGAAATCGTAAGACAGAATATATTTATAATTTATAACGAAAATTTATTTTACCTTTATCAATTAGGGGAGAGTCGGGTAGCCCCGGACAGCGGGCAGCCCCGGACACACGTGAAATAGAACAAACCAATTACTTTCTAAGTCTAAAATCACATTTGTATCGTTTAAAATGTTCATCAAATGTAATTTTGAAAATATGGTCTATTATCATTAATGGGATTAATAGAAAATCATATTTTCATGTTCACTCCTTTCAAATCAATGACTTTTTAAGAATTTAAGACCATATTTAATGTACAATTTTTACTTCAAAATCTCAAATATAATCTTCTTTCTTTTCAGCAATGCCTAAATGTATTTTCAGACAATGAAATCTGTTAATATTGTTTGTTCATTTAAAGTTTCTTCCTTTTTATAGCAAATTTACTGCAATATATCATCGTCGGGTAGCCACGGTCATATTTTGTCGTATTCTACCAGACATAATTTACATAGTAGAAGTCACTTGTTTCTGTCAGAATAAAATTTTAATGTTTATCTTTGGTTAATTGCGAAATATATAAGATTAAAAAGAAGTGTTTAATCCATAATAAAAGTATAGGAAATGTATAAATAATAGTTACAAATCAGGTATTCTACTTCAAAAGTACTTTTTAAAATTTTTAATTAACAATTTTCTGAGTGTCCGGAGCTACCCGACACTTTTTTTTTATAACCATTTTTATCGTAATATATTTCCTTAATTTTATTAATTCCTATATGTTTATTTCTTAAATTTGCTTTTTAAAAGTGTTACTAATGATGTTACACTTATAAAAAACCTGAAACATTAGTTTTATGAATATTATTTTACAATTTATAACTAAAAAAGCTTAAGTGTCCGGGGCTATCCGACTCTCCCCTAACTCCTTGTGCTTTTGTAAAAAACATTTTACTTCTTTAATTTTAGATTTTTTGCAAATCTCAATTAGTTTTGCAGCTTTTTTCAGTTGAAATATCTTTTTCGCAAAGATTTAAAACATATTTTTGAAAATCTAATTCAAGCTGTAATGAAAAATATATATGTTAAAAATTATGTTTTTTTTGTTAATAACAGGTTTTTAGATCTAATCAGAATAAACATTTACTGAAATAATGAACAATACACTTACGAGTGAATGCTTCGAGGAGATCTCCATAATTATATTTTTTTATAAAAGCTTCCATTTTATTTCACATTTAATAATAATTTTTCTAATAATATACGACACGAAGTCACGAACAATATACTCAACTGACGAATAAAAATGGCGGCCGGCGGTTCAGCTGAGGCACAAGAGACAGAGGGCTCTGCTCTTTCACTGATTTGGTTGCGCAGCTCTACCTGTTTGGGGCAGCAGCGCTCCCACAGAGGGAGAGCAGATCACTTAAACTGTAGGATATCGGCAATCACTCATTTCGTAAAGCTGCTCTACCTGTGAGTAGAGCAGCTCGACCTAAAACTTTTCCGTGTAAGTCCCATTTAACCTAAATTGCATTCAGCCTAAATCTCATTTAACCTAAATTTAATTTAACCTAAATTTCATTTAACTTAAATTCCATTTAACCTAATTCCCACTTAGCCTAAAACGCATTTAGTCTAAATCCCATTTAACCAAAAACGTATTTAGTCTTAATTCCATTTAATCTAAAATGCATTGAGTCTAAATCACACTGCACCGAAATCTCATCGAACCTAAAATATTTTTTATGTACTTTTGACATGAGTTTCCCAACTCTGTGTTAGTAGAGAGTAATTCTTACCTATCGATAATGCAGATTAGATGGCGTTTCAAACATCTTCTTTGGCTCTGCGGAAATTTTCAAATTCGTGCTTTTTTTTCCTTTGAATTACTCGTTTCCTTCAATAGTTTGATTAAAGCAGATATATATTAAAGTTGTAAATTGATAGTAGTCATTTGTTTTTTTATCGTAGGTAAGTTTTGTACTTTTATTCGTAAAAATTAAGGATATGTATTTTGAATAAGATTTTAAATATAAATTTAAAGTTTTTTTAAACAGTGAAATAAATTTGGTTTCCAGTAAAAATGGTTTAACCAAACATGCAATTTTGTGTCATATAGTTTTTATTTCTTTAATATTTATGTTTCATAAACTACAGACTTTGTCTTTTTTTTAAATGTCAAAGTTTCTATATTAACAATGGAATCTGTTGATGGATTAGACTATAAGACATTTTCATTTAGAGTTTAATAATTTTAAATACTGTTGTTTAATAAAAATTTTCTTATCAAACTTTTCTAGATCGACGTGACGAAAGGTAATAATGTTTTATTATTATTCTAAACAAGTTTTCTATTCCAAATAAGCATTTTATTCCTTATTTAATTATTATATTTCTTGTGTGATTGTATATTTGGAGAAATCTCACGAGATGGTGTCAAATTGCGTACTGGCATATCGGTGCCTCAAAAAACTTTTATATTATTAATCCCATTTTTCATTCATTTGCTAATACATTTCAAAAGTTTGGAAAGTAATAAAATATACTTTTTTTTAGCAAAGTCCATTGTAAAATAACAATTTTCTTCCATAAAATCGAGAAAATTGGGAAATTCTGATTGTCACTCGCATCAAATCTAATTTTCATATTACGATTTCTTTTTTAGCGATCTTTTTTAATGCTTCGGGTTTTTTGAAGTTTATTTATAGCTTCTGAAGGTAAAAAAAAGTTGTATTGGACAAGTGTGCCCGACGAGACATAAGAGATAATGAGCTTTTTACAAATGCAACTACATTTTTACTTGATCTGTGAAATTCATAATTTTCTTGTAATACTCGTTTAGCGATCATTATTAAACATTAATCCAAATAAAATACATTTTTTTAGCTTTTCAGGAAAAGAATTTTAGGTGGTAGAACGTTGTGCCACTTAACATATCTGAGAAATCGTTCTTTGAAAATACTCAAAGAATGCGTAATTCGTTACCTAAAAATCGTTTTCGGGTGAGCACAACTAATCAACGATAAAAAAATGTGTAAACCCTTGCGTAATTTGTTTTTTTAGTTTTAATAAATATGTGTGAAAATTGCTAACACTAAAAAATAATATTAAGAATTGATATTTAATAATTTTGTGTGGAAAAAGGTAAGAATTAAATATTTTAAATTTCTATTACAATGAAATTATCAGTATTTTGGACTAAAAAATGACTGTCTACATTTGTTATTAAAAATTTTTCTTTAATAATAAAGTAAACTAACCACTTTTAGTTTTAAATGACAGCTGTGGTTAAAAGATTTATTTTCCATTGTGCGTTCAAATTCTATTATATATTTTCCGTTAATTTTTCTGTTTTTTTGATCCTCAAAAGTCTTTAATTTTTAATGGATTTCGTACTTTTTAAGAATTGGAAATAAGCAAAATGAGTAAGTAAGAATATCTACTGACAAAAGTATAAATTATCTTGGATTCTTAAAATCCTAATATACTTACTATAAGTAAATTTAAATAAAGAAAAATTATCTACGTTAACTTCTTGTAGATGAGCTTGATAAGAAACTTTCGTCAAAACGAGAAAAAATCCGCTTAAAACGTGAAAAACTTGCACTTCATAAACTGCATGAATTAGAGAGAAAAAGACTATATAATGAAGAGAGAAAAAAGAAGAAAATCCTTGAAAACGAATCGGTTTCTAGGTGAGTGCGTCATTAGGGGTGGATATTCATTTTTGTGTAATAGGGATCCATTTCCGCTATGTAAACAATTATTCTATTTCAGAGTTGATGATTTAGTTCAGTCTCCGGGATCTGAAATGGTGAAAAATTCGATTCTAAAAATAGCAATAGAAGAGTCAACAGAAACACCTTGTTCATCACAAACAGATTCAAATCAAATCGAGAGCAGTAAAAATAAAAATAATGCAGAAATGATCAAGAATAAAATCCCTAGAAGAAAATCTGCTTCTCGGTGAGTGTTTCATGAGGGGTAGTTATTTATTTTATGCAATAGGAATTCATATTTACTATAAAAAAAATTACACCATTTCAGAGTTAATGATTCAGTCCAGTGTCCAGAGCCTGAAATAATAAATAATTCACTTCCAAAAAGAACAAGAGAAGAGTTGTCAGAAATATCTTGTTCATCACAAATAGATTTGAATGAAACTGAGAATAGAGGAAATAAAAGCACTCCTGCTGTAAATAAAACAGTAATCTCCACTCCTGCTCAAAAATGCAATAATCAAAATCTAATAAAAGTGAAATCAGAATTAAGAACTGTTAAAGCTCGTGAATCAAGATTACGGAGACAAGTAGCCAAATTAAATAATATTCTAAAACAAAAAAATCGCGAAATCAGTTGTTGGAAGTCTAAGTATTACAGAGCTAAAAGAGACAAGGAAAAGTCTGATCCGCTACTAGAAAATGTAAAGAAAATTGAAGCTAAAGGTAAAAATGCAGTGAGAGAAAGACTGTTATTTTGCGAAGTTTTAGAAAAGAATTTAATGGATAAAAAACAAGAAATGAAAACGCCTAAACAAAAATCTGTATTTTCGCAAATATTAGCTGGAAAAATAGTTAAAAAATATAAAAAAAGGAAGGAATTTAATTCGCTGATTAGTAAGAAAACGCTTTTAAAGTATGAAAACCAAACACAACTTATAACGAAAGTTGTTATGAAGAAGAGGAATGAATTAACCAATCAAATCAAGAAAAATGTGCAAAATTTTTTGGAAATGGACAAAAATTCTGCGATTGCGCCTGGAGTAAAGGATACAATCACGAAAAATAAAATTAAAAAAAGAAAGAGATTCCTTCTTGATACTGTTGACAACTTGTTTAAAAAATTTACCCAATCGACGTCAATGAAAATTTCTCGAGCCACATTTTATAGATATAAACCATTTTGGATTGTCACGCGCAAAGCTTCGGATCGTGATACTTGTATGTGTAAAATTCACGCAAATTTTAAATTTCTCGTTAATCAACTAACTTTTTTAAAGTTGGTTAATGACGCAAGTACAGAATCCTTTATCAAGTCTCGTGTCTGTGATATCATAAATAAGGATTGCAATTACGGTAATTGTCCAAAATGCGTTAACAAGTCAATGGAAATTGTTGACAGTGATGATGCAACGTCTTATTTCAAATGGGTTCGTAAAAGTGAAACCAGGAAAGGTCTTAAAGATAAAATGTATGAAGTCAAACTTGTTGTAAAAAATAAAATTTTGTGCTCCGTGCAAGAGTTAATAGTCGCAGCGAATTTGGAAATTCCAGAGTTCTTAAAACATGCCTACAATACAGGTCATCAGCATAGAGCTATTGAAATAATAAGAGAAAATTTAGATTATAATTCTGCATTTATTGTCATGGACTTTTCGGAAAATTATACATGCAAATACGCTGAAGAAATACAGGCTGTTCATTTCGGCGCCTCTAAGAAACAGTTATCACTCCACACTGGTGCAATTTTCTTCAAAGATTCTTCTAGATCCATCTCTTGTGCCACCGTTTGTACAGTTTCCGAATGGCTAAATCACGATTCAGCAGCAATTTGGTCACATTTGGAGCCCATTCTAAAATTGCTTAAAGAGTTGGTACCGAACGTTTCATCAATCCACTTCCAAAGTGATGGCCCAAGCACTCAATACAAAAGCAAGACAAGTTTTTATCTGTTTCATTCACATTGGCAGGATTTGAAATTACAGAGTGCTTCTTGGAATTTCACCACTTCTGGTCATGGAAAAAGTGTAGCAACCTAAAAGCTGCACCTCACTCAAATCAAATTTTACAACTAACCTATTCAAGAGAGCAGACTGAAATTTTGCGGCTAAATTACTTGTCGTGTTCGTATTGTGTCGTAAATAATTTAGGAATGTTTCCATGTGCTCACTTTTCTTTGACACCTAATGTTTGGTATCCTGAAGGAAAATCAACCGACGAAGACACAACAAATTTTAAAGAAAAAGAAGTAGAAACCTGTTCTGTTTCAATAAAAGAAACTAAGAAGATTAAGAAAGAAATTCAAATCAACAAAAATAAAGTTCAAAATAAAATGGTGACTGAAAATCAAAATCACTCTTCCCAAAAATCAAAGCGCCCTATCCGACTCTGTCGTCAGAAGCGATAAAGAAATATTCGAAATATCGCTTTCATAAGTATCCTCAGGCCTGAGATTGTCTCCGAAGAAGTGGGGAGGCTCTCAACACTAAACCCACGGAGTGGGGGGTGATTTTGCATGTACACGTAAAATAAGTGGGGAGGCTGGGCCCCCTTGGGCCTCCATACAATCTCAGGCCTGAGTATCCTCGGTTTAAATTGTGTAAAATAAATATAAATAAATAATATTACATTCATTATTGTTCATTTATTAGTTTTATTTATTATAATTTACACTTTATGAAATATATTTAAATAAAATTGTGAATTTTATATGACAATTTTCTTTCTTGATATTTTTTGTAATGAATATAAAGCAGAAAAAACAAGACCTTACAAAATCCGACAAATCTGTCTTAAAAATGTAGCGTTTTTATCTAAAACTCCATTTCTTTCTAAAAAAAAGTTCGTATTTTTACTTTAATCTTGTTTTTTAAGTTTTAAAATAAGACATGTGAAGTTTAAAACTTTTTTGAGGCGATTTACTCTGAAAAGTACGTTTTATTTACACCCATAACCACAAAATTGAAAAATGTGGTTTAATTCGAGTAGCATTTAAAAAATATGAGTTACGCGGGTTGAAATATACTTCTATATGGTCAACAAATGATAATTTATGGTAGAATAAAGTGTGCCACTAATTTGAAAATTAATTTTTTTTAAATAAAAAAGTTACCAATTCGTGAGATTTCCCCATTTACATTTTTGTGCTAATAAATTTTGTTGTTTAGACCTTTTTAAGAATTATCTACAAGTACAGAATGAATTTATTAAAGTGCAAGCCATAATTATGCATTTCAGTAATCGAAAGTTTTTAATATAATTATTATCGTGATCATGTATTATGGCGACAAGTGGATAAAGGTAAGACTTAACTGTATATTTTATTATAATTTTTGTTGTTCATTTTTATAATAGTTACATTATATTACTTGAATAGAGATCCACAATTGTAACATTCAGTAGGTCGAACAACTTGTCGTATGCACCTCCACAACACTGAGTTTCGGTGGGCCCGATGCTTTTTAACTTTTCTTTTTAGGAGTGTTCTCCAAGCCTCCAGGTTTTCTGTTAGTTCCACGTTTTTTTCTTCATGTATCTCTTCGGAGTAAACGCTGACACTGCTTATCCCTGAATCTATGCTAAGCGCTTTGAAGTCATCTATGTAAGTATGATCCCATTTCAAAGCCAGGTTATATCTTGGTCCATCTTCGCATTGAGTAGGATTCTTCAAC
This sequence comes from Ganaspis brasiliensis, assembly GCA_037103525.1. Classification (NCBI taxonomy): domain Eukaryota; kingdom Metazoa; phylum Arthropoda; class Insecta; order Hymenoptera; family Figitidae; genus Ganaspis; species Ganaspis brasiliensis. Next base: position 220,392 of record JAZKLR010000519.1, on the reverse strand, counting down.
ATCCAGTATGTAGCGGTATGGAGTAAATCTTGGTCATTGTAATCGAGCTCTTTGACGCTTTGAGCATTTAGAATTCGGAAAACTCTCATGTTGATCTTCTTTTCCAGTTCAGCGGCTATTTCGAGGGAGCGATATAAAAATCCTTTAGCATATGGGTTCTGCCGTGAATTCAACCACTTTGCTACCATGACCCCTGTTATTGATTTTTTGGTAAGCCCCAAAGCTTCTAGCGCTTTAACTAACTCATATTGGTCTTTCCCTTCATGCTGTAGCATTAACGCATTAATTGTAGCACTTTTAGGCTCCTTAGATACGTTCATGGTAGAATAAGTTGAGTTTCTTTGTATACAAGTGATTTATGGTGTATATATCCGTGTGTGGTGAATTAAAGTTTTAATAAACCATTTTATAAATTTACGGAAACTGATAGTGATTTTATTATTTATCATGACGACAAATGATGAATTGAAAACTCTTTTATTATCAGTGCAAACTGTGGTTGAAGAGACGAAAAAAAACGTTTGCACTATGACAGAAGATATTAAAAGTTTAAAATTAGCAGATGAAAAGTTCTTAATTGATTTGCAACTTAATAATAATTTTTGCAAATCTTTGGAAGACAAAAATAAGAAGTTGGAAAAGAAGATCGAAGTGCTCGAAAAAAGGATGGAGGATATCCTCATAAGAGAAAGGTATAAGAATATTATCTTATACAATCTGGAGGACTCGCCGACGTTCAATAAGGAATTAAAACAATCGATCATTAAACTTTTAAATAAGTGTAATATTTTAATCAGAGAAGATCAAATTGAAAACGTTGCCAGATTGGGAAAAACGGAGGGTTCACGGCCTCTTTTGATTAATTTTAAAGACTTGAATTGTAAGAATCTGATTTTTCAAAATTCTCTTACTCTAAAGAAAAATAATATTTATTTTTCTAATGATTACACACCACAACAACAAGATATACGAAGAGAGTTAAGAAAATATCAACAAATTTTCTCTCAGCAAGGAAAAGTTACTTATTTGAAAGGCACTAAGCTTAGTATTGATGGTACTCTATTTGACCTCTATGCAATTGAAACTTCAATGGATACATTATCTCCACATAAAGATGCAAATTATGAGAATGACTATGGATCTGAGGGTGGACTTTCAACATCTTCCAGGGTTCCTGCAAGCAACCGCAAAAGGGGAAGGAAACCAAAAGCAGCAAGTGACCTTAATACCCCAAAGATGAAGAAGACTAAAACGCAAAAAAATGAAAACTCAATCAAGGATTTTTTTCAAGTAGCAAAGGACCCCAGCCCAGATGCAGAAAAAACCGACTAACTTCGGAGACATCACCTCGAATTATCTTTTGGAATTCGAGAGGATTCGGGAATCTGGATGATATATACAAACACCTGGATGAAGAAGACATTGTCTGTGTGAGTGAAACTTGGCTTACGTCAACACCTAGTGTCATTTCTCCTTACAACAGTGGGGATTGTACAGTGATTCACAGCGAGGCAGTTCGTCACTTCAGAAGGGGCAGAGCAAGAGGGGGGCTCATTGTTTTGGTAAATGCTTCAAATTATAAACTGGAATTAATAGAAAGGCAAGAGAATTATATTTTTGTTAAAATTAATAGTCATAGGTTGAATGTTATTGTCTGTCTTATGTATATTAGTCCCAAAGAGCAATTTGAGAATCTTCTTGAAAAATTAAATATAACTTTGTATGAAATATCTCTTAAATATCCAAACCATGTAATAATCGTCGGAGGAGATTTTAATTCTAAAATAGGAGAGTTAAATCAGATTGAAGAATATTCCATATTTAAAAATTCCAGTTTAAGTGGGGTTAGATCAAGTGCGATCCGGGAAGAGAATAAGAAAGGGGAAATTTTAGTTGATTTGTTTGAAGAAAACGGTTTTTTTGTCTTGAACGGGAGAACTATGAGTGGCATTCCTGCTCAAATTACATATTCTGATAAAGGTTGTTCCTCCATTCTAGATTTTGCGTGGTCGAACTTTGAGGGTACACAACTGATCAAGGATTTTGAAGTTTTGCATATTCCCACTAGATCCGATCACTTCCCTATAGCTGTCTCATTTTTCTCTAAAAATCTTTCAAACCCTTACAATGTAAATATTAATTTTAAAAAATTTAATTTAAAATGGAAGCAAGAGCATGTGGAGACCTATAGGGAGGTCATCAAGTACCCCTCTGATATAGGCCCATTAACATCCATTGATGATATGTCAGAGAAATTTGTAGATTCAATACGAAATGCCGCAAAAGAATCAAATATGTTAGTGGGAGTAAATAAAAGGAAAACTTGCGGTAAACCCTGGTACGATGTAGAATGTACAGGAAAAAAAAGACAACTTAAAAATTTATTGAAGGAATGTAAAAAACTTAAATTTCATCTTTCAGTATTACAAAAATATGAAGAGTGTAGAAAAGAATATAAAAAATTAATCATAAATAAAAAAGAATCGTACAAGAGTCTTATTGTGAGTAAATTGACCTTATGTAGAGATTCAGAACAATTTTGGAAGGTAATTAATAGCTTTAAATTTAAAACTACAAATAGTGATGTTATTGATTTGAAAACTTGGGAAGATTATTTTAAATTAATTAACCCTTACCAAGTAATTGAGATTTCTTCCACAGTTGTGCTCAGTGAAAACAATCCCTTTCTCAGTGAACCGATTACGTTAGAGGAAACCCTTTTGAGTTTAAAAAAGTGTTAATACGGTAAATCTGCGGGATTTAATGGTGTAAGCTATGAATTTCTAAAAAATATACCCGGAAACATGATATTATATTTAAATACTTTGTTTAATAAGATACTCGAGAGGGGGTTGTTCCAAAAAGTTGGGGTCAAATTGATGTACGAATGATTTATAAAAAAGGAGATATGTCTAATCCCGAGAATTATAGGCCAATAGCTTTGGTCAGTAATGATTTGAAAGTATTTACACAAATTTTATCAGCTTGACTGATAAAATGGGTGGAGGGATCTCATCTTCTCCCGGAATGGCAAGCAGGGTTCAGAAGGGGAAGAAGTTGCCTGGATCACACTTTTACATTAAATGCTATTGTACAAAGTCGATTATCTCAGAGCAAAGCAAAAGTTTATGCACTTTTTGTGGATTTTAAGGGCGCTTTCCCTTCATTAAACCATGGAGAATTGTGGAAAAGTTTATATGCTATGGGTTGTGGTTCGAAATTCGTTAGTCTTTTGATAGATTTGTATTCAAAGGCTTATATATCTCTGTAATATTTATGGAATGAGTAATTTGAAAATTTTTACTGTCATCTTCTACATCCGTCAATGCAAGAAAATCATGTAAGTTTTAACCTTCTTCAGATAACATGTTTCTTACATGTATATATGCCATTTTTTCAGATGCAATATTATCTACATTTCTAGCATAATCTTCGGACATGGAAGCTTTAAACTGTTCCCAAAGTTGACAAGCATTTATAGGATGACAGTGAATTAAAATTCGTACAAATAATTGTCGAAGTGATTGAGGCATCATCCATAAAGTTGTCACTTCCAACGTTGCCTTCTATTCATGATCATCCTCTATGAGTCCTAAAGCTAAACAAGCTGACGTAAATGTGTTATGTAATACTCCATTAACAGTCTTCAATTATTGGTATGAAATGGCATCTTTAGTTGTAAGTAATAATAATCTAAAATGAAATAATTCTGTGTGGCATGGACTAACAGAGTAAATTCTGCCTATTACCTTATCCTGTCGGACTCTCCTGTTCCATTTACATTCTTTTTATCCCATGAATAGTATTCAGGAATCTCAGTATAAAAATACCGAAATATCATTTTGACACAAATTTTTTCGGGCAACTTGTTATATTGTACTCCCGAAGATAATATTAAAAGACTTAATTAATCCAGTAAGCTTAATTATTGAATAATTAAAACTTAAAAATCTTTGATTTCAGAAGGAGTAAAATATAACATTCAACTTCGGGAGTACAATATAACAAGTTGCCTAAAAAAATTTGTGTCAAAATGATACGGGCCCTTTTTTCTCAGTGACAATTTTTATTGAAAGCAATGAAACTTTTTACATCATATTATTGACAATTTTGCCTGTCAAGAATAAAAAAAAAATTTAATGTGCCCGTTTCATCACTAGAGGGTGCCAAAGTCAAGTTAAAAAAAAAAAACGATGAATCGGCGGACAAGCTACAGCCTCATAGAAACATCCGATCTGAAAAAACCAAAGGTTGTTTTAAAGCTGATACATGTGGTTAGGCATCCCCCCTAACCCGGATAAAAAATATTAAAAAATAAAAAAATAGCGCTATTTTAACCAAAAAAATCACAAATAAAGGGTATTTTTTCAACATTTTTGAGCCGTAAAAAAAATCGGGCAAGTACGAGTTACACCCGTACCAAAATCTAGGGTTCCGTACATTTACGAAACAAAGATATACCTTATTAACAAACAGAGAGCTCTAATTTGGTACACATATGTATTTTTACGTGTAGATTACAGGAAAATTATAGGGAAAATTATCTGGATTGACAGTCAAAACGTTGTCAAAAAAAGTAAAACTGCTAATTTTCGGAAAAAAAGTTTTTTCCTCATAACTTTGAAACTATTTAAGCTAGAGGGCTAAAATTTGATACATTTGTATATTTTTATGTACAGATTATGAAAATTAATTAGAACGTACAAATTATAAAAATACTTCTACCTTCAAGTACATGAAACTTTTGCTTAAGGGTACAGGCTTATATTTCATATAAATAACATAAAAATCAAGAATTTTTTTTAGGGGGAGGCCCTGAAAATTTTATAGGAATTCAGGGCATATAACAGTTTTGATTATAGGTCCTGTGGCAGCCTTGATCAAGCCTTGTATAAGATTAAACATTTTTTTTTGTTTTTTTCATAATTTTTCAATTATTTTGAAAAAAAAACTGATAACAATTTTCAATTGCGTTTTATATCGTTTTTTTAAATTCTGAGTATACAAATAAAAATTTTATTGGTTTGAGGGGTACTGTAGGACAATTAGGGTGAGCTCCAGCATAGGGGTCTAAACCTCTTTTTGGTGATTTTTTGAATATTTTTTTTTGTGACCTCATAATATACAATTTTATTTCCAAACATAATTTTTCCATAATCTGCATGCAAAAATACACGAGTGTACCAAATTTTAGCCCTCTAGTTCAAATAATGGCAAAGTTAGAGAAAAAAAACTTTTTTCGGAAATTTGCAGTTTCTTCTTGACAACGCTATGACCATCAATTCAGATCATGTTATCTATATTTCTCGTGTAATCTACACGTAAAAATACATATATGTACCAAATTTCAGACCTCTAGGTCAAATAGTTTAGAAGTTAAGGAGGGGGGGAATGGTCCATTTTAATGCATTTTTGCTAAAAAAAAGTTGTTATTTCCTTGACAATGCTACGAACATCACCTTGAATCATGTTCTCTATATTTTTCGTGCAATCTACACGTGAAAATACGTAAATGTACCAAATTTCAGCCCTCTAGGTCAAATAGTTTAGAAGTTAAGGGGGGGGAATGGTTTTTGGCTACGGACGCACGAGTCTCGCTATAAGGGTTCCGCCAAACACCGAAGTTGTACGGAACCCTACAAAAGTAGATAATTAGATTTAAGGGGGATGCCTGAAGGGTTTCATAACGAAGAAATTGATCTAAGGTTTTTTAAAATCGATTAAAAAGAACTCGAGTTATGGTTTCCACCAATTGAAAAAATATGGTTTTGAGAAAAACGCTTTTAAAGTTTTGTGTGTGAATTTTATCGTGATTTAAAAAAAAAGTAAATAATCGGATTTAGGGGGGATGCCTGGAGGGTTTCATAACGAAGAAATTGGGCTAAGATTTTTTAAAATCGATTAAAAAGAACTCGAGTTATGCTGTCCGCCAGTATAAAAAATTTGGTTTTAAAAAAAACGCGTTTAAAGTTTTTTGTGTGAATTTTGTCGTTATTTAAAAAAAAAAAAAAGTAAACAATCGGTTTTATGGGGGATGCCTGAAGGGTTTCATAACGAAGAAATTGAGCTAAGGTTTTTTAAAATCGATTAAAAAAAAACTAGAGTTATGCTGTCCGCCAGTTTAAAAAATTTGGTTTAAAAAAACGCGTTTAAGTTTAGTGTGTGAATTTCGTCGTTATTTTGCAATCTTTCGAAATGGAATATTACCAAACTCTAGTCCGCTATTCCTGGTCCATATAGTAATCCTTGGGTTGTCTCAAAAGTCTCTTCTTCTTCTTCTTCTTCTTGGCGAGCCTTTTTGCCAAGATTCGCCCGTCTTTCGTTGCCTCAACGGAACGCTTTTCTGCCTGTACTATTCGTTGCTCATCCTTATATTTAATGAAATCAATAGCTGTAGGTCCAATGGCGATTCCCATCATTTCTATCATTTTTAATATCGGTTTTCTACCTTCATTGAACATTGCAAATGAAATATTAGTAGCAAGTTGAACTACATTTCTCCCAACGAAATTGTGTTTGGGTATAATGACCCAAAGCGTCTTGTTGTAACATTCATTATTATTTTGGGTATTTCGGCCCAAACAACGAGTTAAAAGATTATCTGAAGTAAGACGTTCGTATACGGGTTTTACGAATTCTTGCACTTGTTCGCTGAGAGCTGGCGGGTGCTTAAAAACTTTTTTTTCAGCTAGAGCTTGCAGATATTTGCACCACTCGGGGTTGCACTTATCATGTTGCGGTACGGCGTCTGTTGAAATCATATGAAAGTACGTTGACTAGATTTCGTTTTTCCTCTGGCTTTGCTTCGGTCAGATTTGAAAAAGTTTTTGAATCGCCATCACCAATATAAAAAGCGTATCGAGCATTGTGCAAAGAAAGTGAGTTTTTGAACATCTTAATTATTCCTTGTACTTCCATACCCCCGGAACTTCCTTTATAATTTATGGAACATTCTTCTTCGTGCTCGCTTTTATACCATATGGAAAAATCTTGAGGTGAAAGTCTGTTTTTCATAATTTCGCAAGTCTTACATGTTTTCCTTGAGACAAAAACATCCAAAATGTTTCGGGTGTACTTGGCGATTATCGAAGTGACCCCTAAAAGAGATGAAAAACTTCTCTTCGACCAAGTGCCATCTCCCGAGACCGATAAATCGTTTTCTGTCAAGCCTTGTTCTTTCGTTTCTTCTATTTCTTCTGTTCCAGCTTTTTTTAGTGCACTTTCAGCAACGGTTTGTGCTGCGATTTCTGCATTTTTTAAAGCCTTATAATAAGTCAAACCAATCCCAATGAGTCTCATGACGAACACAATCCTACGGTTTATTTCGTAACCAGTGTTCACCATTTTACAAGAATCAATAATTTTGACTCCACATTTGCATTCTAAATTAATTTTAAAACCTAGACCTTTCATACCATTTCGTGTAAAATTAATATTACCATCGCAAGTTTTGCATTTAATCAATGTCGCAAGAGTGAGAAAAACATCAAAAAATGAAATGATGCAATACAGCTATGATTTATCTTCTGTCACATCATATTCATTATTTGCAGATAATTTTTTAGCAGAAGTACTTATGTATGTTTTATCGCTTCGAGAAGTAAATTGATTGCTATGAAACTTTACTTTTTTTTGCGATGTACTTTGACACCTTTACTTCTTTTTTTATTGGATGGCATTACTGTCGAAAAACACTTTCTTACTTACATAAGAAGAATTAAATAATTAAGTACTTAATTACGAACCTAATTAATTAAATGATTAATAAAATTCGAGAAATATATTAATAAATATATTTATGTATGTTGTTTATACGTTTGTAAACGTTCCTACGCGGTAGAGTTGGTATAAAGTGCAATGACGTGCGACCGGCCTCCACGTGCAGAGAACCGTTGTACATATAATTGTGTATAACTTTGTTATTTCTTCGAATTTTAATCTGAAATTTTGGAATTATATTCTTGAGGCAATGTAGACCACAAAAAAAATCAATTTTTTGATCGAAACAAAGTATAATACTACCTTAAATTAAAGTAGTCTAATAATTTTGTATTTTTGTGCAAATTAAATGATATTTCTGAATTTGCATCTGTTTGCCGAATAAGAATATTTGCTCATTTCTACTGGACCAACATATCTATTTTCTTCATAATCATAAATATATTTTATTCAAATATTTCACGGACTTAATACTCGATACAACTTCAACATTTATTTGACAATTGAATGTTTGCGAAAGTTTAGAAGAATAGGGCACAATAAATCGATTATTGACAATATATCCATTAGGTTTTGTATACGTTTTAACTGTATTTTTTTTTATATAATACATAACAATTGTCTTCAACAGTAGTATCTTCTTGCAGAATTTAAGGAAAATTTTTCGAGCATTTTCTATCAACGAAAATTTTCCAATCTCCACAAGGACCGTGTATATTGTTTGACATAATAATTTCATGTAATCTAGGATTAACCATCTCATCTGGTATTTCAGCTGAAATATGACGATCAACACTTTCTGGTGTTAATAATTTTGAATTAGACGTCAATATAATCAATAAATGAATGTGTGGTAATCCTCTTTTTGAAACTATAACATAAACAAACGACTTGACATCAACAAAACATTTTTTCTTAACAATACATTCTATCAAATGCTTTACTTTTAGAGAAAAGACTCTCACAACAATGTCAGGTCTATCTGCTGCTGTTTGATTCGGTAATAAATTTTCTACTATTTATTTCTACTGTGGATTACATATCATTGTTATAAACAAATCCGATTTACCATGTTTTGCGACAATAGCCATTCAATCTTGATATAGTTTCGTCATATTACGAGGTGAACCAATGAATGTTGATGGTAACACAACCAGTTTCCCTAGAGGTGTATCATTCCTTTGTGCTGTATCATTAATGTGATCTATTAACCCCCTGTAACTTTCACTTTGCAATTTCACTGTTGAAATAATCTTCCACCGTATAAAAACGTATTGAATATATCATCTCTAATTGCTATTTTATACTTTACATAACATGCCCTTGAAATTCAAACCTAGCGAGGAGGCCGTTCCGTTTTAGCGGTACCAAAACGGAACATGACGTTCCGTTTTGTTTTTCACTTAATTTATGTGTTAATAATTAAGAAATGAGAAGAGCAATTTTCGAAACTTATAAAGTAAATCCTAAAAAAGACTTTTGTATTAGAATTTGTGGAAAATAATGGTTAATTAATATTAAAAAGTGTTAATTTATATGAGCATTCTTTGTGTTGGAAATAGTCATTTTTAGTATTATAATTAATAAATTTAGTTTTCAAAGGGCAAATAATGCTAAAATATAATAAACCTAGTGCATAAAAACATTAAATAAAACCATAAAATGCTTTAATAATTGCTTTTACAAAAATGTTTGACATGCAAAGAAACCACTGTTATCGACAGTGTAATTCGCTTAGGATCCACGTTCCACCGTTCCGGCAGTTAATTGATCGCAGCTGACTTTAACTTTTTACATTTTTTTAATAAGTTTAGTAAGATTGAAATAAGAAATTAAAAAAACCATGACAATAAATTAAATTCATGGATTTTTTTAACTTTTTACTTCAGTTTTTATTTATTTTTGTCATTTTTCAATAATTTTCTTCCATACAAAAGTCGATTTATTTTTGCAAATTACTCTTGTCATTTTTCAACTATTTTTGTTATTTTTTAATTATTTTCTTTAAAATACACTTCTTTTTCTACAATTATTCAATTATTGGCTTAAAATTTTTGTTCTTTGTTTTTTAAAATTATTTTTGTCATTTTTCAAGTCTTTTTGTCTTTTTTAAAGTATTTTTATCAAACCTTAATTTCTTTTGTAGCTTTTAATTGTTTTTGTTATTTTAAAATGGTTTTTTAAATTTCAATTAATTTAATCATTTCTTAATTATTATCAATATTTTCGAAATTAATTACTTCTTTCACATTTTACTTATTTTCTTCGTATCATAATTAATTAGTATTAACAAATTATTTTCATCATTTCTCACGTGTTGTTTTTTAAATTTTAATTATTTTTGTCATTTTTTAAGTATTTTCTTTATAGTTAACATATTTTTTTTTCGTTTCTTTCGTTAGGTGGACCTAACCTGTCGTTAAGTCCTACTTACATCTTACCGTTTTGCCAGGGAAAGAACAAAAATTTGAAGCCAATAATTGAATAATTGTAGAAAAAGAAGTGTAATTTGAAGAAAATAATTAAAAAACAGCAAAAATAATTGAAAAATGACAAGAGTAATTTGACAAAATTAATCGACTTTTGTATGGAAGAAAATTATTGAAAAATGACAAAAATAAATAAAAACTGAAGTAAAAAGTTAAAAAAATCCATGACTTTAATTTATTATCATGGGTTTTTTAATTTCTTATTTCAATCTTACTAAACTTATTTAAAAAATGTAAAAAGTTAAAGTCAGCTGCGATCAATTAACTGCCGGAACGATGGAACATGGATCCTAAGCGAATTACACTGTCGATAACAGTGGTTTCTTTGCATGTCAAACATTTTTGTAAAAACAATTATTAAAGCATTTTATGGTTTTATTTAATGTTTTTATGCACTAGGTTTATTATAGTTCAGCATTATTTGCCCTTTGAGAACTAAATTTATGAATTATAATACTAAAAATTACTATTTCCAACACAAAAAATGCTCATATAAATTGACACTTTTTAATATTAATTAACCATTATTTTCAACAAATTCTAATGCAAAAGTCTTTTTTAGGATTTACTTTATAAGTTTCGAAAATTGCTTTTCTCATTTCTTAATTATTAACACATAAATTAAGTGAAAAACAAAAATAATAACTTCAATTCTGGAATATCTTCATTATTTTTTGTCGCCAAAGCTGCTTCTAGTTCTATAACTTCTTTCATCATTCTGAATGATTGACTGAACATATTATGTGTTCTCATAAACTTATCAATTTCTCCTACAATATCTCTATCCAATCTATCATTTTTATTCATCCTGTAATCAATAATTGCATCATCAGGATCATAAATGAACATTTGTCCATAACACGGATCATCATCGATTTCTGGATATAAAGCTTTATTCATTTGATAATATATTTGACCTTGGATTTATATATAATTTGGTCCTTTTCGTCTACCATTCAAGTTAATAACCTTAGCATTAAATGACGCAAAAAAAATGAATTATTGTAACATCTTATATTCTGCTGAAAATGCCTTGATTTTTCATGTGAACCATCTAACAACACTTCTAATTGAGAAGGATAATTTAAGACGTTTAATTCAACCTCTCCATGACTGCAGCAATCATCGTAAGAATAAATTTTTTACCAATTTCGTTATCTTTCAAGTGTTTATTATCACAAGGCGTAATTTTTGTAACAACTTTTTCATCTTTGAAATGTTTAGCATCACAATGAGTTCAACAAAATGACATTTGGCCAAAATAATCTTCTGAATAAGTACGTGAATGCAATTTATTTAATTGCAGTTCTTCTAATTCTATCTTTACTTTATCTTTCTTCATTTTTTCATGACAACGTTTCACTCTTTCCCTGTTCAAAATTCGTCTATCAAGATATTGTTTTTCTTTTTCATTATTTTTTGACAATTTATGCTTTTCTACTTCTTCTATTGTATGTAATGTAGAAAGAGATTTGTTCACTTGAATTACAGTCACATGTGAATCAATAATTTCTCTTTTACTTGTTTTTCTTACTTCACTAACCGGTAATGAATTTTTTCTCGATTTGCTGTGCTTTTTTAATAGATTTGAAGAAAGACATCAGATATATTGTCATTATTATGATTAGTAACATCATTTACCAATCTACAACACTTTTCTTTTCTATTGCTATAGTCATTTGTAATGCCTTTTTCTCTTTTAAGCTAGCACAATAGCGTTTCATTCTTTCTCTATGCAATGTTCGCACTTCAATTTCTCTTTGTGCACTCAAACATACACGATGACGCTTAACCCTTTCTGTGCTCACATTATGTTTTTCATTTTTTTGTTTCTCCATTTTATACAAACTTTTATTTATATATTCAGAATATGTCATATTGTTGGATTGTAAATCTGATAATGTATCAAAATTAGAATACAGAATTGAAAAATATCCAAATCTGAAATGACCATTGAACAATTATGTTAATAGCAATTAAGACGTTTGCTAATTATCTGAATACAAAATTTACAATAAAGAATTTTTTTAAAAATACATTTTGAATCGTCACAAATTTGTAATTTACAAATTTAGAAAGAAAAATGATTAAACTTGCCTATTGTAATATATTAAAATTTTACAAAAATGAAATAATTTGTTTAGTAGTTTTTAAGTACAAATATAAAATTTAATAATTTTCTAATAATGACATACTTGTAATAAATTTGTTAACATTTGTATTTTCTAATTTCACAACGTTCGAAAAATGATTGGTAATTAAAAAACAATTTACCACTTAACTACTTTGAAAGTGTTGCAATTTATAAATGATTACTTTAACCAATTTTTGAATTTAGCAAATTTTTAATTTTTCTAAATTTCAATTTATCAATTATTAATTTGATCAATGTTCCAATTTACCAATTTTCCATTTTACCAATTTTCAAATTTTCCAGTTTGCCAATTTTCCAATTTACCAATTATCCAATTTGACAATTTTCCAATTTACCAATGTACCATTATGCCAATTTTCCACTTTGACAATTTCCCACTTAGCTAGTTTTCCAATTTACCAAATTTCCCATGCTTGAACTTTCCAAATTAAAAGATTTTTAATTTATCAACTCTCCAAATTACCAATATTCCAGTTTACAAATTTACTTACCGTACAGTTTCCCAATTCTGTAATAAACCATTTTTAACCTGTTTAAACGTTAATCAATTTATTATACTTCATTATAAAATTGTTAACAAAAACAAAAATTAGATTTTATGAACGCTTAAATGCAAACTAAAAGTTAAAAGAATACTGTGTTGTTATATCTGCTACTTCTTGTTCGGAAATAGCAATAAGCATAATGACTTGAAAATGATATTTTCAAGAAAGCATCTTTGCCTACTTGAAGCTAAATTATCTCTCCCTTCATTTCTTCCTCTCTCTCGCCCTCAAGGTCGTAGCCAGACACAATTTTCGGGGCGGTGTTTTGTCAACAAACAGTCAAGACGATGACCTTTATTTTTTTTTAAAACTTGAACAGCTGTCAAAAATATTTGAGGGGTAGGGTGTTTAAGCACCCCTAACACCCCTCTGGCTACAACCTTGCTCGCCCTCTTCTATTGTGTTCAGTAGAACAATTTATAACACAGACGACATAAGAAAATACTAGCCCAAACATTTGCGCGCTACGCGCGCCTTTTTGTTCTGACTATTGATGATGGTCCTCTTTGAAAAGTTAAAAATTAGAATTTTATTTCTTGCTATATGCATTTTTGTTGTATAAAAAAGAAGTGCATGAAAATATCTGAGGTAACATATCATATTTTGAAAGATACTTCTAGAGACTATGGCGATTTATTTATTTGAACTTAAATTTTTCTCTTTGTTTATTGCTTTATTGTAATTGTCTCCGTTTTTTGCTTTCATGAATAAGAGAGAAAGTTCTTGAAAGTTATTTTAAATGTTAATCTCTGAAATGTTTATTTGCTTCACTAAAAACTTAAAAAGATAAAAATGTTGCACAGGGATACTATTTTCTATCGTTTTTAAAAATTGACTTGAAAAGGGATATTCGAATGTAATGTTTTCACCACCTTAAAAAATTTGTGTTTTTTGCGGTAAGAAAAAAAAGAAACAGTTGAGAGATTTAAGTGTACATTCTTTTGTATCTTTTGTTATTGACAGAGTTAAACTCATTTTATAAGAATAATATGCTTTTAAAATCCTTTAATTTTAATAAAACATTTTTGAATTTTTACAGAACTTGGTATCTGGGGTTTCTGGGGTCGCTGATCAAGAATTTGCATGAGAACGTGATGCGTTAGATGTTGATGGAAGAGATTCATCTATACTTGAATTAATATTATCTGTAGCATCTTCACAATAAAAATTTCGTTTTAGTTTGCATCTATCACGATAATTTTTTTGAATTTCTGACCGGGTTTTCCGATATTTATTTTCAGATAAACCTAAATCACTTACATGAGAACATGATGCGTTAGATGTTGATAGAAGAGATTCATCTATACTTGAATTAATATTATCTGTAGCTTCTTTACAATCAACATTTCGCTTCAATTTAAGCCTTTCACGATAATTTTTTTGAATTTCTGCCCTTGATTTCCTTTCTTTTTTTTTGCGACAATTCTTTGGCATAACTGGTTCTTTTAATGTGGATGGGGATAAATTACTCATACTTGAAATTTGTAAATATCAAAAATCTGCATTTAACTCTTTCTCAGCATTTATCTACTTCTCTATTTCTTTATTTCTCTGTTTCTCTATTTCTCTATTTTTCTGCTTCTCTATTTATCTGCTTAACTATTTGTCTGTTTCACTGTTTCTCTCCCTGTTTCTCTCTCTCCTTCTCTCTCTTTGTTGATAATAATAATAAATAATAAATAATAAATTTATAAATAACAACTAACGTCAGCAGCAGTTTCAGTACAAATGACTTGAATCTACATTTTACAGAAAACTTACCTCATTATAAAAGTATTCTGTTCTTGAACTTTTAATTTTATTTTTAAATTTTATTTCTAAATCCAAACAATAGACCACCTGCTATGCCCATGATCCTTCTACCGTACCTTTACCTAATGAAGGCTAATGGCTTTAGGAAAAGAGGCACAATTTTCGAAATCCAAACAATAGACCACCTGCTAGGCCCATTATCCTTCGAGCGAACCTTTACTTTAGGAAAAGAGGCAAAATTCTTTCCAACCAGAACGTTACTTGGTAACGCGTTAACCGGTAACTCATTTGCATATAACTTCTTTCTTAGTAAGGAATCTTTTTTACCTATTTAGTCGTAAATGTTAAATTCATGTTAATAGGTGTTAATTATCCTATTTTTGCTGTTTTTTAAGTAACACGCATTATCCCAAATGTGAGCTGAACTTACCCAAGAGAGCAAAACCATAATATTTATGTTGACAAATTTGATTGTCACGATATGAAAAAAATAAAAATATTAATGATTGTGTTTTACTTAACATGCATTTATCTAGTAAAAATGCATTCTTATAGAAGTAAAAAAACGATGGTCTAAAAAATGGGGGGAACGATTTCAGAAAAATTTAGGGGGTCTAAGTGGGGGTGGGAGGGGTCAAAAAGTAACAAATTTCAGAATCGCTGATTGCGCATTTCAAATGGGTCATTACATTTTTTTAAAACAACTTTTCATTTCATTCTCCTTCAAGCATGTCCTTTTCTCCTTTTTTTTAGTAAAAAATTATCATGAATTTTTCCGTCAACAATTTTGAAGATTTTTTAATGATTTAAAAAAATTATGTTTCTGTAAAAATATTACTTTTAGCCTATTTTAAGGATTTACTAATATTTCTTTACTAACAGCTAACTAATAAAAAATTGTTTTCAACAATTTAGATTCTTAAAACAAATAGGTACAATAAATATTTAATGAAGAAATTTTCGTCAATTGTTACTAAAGAACAACAACAAATTTAGCAGATTCTTTTTTAGTCTCGACAGCTAAATATTAGCTAAACCAGATAATAAATTTTTTACGTCTGCTAAAAGTACGCTGTGACTGCTAACAGCAAATATTTAGCTGTGGTAACTAAATAAATATCAACTACATTTTTACCTACGGTAGCTAACTTATTCTTTTCCGTGTAAGTTCTTTTCGATACTCTGTAAACATCATTCGAATGTTTTTAAAAAGTTTAAAATTCATGTAAAGTTACAAAACATTTAAAGACTGAAAAATTCGTGGTATTGTTTAAATGAAGAAAAGCAAAAGGGAAATGCTTCTAAAAGAATTTAATGATATTGGTTATTAGAAATACGGTTACGGGACCAGAGCATGAGACAGAAAAGGACAGAAACAGTCTCTGTCCTTTATTATCTCGTGCCCTGCTTCCGTATCCGTATTTGTTGTGCTTTGGGCTTCACCTTCTGAAAGCTCAGCATTACATTCTGAAAGCTAGCTAATTTCTTATATAGGATTTTGAATTATTTTCTTCACTTTGTAGTTACATTCATTAATATTTTTAAATTCTCGTATTTGGTTTATTTAGTTTTTTGATTTAATGTCAAAAGAAGAATAAAATCGATAAACATAATTTAATTTTTTAAATTTTAGAGAATCTTTCATCAAAATAAACTCCTTCTGGACAGCGTTCATTTTTTTAAAATTGGGGCTCCGTCAAGTGTAGGGATCTTAAAAGTATACAAGAAGGAGTTAATTGCTTCAACTTTTAAAAGAATTTCGCTCAGGTAGAAAAATAATCGCGTGTCTCGCGAAGAGTTTAGAACTACAATGATGAATGTAGCCGGGCAAACAGCAGCTGACTATTTGAGTCTTTATCTAGAAGGATTTAATCGAGAAAGAAGAGAAGAACTAATAGAAGGAGGTATGAATATATTTTGCACTAAACTATAATACCAATGTTATTGTTTATCCTCTCTTGCTTTTAGAACTACAACTGTGAACTCTGCTTGCGTCTCTCACTATATTCTTGTCTTTATCTATACCAGGTAAATTCTATAACTTATTCTCTCATACTTATATCTCTGTTACCTATATGTATAACTAACTAATTTTTTATATAGGATTTTAAATTACTTTCTTCACTTTGTAGTTACATTCATTAATATTTTTAAATTTGTGTATTTGGTTAATTTTGTTTTTCGATTATTAACAAGTTTCTTTAGTTTTAAATTCAATAGTTCAAATATTTTCTGCAATTCCCAATTTTTTTCAAATTTTAATTCCATTTTTCAGTTTGCAATAATTCTCTTCCATATTTAATAATTCTCGCCTTTTTCAGTTACTTTTTTTAATCTTGCATTATATTCTTTTAATTTCAATTTCCTTCTTCAATTTTTACCTGTTTTCTTTTATTTTAAATTTAGGCAGTTGGTGCAGGAACAGCACAAGTCCATAAATCGAAATTGTTCAGGAATCAATAAAAACTGTTTTGAACTTGTGCTGTTTCTACATAAAACGAAGATTTGACTATTTTTGCTTCCTCATAGAGGAAGCTTTGTGATCGTTAAGATTTTCGATTTTCCAAAAATAGTCTAAATCGACTCATTTTTATCTAAAAAGCGTAAATTTTCATTCCTAAGCAAATGTCCAGATGTATGTGTGTGTGTGTGTGTGTGTGTGTGTGTGTGTGTGTGTGTGTGTGTGTGTGTGTGTGTGTGTGTGTGTGTGTGTGTGAGTACGTGTGTGTGTATAGCGTTTTTTGTCGCCAGGATATCTCGAGAACGCTTCAACGGATTTCAATAAAATTTGGATGTCTTTTTAAGCTCGTGAATATCTAAATTTGGACACAGGGATTTTTGAAAATACCCAATCAAATTTTGTTGAGCACCTTTTTTCATCGAAAAAAATCGTTTTTTGCCAAAAATTTTTTCCAAGCTAAAAATACAACTTAATGAATTAAAAAATCATATTCCTTATCTCAAAACGAATCGATTGACCTATATAACTTTTATAATTGATCAAAAATTCGTAAATTAATTGATGTTTTTTCATTTTTTTGCACTTAAAATTCCTTTTTTTAAAGAATTTTTCGAATTAAATTTTATATTATTAATATATTGCTTTTTCTATAAGAAAGCAAATTTGTTTGCTAACTTTGTAACGAAATACCCACGAAATGGACATAATTTTCACCTAGTAAAATAATGATAATAATAATAATAATAATATTATTATTAATAATATTAACTCTCAACTGCTAGACTATCGGGATTTAACGTAACTGCTAGATTGGGTCTACGGGACCCGAGCGATTTTCAAACGCTGATTGCTCAGAGCCTAATGAACATATCGGGACGTCTTTTTTTTAAAACTTATTGCCAGAACCTGTAGAAAAAGAATATCTAGCTTAAATTAATGTGTCTTTAATATTTTTTTAAATATTTCAAGAAATGTAAAGATACTTTTTTAAAAAGTCGTTTTTTTCAAATAGCTATAGTAACACCATAAATAGACATAAATAAAATTTCTAAGTGGATTTTTGAAGCTTTAAACATGTACCTTAAGTCTGTTTAAGCCATTTTTTGATTGGCTGAAAAAAACATATTTTTTGGGAGAAATGAAAATCATCAAATTTGGTTCATTAAGTGGAGTCACCTGAGAAATTTCAACCCATCGAAATATATGTTACTTATCGGTGCCAATTTTTTTTCTGGGACTATTTTGGATGTAAAAGAATGCCGTATTATCAAAATTAAAAAAAAAAAAATTTTGAAAAAAAAATTTAAAAAAATTTCTTTTTGTTGAAAATTTTTTTTTTTTTGTAAAAATCTATCTCCTACTACAATTTTTCATATTTTTTTAATGCCAATTTTTTATATGCCTTTTTTAAGATTTCAAACCAAATATCGTATGGGTTTTAACATTTTTTAATTTTTTCAACAAAAAAAAAATTTTTAATTTTTTTTTTTAATCTTTATAATATGTCATTCTTTTACATCCAAAATAATCCCAGAAAAAAAATTTGCACCGATAAGTAACATATTTCGATGGGTTGAAATTTCTCAGGTGACTCGCCTTAAATAAAGAGAAACCACATTATTAAGAATACACTGAGAGAAAAAAAAGGTTACTACAACGGAGGACACAAGTAGGAATTGCCTGAGTGACTCCGGTAGTAGAACTCGAGTTAACGCAACTTGGGACTCCGGTAAATACTGCTTGGGTCTCCAATTACGTCGACTTGAGACCCAAGCAGTATTTACCGGAGTCCCAAGTTGCGTTAACTTGAGTTCTACTACCCGAGTCACTCAGGCAATTCCTACTTGTGTCCTCCGTTGTAGTAACCTTTTTTTTCTCTCAGTGTACAATATTTCATTGTTTCCAAAACATACAATTTAGGGATTTTTGAAATTAACTAATCAAATTGTTTTAGTATCTTTTTAATCAAAATAATTCATGTTCTTTTAATTTTTGTTTTTATTAACTTAAAATATTTAAAATATTATTAAATTATTGCTTCCTCTATGAGGAAGCAAATTTTTTTGCTTCCTTGGAAGCGAAGTGTCCATGAAATGGACAGAATTCACACCTAGTTTTAAAGGGTTTAGAGTTTAGTGACTTATGTTATATTTTAGCAGATCGTAGGACTTCATTAAAAGATACAATTTTCATAAAAAAGTGATTTTCGAAAAAATGGACGTGTGCGGTTTCTGCACCAACTGCGTTAATTATTTTCTTCAATTTCTGTTATCTTTCTTCCTTAAATCCAGTTGTTCAATTTACAATTATTTTCCACACTTATTCCTACATAAAAAAGAACCAATAAATGATCTTAGGAAGGTAAAATTGAATAAAACTTCAACAGTTACGTCAAATTAGCATAGCGACGTTTCCTTGGCTAGGTTTGCAAACCTCTTCAGGCTAAAATATTTATTTAAATTTGTTTAATACACACTTCACTAAAAAAATAGTTTACAAACATGTTTCAAAATTTTTTGAGATAATAAATAAATAACAAACATATTTACCTTGATACACACAACACATAAACTTCCGTTACTCTACGTCGAAAAATTCGTTAAACATTAAAATTAAATTCATTAAAAATTATTTTAAACACGTCAAATGTTTCAAAGACAACCATCCTTAGTCGACGAAAAGTGACTGACTTTAGATTTGGAGCAAAATGTAAATTTTGATACAGATACAAATAAAAACAAAGTCAATGAACTTAGACGTAAACACAACAGACACAAGGTACATGGTGGATTTCACGTCAACTGTCCAGCCAAAAAAAAAAATTTTGTTTAATCCTTTCCCAATTTTTGTTATGAGTTGTCTTATAGGTAAGTAATTTATCAGCCAAATATTTTTGGATTATATAAAAAATTGCCTGAGAGGGAGGGGGTTAAAGTTTTGAACTTTTTGTTAAGACGCTCTCATTTGTTTATTTATTGAGTTAAAAAAAATAATAAAAAAATTTTTTGGTACATGATTTTTCTAGATTTTTTCATCAGCTTTCGATTGGCGTGGTCTATTTAAAATTTTTTTTTATTTTGACCAAAATTTTTGAAAATTAAAAATAAATTTCACTTTTTTTCGTCTTCGGGCTCGTTTTATTTTATTTATTTTATTTTTCAAAGAAAGCTGAGATTTTTTCCTACAAAATATGTAATTTTCAAGAAACCCTTTTTTTTTGTTTTTGAGAAATTTAATGTTGAAGTTAGCGCGCCACGTCAAGGCGAAGTCTCACTCTACCGCCCCTCTTGTTGCTGTGCGCTGTTTGCATCATTACGTGGATATTTAATTATTCTAACCTTTAATTGAAATTTTCTCTGCATTTTACAGTGCTGAGACTGACATGAAAACAATTAAGTGCCTGCAATATAGTTCTTTTGTTTATTTTTTTATGTTTAATTTTTTTGGTAATTTTTTGATATTGGTCTCTCATAGAGAAAGTATTGTTTTACCTCCACAGGATCGATTGAGAATTTCTGAAATATCTCGACATATTTTGAACTCAGGATGTCAAAAATGATGTTTTTAAAAAATGTCTTGCTTATGTGTGTATGTAGTTATGTATGTTAAAATTATGTTAGGCTCTATATTTCAAAAACAATAATTAAAAACAATGTTTTTTTGGAAAGATTATAGGTCTTTAGGGGGGACAAATTATGCCCTACTTTTGAGTCTGATCTATCACTTCTGACTACATTTTTTTGAAATTTAAACATTTTGAAAAAAAAAAAAATTCAAAAATGTACATATTTTTTGAAAACAGTAAAATCAGATTATTTTTTTTTATCTTTTTAAAAATGCATCGATTAAGGGGTTACATCTGGTTAGAGGCCTAAAAAAGAGGCTTTTTTCAATTTTTTTTTCTGAGCAGTTTTTCGAATGAACATAAACAAATACTATATAGATCAACTAAGCAACTCTTCAGGTATATGGAAAAAATTGTTTATTGCCATTACTTTACAAAATGTCGGCTTTCTGTCGATAAATATAACGTGATATTTAAAAAAGTGACTCCGCTGCACGCAGTAGAAGTCCCCTGGACCATCATGTGTAAGCATAAAATTTTTTTTTTCATAAACTACACGAGTTTTTTATCTAGAGAAGTACACACGAATATAATTTTATAAAATTTTTTCGAAAAATGGCAAGACTTTAAAAAAATAATCGATTTTTCGACTAAAAAATCGCTATTTAAATATCTCTAAAAAAAAATTTTTTTCATCTATTGTTAAAATCGTGTGTACTTCTTTAGATAATCTAATTAACAAGTTACAGTTAAAATTTCAAGTCAATCGGATGAAAATTCTTTGAGTTCTACTGCGTGCAGATTTCAAAAATGTGGTTTCGAGAAAAACGCGTTTGAAATTGAAATTGTCTATTTTCACACTTCGGAATTGCTCCAGAAAAATTAATTTTAAGAAGATTTCCAATTTGTTTTCCATGCAAGTACGTTATTGATTATCAATCTAGGGATGTTATAGTGTACTTCAAGCCAATAAAAAAAATATGGTTTCGAAAAAATGCCTTTGAATTTAAATTTTTCTTTGTTTACACTTCGGATTTGCTTCAGAAAAAATAATTTTCAGAACATTTCCAAGTTGCTTCCTTGTAAAGACGTTATTGATTATTAATCTAGGAATATTATAGTGTATTTTAAGCCAATAAAAAAAAATCGAAAGAAAAAAAAATTGCAAACAGATGTAACCCCTTAAGCTCTTAGCGATCCTTTTAGTGCAAATTGATAAAAAGTTATTAATATTCTATAAACAAAAAATATTGAAAATTATGTTCTTTAATAATTTTATTTTTATATTTTGTTGCTTTTTTAATATATTTCTGACTACTTGTAGGTCACTAAAAATTAATCAAATGAGCTTTTTGCGAACGGTCTAATGTAATGTTATTCAGAGTTATCATTGTTTAAAAAAAAAAATTGAGTTTCGTAACTTACGGAATCTTATTTACATTTTACAAGAAATTATATACACCTATTTTGCGGAGAGTTTAAAACCACATCGATTGGTATACATAACTTGTCCCCCTTAAAAACCTATAATTTCGCAAAAAAAACATTGTTTTAGCTATTATTGTTTTCGAAATAAAGAGCCTAACATAATCTTAACATACATAACTACATGCACACATAAGCAAGACATTTTTTAAAAACATCATTTTTGACATCGTGAGTTCAAAATATGTCAAGATATTTCAGAAATTCTCAATCGATCCTGTGGAGGTAAAACAATACTTTCTCTATGAGAAAGCAAGATAAAAAAATCACCAACAAAATTTAAACAAAAAAATAAACAAAAAAACTATAGTGCAGGCACTTAATTGTTTTCATGTCAGTCTCAGCACTGTAAAATGCAGAGAAAATTTCAATTAAGGGTTAGAATAATTAAATATCCACGTAATGATGCAAACAGCGCACAGCAACAAGAGGGGCGGTAGAGTGAGACTTCGCCTTGACGTGGCGCGCTAACTTCAACATTAAATTTCTCAAAAACAAAAAAAAAGGGTTTTTTGAAAATTACATATTTTGTAGGAAAAAATCTCAGCTTTCTTTTAAAAATAAAATAAATAAAATAAAACGAGCCCGAAGACGAAAAAAAGTGAAATTTATTTTTAATTTTCAAAGAATTTGGTCAAATTAAAAAAAAAATTTAAAATAGACCACGCCAATCGAAAGCTGATGAAAAAATCTAGAAAAATCATGTACCAAAAAATTTTTTTATTAATTTTTTTAAGCTCAATAAATAAACAAATGAGAGCGTCTTAACAAAAAGTTCAAAACTTTAACCCCCTCCCTCTCAGGCAATTTTTTATATAATCCAAAAATATTTGGCTGATAAATTACTTACCTATAAGACAACTCATAACAAAAATTGGGAAAGGATTAAACAAAATTTTTTTTTTTGGCTGGACAGTTGACGTGAAATGCATCACATTCGTATTATTTCGTGGTCAAGAATATAGTCTATTTAGAAAAGGAAAGAAGATCTTATTTAGAGAGGAAACATCTTCCTTTCTATTAAGTGTATTAGACTTTAACTGACTTTAACGGACACTGAACTGGCAAAAGAGTATGGTCTACCCAAAATTCACAAACTCAACATACCACTCAGACCAATCATTTCTTTGATAAACAGTCCGACTCACTTCTTAGCAAAACTTTTGTCCAATGAACTTAAAAGGAGCATTACGCTACCTATCTCCTACATCAATAACAGTTTTGAACTAAAAAATAAATTAAATGACTTGATGATTCATGACGATGTGACTTTTCTTTCTCTTGACGTTAGCTCTTTGTTTACAAATGTCTTGTGTGAACTTGTGATACGAAGTCTAGATTGGCGTCTTAGCTTGTTACAACAAAAATGTAAAATTCCGTTTTGTGATATCATTGAATGTACAGAATTTTTGTTTAATAATACCTATTTTGTCTTTGATGGAAAGTATTATGGACAAATTGATGGAACTCCGATGGGTTCTCCTGTGTCTCCACTATTCGCAGACATTGTAATGGATGATCTAGAGACTGAATGTTTAAATATCTTAAAATATAAATATAACCAGCGCCGTAATGTATATGTAAGGCAGCTAGGATTGCGCCCCCCTCTTGTTGCGCCCTGGGCGGCCGCCCCCTTAGCCCTACCCTAGTTACGGCGCTGAATATAACTGCATTCCTCTTTTTTGCGGCATATATGTGGATGACACTTTCATGGCCGTAAATAAAGAACATGTTGAAAATGTTATAAAAGTTTTTAATTCTTACCATAAAAAGTTAAATTTTACTTACGAATTAGAAAATAATAATAGTATCAATTTTTTGGATTTAACGTTAATTAAAGACAACAATAAAATTATAACGAACTGGTACCACAAACCAACTTCATCCGTCAGACTTTTTAATTTTTTCTCAGATCATCCATTTCATCAAAAAAGGAATATTGTCTTCAATCTGGTTGACAGAGCAATTTCTTGGTCACATAAAAAATTTCATTTTGAGAAATTGGAAAAAGTTGTATCAATTTTAAAATTAAATGACTATGCTCTGGAGTTTATAAAAAAATATATACAAATTCGTATAAATAAATTAAAATGTTCACCTCCTCATGATATTGTTATAAATAATGTTAATAATGTATATAAAATTAGTCCAAAGATTTGTTTACCGTATAATGACATGCTTTTTTCCAAACTTTCACAAATCTCGAGAGAATATTCCCTAATTTCTATCCCACTTGTAAGAAAAGATTTACAGTCCATTGTAAGCATGGACTTATGATTGTAAGACTTGGAAAAGATGTTTTTAATAAGTGGGATTGTACGAACATTGTATAGAAGGTAGATTGCAATGACTGTTCTGCAACCAATGTAGGAGGAACAAAGCGGACTTTAAAAAAACGTATCAATGAGCACAAAGATGCCAAAAGCGACAGATCTGTTTTTTATCGTCATCGCAATACGTCGGGTCATGATTTTGATTGGATGAATGCAAAAATTTTAGACCGAGAATCTAATTGGATGAAAAGAAGGATTTCAGAAATGATTCATATAAATTCAAACTCTAATACACCTAATAGAAAGGAAGATGTTTTCTCTCTAAATAAGATCTTCTTTCCTTTACTAAATAGACCATATTCTTGACCACGAAATAATACGAATGTACCTTGTGTCTGTTGTGTTTACGTCTAAGTTCATTGACTTTGTTTTTATTTGTATCTGTATCAAAATTTACATTTTGCTCCAAATCTAAAGTCAGTCACTTTTCGTCGACTAAGGATGATTGTCTTTGAAGCATTTGACGAGTTTACAATAATTTTTAATGAATTTAATTTTAATCTTTAACGAATTTTTCGACGTAGAGTGACGGAAGTTTATTTTTTTTGTGTATCAAGGTTAACATGTTTGTTATTTATTTATTATCTCAAGAAATTTTGAAACATGTTTGTAAACTATTTTGTTAGTGAAGTAATTTTTTAAAATTTTTCTTTTTGCAATTATTTCCTTGAAATTTTATTTCTATTGTTTTATTTAAAAGTTTTTGTTAGTTCTGTATTAATCTAGCAATTTTTTTTTATTTAAATCAAAAAAGTCGGATTTTTAAATTTTTTTTTTTTTCAAAAAATCATATTTTTTATCAGCCTTAAATTCAGATCTTAAAAGTATAAAAAAAGGAGTCAATTGCTTCAACTTTTAAAAGAATTTCGCTCAAGTTGAAAAATAATCGCGAGTCCCGGGAAGAGTTTAGAACCACAATGATGAATGTAGCCGGGCAAACAGCAGCTGACTATTTGAGTCTTTATCTAGAAGGATTTAATTGAGAAAGAAGAGTAGAACTAATAGAAGGAGGTATGAATATATTTTGCACTAAACTATAAGACCAATGTTATTGTTTATCCTCTCTTGCTTTCAAAACCACAACTGTAAACTCTGCTTGCGTTTCTCACTCTATTCTTGTCTTTATCTAAACCAGGTAAATTCTATAACTTATTCTCTCTTACTTATATCTCTCTTACCTACATCTATATTAACTAATTTCTTATATAGGATTTTAAATTACTTTCTTCACTTGGTAGTTACATTTTTGTGTATTTGGTTAATTTTGTTTTTCGATTATTAACAAGTTTCTTTAGTTTTAAATTCAATAGTGCAAATATTTTCTGCAATTCTCAATTTTTTTCAAATTTTAATTCCATTTTTCAGTTTGCAATAATTCTCTTCCATATTCAATAATTCTCGTCTTTTTCAGTTACTTTTTTTAATCTTGCATTATATTCTTTAAATTTCAATTTCCTTCTTCAATTTTTAACTGTTTTCTTTTATTTTAAATTGAGGCAGTTGGTGCAGAAACAGCACAAGTCCATAAATCGAAATTGTTCAGAAATCAATAAAAACTGCTTTGAACGTGTGCTGTTTCTACATAAAACAAAGATTTGACTATTTTTTTAAAGGGTTTAGAGTTTAGTAACTTATGTAATATTTTACCAGAGTATGAATATATTTTGCACTAAACTATAATACCAATGTTATTGTTGTTTAACAAAAATATAGAGTGTTATGTATTCTCAATTACTTTTCAGTAAATTTTATCATTTTTAAATAAAACTTGTCTTTTTTATCGTTTTTTCAGTAGTTTCATAATTTTTATCATTTTTAAAGGGTGGAGCTACTTTTGTGTGCACACGTGATTATAAATAAATATTTCAAAAATATATTTTTCTTTCTCAAAATTTGTTGAGTATAATTGGGCAAACCTGTTTTGTCCTTTAAAAGTATTGTTCAAGAGAAGAAAAAAAAATTAGTTGGGTAGTTCTTCCTTATTAATTACAATACTTTAACAACTATTAACATTCCGGCTTTTATGTATTCAAATTAGAAAACCGAAGGTAATTTTTTCTCATTAATGTCATCCCTATTGTCAGAACCTTCATTTTTACGTTTCCATCGAAAATAAAAAATATTAAGGATAGTTTTGTAAAAATTCAATTAAAACAAATTTCTGTTTTATTTTGCTAATTTCTATTGAAATATAAAATTTGAGGTTTAAACGATAGTGACGATATTATAGAGTAAAAATTACTTTGGTTTTTCAATCCCAATGAACAGAAAGGCAGGAATATTAATAGTTGTTAAAGTTATGCAATAATTAAGTTAGTTTGTGTTTTTCACTAACCAACCAAATTTTTTTCTCTTCTCTTGAGAAATATATTTAAAGGAAAAAAGATTGCAAAATTATATTCAATTTTATAGTTTTCTCGTTTAAACAAATTTTAAAATATTTCTTTATTTTTAAATTAGGCATAGAAGATGTAAGCGACGTAGCTTTTAATCCTTACGATGGAACAGCTCAATGCCAATGATCGGCAGTTGCAAGCAGAATTAATTAATTAATTAATTAATTACACTTAGATCACCGCACCGGAGATTTCCTCAGAGTTGGTGAACCTCGAGTCGTGAGTAACCTAAACTGTAGCACTATAAAATGTAAATCTCATTTTTTGATCCATTTCTTTTTTTTTTTTATGTTCATTGCTTCACTCTTCCAGTAAGAGGAGAGTGTGACGAACCTCACAATTACACTTGACTTTGAATTCCACTGATAATATATTTTTTATTTTAAAATAAATTAAACTTAATTTTGAGGTTAAGTTCCACTCTCGACTTATTTTTAAACTGTCAAAACGTGGTCTAGCAGAAGTATCTGCCAGACAATCGCGCATCCTGACACGCGCATCGCCGGAAGATGGCGCGGAACGCCAGACACAGCTCAGATGGCGCAAAGTAAAATGATCGAGCAGCCCCTTACTAGAAGCTGCGTCTATATATCGACCTGCACGGCTGTAGATCGGGGAGTCGGCCTCAAGGGGCAAATCGAGGAACATCTCGGAAAAGTCTCTCTGACTCCTCCAGATATCATAGTCTTGGTCCTTCAAGAAATGATATCTGGAATATTGGACCTCCAATGAAAAATCAAAGGAAAAACTTTTGCTTTCCTCTAGCCACGATCGTCCTGAGATTTGTCACGGTTCACCGTGGAGTCTCAGACACGATAAAATTCTGGACCTCTACTTTGTAGACTAAGGAATCCTGACTTGAGCAAAGATACTCCGTGAAGAATTCCTGATCATCGTCGTGGTCCTTCACGAATGATCGGAGAATTCGAGAAAATTGCTAGAACACTTATAATGTAGGACAGTGTTCAAAACAATTTTAAAAAGTTTTACCGAACTGTAAACGATTTTGACAGTAGTGGGAGAGTGAAATTTGGAAAATAGGGATAATCTAGGAAGAGTTTAGGTATAAATTTAGTGTTACAGACCAGAAGAACTCATTGTAAACTCATGACTCAAGAAGAAGAAGACATCATGTATTCATCAAGAGGCGAAAACCGAGTTTAGCATAAGATAATAAAGTACGAGAAGTGGTTTCCAGCGTTATCACACTTTACGAAGTATTAGTTAAAGTGGAAGAGGAAAGAAGAAAATCTAAGATTTCGGAACAACTATTACATCGTTTGTTTCCGGAAATGATCTCAGGGGCTGTCTTAAACAAACAACGTGACAACCTGAGAAACGCGCGCGCTCGAATAGCGCGAGTAACCATTGTTTCTCTAGCGCGCGCGGGTATTTGAGATGTATTTTTGACAAAACTAATAAGAGTTCCACTCTAATTTTTACATATCTTATAGGAAAAAAGTCAAGCTTTCCATTGAGATAGGTTAAATTTTTTTTGAAAAATCCGATTTCGCGATACAATCAAATTAACACTTTAAACTTGAATTTCAAGGTCAAATCATTTTTTTATGTAAAAAATTTTGTCACCATCGAGTAGCCTGTAAAAAAAGCTTTAAAAATCACTATATATATGTTAACTTTTATGCAATCTACTTAGAAATATAATAAATTTAAAAAACTACATTTTAAAAAAATTCAAAATTTTAAAACTGTGTAACTCAAAAACTATTTCATGGAATTTGAAAATATTTGGTATTTACACTTCCACTAACAATGGAAACACTTAAGCAAAGTTTGAATAATTTTTTTTTTTTTGACCTGGACAGTTCAGAAATTTTGCCCCATATACATAAAAAATAATTATTATTTATATTTTCATTTTTAGTTAAAAGTGGACATGCAAAAAAGTGTACTGAAAATTTTGTTCGAATGGTAGAGCTTGTCTCCAGAAAACCAATATTATGGGACCATCGTTTCAAAATAACGGATAGAAATCCCATTGCCAAGAACAAATCCTGGAATGAAATTTTACTGCATTTTCCTGGTATGAAATGTACTCAAATTAATATTGAATAATAATAGCTGGTAACTAATGAAAAGAATTACGTTATTTGTTACAAATTAATAAAAAATGTTGATTTTTAAAACTTAATTTTAGAAAGATGAATTTTAAAATAATTTTATATTTATTTTAGAAGTAACGTATCCAACTTCTTCAGAATCAGTGTTAATTTGTCACTGATTGATATATTAACAAACTTTAAATTACAAATAAAGTGAATTATTCTTTTAAAAATTAAATATGCCAATTTATATTTATTACAAATCTTACAGGTTGGTCAAAGCAGTTTATGATAGAAAAATTTACCACTTTGAGAAAAACGCACGTTAAAAGAGCCGGATATGTTCCTACAGTGGATCAGCGGCCGTAAAAAGAAGATTCTGGCCATTTGAAAAAAGGCTTCGGATTTTTAAAGGATGTTATAGAACCAGGCTCGTATGTCAATTTTTTTGTTAACATATTTTATCATGTTTTTACTATTTTATACAGATGCACATGTGTGAAAAGTGTATGAAATGTAAGTAAGTTCAAAAGTTAAAAAACTTTGTTTTGGGATTTTGATGTACTTGTCTTTAAAAAATTATAAAGATAACTTAAAGTCGGTTCATTTTCTTATCATTGTCATTACATTATAGCTTTAAGTCATTTTTTTTAACTTGAATATTTAACTCTTATTTAGTCTAATTTTAATTCTGAATGTTTTTGTATTTTCATTGCAAGGATTGCCACAAGAAAAATTGTTAATTTTATAATTGTTGAGATTATTTGAAAAATTAATATGATCATTTTCAGAATTTTTAAAATCAAATATGAATAATCTGCTTCCTTTTACTTACACAATATACATATACTACGTGCTTTTCTGTCTACAATGTTTTTCTTACGTAATATAATATAATAATATAATATAATTTTATTTATTTATTGTATAATAATATTCTACACTAACTTTTCAAATATTGTGTTTGTATACGAATTTTTATTGTTTTTCAAGAAATGGTCTCATGTACCCTAAGATATACAGACACCAATTCTCAATGTATTTTTTGTACTCATTATTCACTTTGTTCAATAATATTTTGAGACACCTAATTAAAATTTTTTATTTACCGCCATGATCGCTTTCATAATTTTCAAGTTTTTTAAAATAAATTAATTATATTTTATTTTCAGAACAATCAGTAATGTTACAGAGTCAAATGAGTACACTTTAAAGGAATTGGGATTTCAAGGCAATAAATCAACAGATTTCACCAGGTAAAAATAATGAAATTGTATTATTAGGAAGATCACATTCGCAGCTTTGACTTTTATTTAAAATATTATACTACAAATAACCTTTATGCTTGCAGAAAAGAAAAGGAAGTCTAACTCTCAAATGATTGAAAAAGAGATAATTGATGCATTACGAGGTATAAAACAAGAAGAAAGACAATCTTCTTGGCAGATATGGGGCAGATGGCTAGGATGTGAAATTGAAAATCTGGAAGAAGAAACCGATCGTATTGATCTGCAAGCAGAATTAATGCAGTGTTATCTGAATTTTAAGCATCAACTTTTTGAAAGGAATAAGTAACTTCAATTTACACTAGAATTTTTTTTTATAATTTCAACAGAAACAAAAATTAATTTTCTGTTTTTATATAAAAAAAAAATTTAAAAACTTTCATTAAAAGTTTTCTGAAATAAGAGCAATTCGACAAGAAGTCAATTTGATTTTAAAATAAAATCTAATATATAGAAAACTTTTATAATGGAAAATAAATTTTCAATCATTATTTCAATGTTCTAATTAGGAGAAATGTTTTAAAAATTGGCTTTTTTAAAGTTATAATAAAAGCAATACAGTTTTTAATATATTAAAAACTTAGTTTAAATGTTTTACACATATTAATGTTATGTTTAGATCTT
Organism: Ganaspis brasiliensis; assembly: GCA_037103525.1. Lineage (NCBI taxonomy): Eukaryota > Metazoa > Arthropoda > Insecta > Hymenoptera > Figitidae > Ganaspis > Ganaspis brasiliensis. Next base: position 189,519 of record JAZKLR010000519.1, on the reverse strand, counting down.
CTGTCTGTATGTCATTAATATGTATCTCATTAAGTTACAAAAGCTTTTTAAAGGCTTTATAATTATAAGAAAACATTTGTGATTATATTAGTAAGATATTGAATCTAACGCATGAACAAAGTACCTGTCTTCTGTTTAGTTAATGTTATTTAAAAGAAGAAGAAAATGTTAAAAACATAATTCATATACTATAATATGATATTACTTCTTATATTTAAATATACATTTGTATTTAAGGTAATATCAGTAACATAAAGAAGCTGAAAACATTTATATAATAATAAGAATACATTTGTGATTGTAATATTACGATTAAAAGTAAGACATCAACAGAGTACCTGTCTTGTGCTTAGTTAATGTTATTTAAACAATGAGTTTCTTTTAACACGCCAAGAAGATATACATATATATATATATATATATATATATATATATATATATATATATATATATATATGAGCCAATGGCATTCATTTAAGTTTAAAAAATTAAAAAAACGTTTATAATTAAAATAAGAGATCGATTGTCATTGTAATATTAATTAGGGAAAGTAGTAAATTAGGTAAAGCAGTCGATATTCACATTTTGAGGTTAATTTCCCTGAAGAAGTTGACCGGAGGTGACCTGGACATTGGTTATGAAATGGGGTTCTTTTAATCAGTAAAATTTTTCATTTTTTAGTTAACTTTCCTGAGGAAGTTGTCTGGAGATGACCTGGATATCGGGTTAGTACTCAGGTAGTTAAGAGAAGTCGTTTTTCATATTTTAAGGTTAACTTGCCTGAATAAATTGACCGGAAATGACGTGGATAACGGTTGGGTATTTGGGTACTTGAGAGAAGTCGATTTTTATATTTTGAGGTTAAGTTTCCTGAAGAAGTTGACCGGAGGTGACCTGGACATTGGTTGGGACCTGGAGTACTTCTGATAAGTAAACTTTTTTATTTTGAGGTTAACTTCCCTGAGGAAGTTGTCAGGAGATAACCTGGACATTGGATTGGTACTTAGGTACTTTAGAGATATCGATTTTTACAGTTTGAGGTTAACTTCTCTAAATAAGTTGACCGGAGTTGACCTGGATATTGGTTGGGAACTGGAGTACTTCTAATAAGTAAAATTTTTTTTTTGAGGTTAACTTCCCTGAAAAAGTTAATCGTAAATGACGTGGACATCTGTTGCGTACTCGGGTACTTTACAGATGTCGATTTTCACATTTGGAGGCTAACTTCCCTGAGAAAGTTGTCCGGAAATTACCTGGACATCGGTTGAATACTTCGGTACTTCAGAGAAGTCGATTTTCAAATTTTGAGGTTAACTTTCCTAAAGAAGGTCACATTGCGTTTCTCACTTATTCTTGTCTTTATCTATTCCAGTAAATTCTATAACTTATTCTCTCTTACTTTTTGAAAACCATAGCAGAATACCCATCTATATAACCAACTGATTTCTTATGTAGGAATTTGGACTTTTTTTGGTAAAGTTTTAGAGTTTTCTTTTGGAAATGGTTGGTGCTACAAGTTTGCTCCAAGAAGCAAAAATGTTTGTTAGTTTGGGCACAATGCAGCACAAATTTTGTTTTTTCTAAAATTTTGTTTTTTTTTATTTTGACTTTTTTTTGTAAAGTTTTTGAGTTTTACTTTGGAAATGGTTGGTAATACAAATTGGTTTGAAGGAGAAAAAATGTTTAATACTTTGAACACAATGTAGAACTAGTTTTGTTTTTTCGAAAATACTAATTTTTTTGATTTTGACTAAAAATATACAGAAAATTCACCAACATTCCATTGAATATTCTTTTCCCAAAAAACTTGTTGAATTTTTCACAATTTTTAAGAAATATTTCTTAAAAATTAGGAAAAATTAAATTATTAAATTTAAAATTTAATTAAAAGTTAATTAAAATAAATATTTAATTAAATTTTTCTTAATTTTTAAGAAATATTTCTTAAAAATTGTTAAAATTCAACAACTTTATAGGAAAAATTAAATTTATTAGACTTTTGGAAATTTTCCCAAAACTTGGCAAATTTTCCATAATTTCCAATAAATATTTCTTAAAAGTTAGAAGAAAATCACAAACTTTTTAAGGAAAAGTGTAACGTCGTGAGTCACTCCGTTTTTTTTTATCTTTTTAAACATCTTTGTTTCTCATATTCTTGAAACGAAAAACATAATTTGACCATCTCTTGAAAAGGGAGGAACAGCATAGCCTGTCGAGTTTTCCCAGAGTTCGGACACATTTGAAAAAACAAGACTTTATAGTTAACAGATGTCTTGCTATCGACTCGATTTTCTAAACAGTCCCTAAAAACTCTGAGATTAGGGGTCGCGCTGAGACAAACTCTGTTATAGGCGATGCTGGCCCTCAGTTTAGACAAGTGTTCACTTCCGCCCTTGAGTGCAGGCCCACACTGTGTTTCCAAGAAAATGATGATAATGTATAAAACAGACATCCGTCGAAATGACCCCATGTATAAGAAAAAAATAGTTACGATTTCAACAAAAAAATAATATTTACAGAATATTCTAATTAAATACTTAAAATGCATAAAAATTCATTACAACCCTTTTTATTAACTCTTTTACACTGAAACATATTTGTGTGTGTGTGTGTGTGTGTGTGTGTGAGCACAATAGCATTTAAAAATAATAATCATTAAAAATAATTATAAAACGCTTTAAATTAATTAGCTAAATGATGTAAATTATAACTACTTAATATTTTTAATTAAACTTTTAAAGATTTAAGGTTATGTACGAAAAATACGCGAAAAACAAAAGAAAAGGGTTATGTCAATTGATTAAGATCAATTCTAAGATTAATAGTACTAAATTTGAATTCATATAAGAATTGTTAATCAACTTTTATAAAATAAACGTATCTCGAGGTAACATAACCTCAAAAATGTAAAAATTAAGGAAATAACAAAAACATAATTAAAAACATTCTTAAAATTAATAGAACAAGTCTAATGGCAATTTTAAGGTTAAATAAATATGTCAATCATTCAATAATGAAATTTTCACTCAAACATAACCTTAAAATTTAGAAATTATGAAAAATAAATTAAGTAATAACATTTCAGTATAAATGGATTTAGTTAATATTTATTCTTTATTGAATGATTGTGCATTGAATATTATACTGAATATGTTTGTCAAATTAATTATTCATTAATTAAAAGGTATTATAACATAACCTAAAAATTGAAAAACATGGAAACATAAAATTTATTGAATGTACATATAAAATTTGATAGTTCTCATTTGAATTCAGTTAAATTGAAAGAAATAAAACGAATACTCGACATTCACTCTATGAGAAACATAACCTAGAAATGGAAAATCTAGGAAAATTAAATATTGCGTTAATCAATATACATTAATCTTTTTCTTTTAAAATAATAAAACATAATTAATATTTAGGCAAAATCAAACCTATATTCATCTGAAATTGTTAAAATACTAATATTATAAACAAATTTGAATTTAAAAATTGTATTACTTATATTTTCAACATTATTCATTGTTAACATTCAATTTTATATTTGAAATTATGTAAGAAATCTGTCTTGAATTATTTGTAACTAGGATCCTTGGAAGTGGTACAGAGGGCAGCATCAACAAGAACTACTGTGCTTTAGGGCGGATTTTCTCCACCCACTGACTTTTGAGACACATTTCAGGACCAAATCAAAATTAGGAAAATGGTTGACTTCTTAGCTTTTCTAATGAATTCTCTACTCCCACGCAAGCATGCAAGTCCCAATAGCCACCCCTCATTATCGGTTTCCTCTCTCTTCGCCGTTCTTCTTCGTCGTTCTCTTTCTACCCTCAACACACGCCTACATGCTGAAGCGTTTAGGGCCTTTCTTCATTGGTGTTTTCTAAGACTCCCCTAGTTTCTCCCTTTTTTATCTTCCCACTTTTTCTTCTCTCAGAAGCTAAGGGAAGGAAATACATGAAAAGTTGAAACACTCTCCAAAAAACTTCCATCGAGAATGGAGTGTCAGAAAACTCCGAAAAACTGTCATCGAGAATGGAGAGTCGGAAATCATTCTTTCAATCTTAAACTATTTCAAATGTAAATTCAAGTCAAGTTAAGTTCATTTCCCACAATTTTCATGTGTGCTACGAGTTCTAATATTCGATTTTGTTATTCTTTAAAATCAGTGTTGGATATTTTATTCCATATTAAGACTGTTCCTGTGTCTGTGAATTTTATCACTATTTGTAATTTTATGCAAATATTTTTGGATTTCCCGCTTCAACAACAGCGTCAGTGCCGTACCACTTTCTAAGGATTCCTGGATTCTATTTTGTTCATCAAATACGACCAATCAAAGTAAGTTAAATAAACAAAAACTCAACATTTAAGTAACTCTCTATTTTCATTTTTTTTCACTCTTCTTTTCCTTTCCTTAATTTTATTCATTTTTTCAGGGTAGAATCCCAATCCCGGGCCCGTTTAGTTACTGGGGCTAGGATTGGTCCTTTAATATTTTTTTTTTTCTCGTTCTTTTCTTTTTGTAGGGTACCCCTATTTTAAAGGGCGATACTCCAAAATTGTTTTTTTCGCGTTATAGTTTCCCTCCTTGTTAGGAAACTTATGAAATTTTAATTAATAACAAAAAAAAGGGAAACCAGAACAAAGCACCAGAAAGGTAATCGATGTCCCGAGCTATTGCGATTAACTTCGTAGGCTCGAATAAATTTTAAAATTAATATAAATAGATTAATGTTATTTTCGGAATTTTCTGACGTGACATTATATCTTTTTAAATTTTTGGAGGCCCCGGAGGGATAGATGCCTTTTTGTGCTTTTTTCTTGTTTTCTTCTTTGACAGTGTTCTCTTTTTATCTATTCTCTTATATTCTTTTCTATTCTTTTCTATATCTTTGGTAAAAAAAAAAATGTGTTATTTTCTATCGTTTTCTTTTATAAACGAAATAAAATCATTTTTCAAAGATTTTTTTTTTTAATAATTTTTAAATATATTAAAGCAAATTCTTTTTGAGTTTTAAACTCTTTATCGAAATTTCAATTAAAATAATGAATTTTTCTAAAAATAAAGTTTTTATAAATTTTTCTGTTTTTGAATTTTTAATGGGAAAAACCTGTTTGAAATGTAGTTTCTTAGAAAGTATGTATTAAGAATAATTTTTCGCAAAATATGAAAAATATTGTTTAAAAAAAAAATACGATGAACCAATTATGTTTATTAAAAAGCAAATTCTTAAAAATTCTTAATAAATATTGCTCTCTTTAAAAAAAATTTGAATAAAAATGTGTAAATTGATATTAAATCGACTCGTTCTACAAGTGACGCGTTCTTTATAAAAAATTTAAATGAAATTTGGATAATACTCCAAAGCGACTCTTTCTAAAAATGTCAACAAAAAATTTATATTATATTCTAAATCGACTTGTTCTAAAATTGACTCATTTTTACAATATTAGATTCAAAGAAATCTAAATTGACTCTTTCTTGAATTATGTATTTTGACTCGTTCTTAAAAATTTGAATAAAATAAATTATTATTGACTAGTTCTTAAAATTCAAATTATTTTAAAAATATAAAAAATATTTGAATCGTTATGAAATTAAAACTAAAAGAAAAAGCATTAACTCTTTCTAAAAAAATGAAAATAAAATTGATTTGTTCCATAAATCAATAAAAATGAAAAAATGTGATTATTTGACTCATTCGGGAAAATAAGAGTTTGAAGTATATATGACTCAGTCTTTAATTATTTTTAAAAAAAAATGAAAATTGGAAAAAAATGCAAAATTAAACAAGATTTATAAGTAAATAAAACTATTAAATAAAAATTGTTATTAACAAATTAATAAAATTTAAAAAGTCCTTGTGTGTAAAGTCCGATTCAAATTTAAAGTTATTCCAATGACAAGGAATGACAATATTATAGAAGATCTTTCGAACTTAGTGGGAGCTTGCCACGCAAACCACCGGTAAATCTGAATGATTACATTGATTACCAAAAGGAAAGGGGTGAGACCGCGCTCTGATTGGCTGTTTCTTCTGATATTGTTTTTGCGGCAAATTTGAATTTGAATTTGACACCTTAAGTATTTTTTGTGTGGAAGTATAAATAATCGGTCTGACTATATCATAAATCTATAGTTTCTATGAAATAATTATTTAAACAAAATTCGCATTATTTCCATTGTTTATAAAATTTTGAATTTTGATAAGCTGTTTATTCTTGCATTTCTTAAAAAAAAAAAAAAAAAAATAATTAAATTTATATCATGAATTTTCTTTGAAAAAATAATTGTACAAGATTCTATTTACATAACCTTAAAAAAATAATTATTTATTGATGTGAAAATTATAAAAGTTATAAAAAGTTAACAAATTAAAAAATTAATAACTATTTGCAATTAAAAAATAAATTTATTACAAATATTTTCTTTTAATTAACAAAAGAGAATTTTTAATTAATAAACAAGCAACAAATTAAACAATTAAATATTGAATAAATAAATAAACATTCAATTAACAATAATAAACACAAGAAAATAGTTAATTAACAAAGAAACATTAAATAAACAATCGAGAATTGTTAATAAACAATAAATAAATAAAGAGGATTGTTAATAAATAAACAATTGAATTTTTATAATTAAAAACAAATAAAATTTAAACAATTAACAAATCATGCAATTAAATTTTGAATAAATACATAAACAATAAATAAACAATTAATAAACAAAAGAAAATGGTTAATTAACATAGAAACATTAAATAAACAATCGAGAATTGTTAATAAACAATAAATAAATAAAGAGTATTGTTAATAAATAAACAATTGAATTTTTATAATTAAAAACAAATAAAATTTAAACAATTAACAAATTAAACAATTAAATATTGAATAAATAAATAAACAGTCAATAAACAGTTAATAAACAAAAGAAAATTGTTAATTTACCAATAAACATTAAATAAACAAAAGAGAATTGTTAATAAACAAAAAATAAATAATTAAATATTGAATAAATAAATAAACAGCCAATAAACAATTAATAAACAAAAGAAAATTGTTAATTAATAAATAAACATTAAATAAACAAAAGAGAATTGTTAATAAACAATAAATAAATAATTAATAAACAAACAATAAATAAACAATTGATAAATAAATAAAAAGTAAATATACAATAAGTAAACAATAAATTAATAAACAATAAATAAAGAAAAGAGGATTATTAATAAATAAACAATTGAATTTTTTATAATTAAAAACAAATAAAATTTAAACAATCAACAAATCATGCAATTGAATATTGAAAAATAAATAAATAAACAAATACTTAACAAAATAAAAAAATATGTGCTATTTTTAAACAAAGAAAAAATCATAAATAATTAAAAAAACAAATTTTTATAAATCTAATTAATGAACTTGTATAACAGAAATAATAATATTTCTTGAAAATAAAATTTCGAAAATATTTGCAACTTTGGTTTCATTTGTCAAAATAAAATTGAAAATCAATTCACGAATTTCTAATACTGAAAATCAAGGCATAGCAGAGTCGGCGGGATGCGCTCATTGTATCCGTCGCCTAGCTAGTCATAGTTGAATGGCAGATGTTGCCTACTGTCAAGTCGCAGGCATGCTGGATGCACGTGTGGATTTTAAAGACTCGGATTCTTACAGAATATTATGCATTGCTCTAAATTTTGAAATGAGTGACCATCGAAATCACATGAACGTGGAAATAATATTTGACTCTATTCGACGTCAAAAGTATAAATAAAAATGGTACTAAAATTTTAATATTTTACAACTTACATGAATAAATAAATAAAAATTAGTAATAAATGAAAATTAATGTTTAAACAAATTAACAATAAAAGTAAAAACAATTAATTGTTCAGTAAAAAAATAAAATTCGATTTAACAAATTATCTTTCTTTTATGATTTAAACAATTCAAATAAATAAATAATGTTTATAACAAAGAAATTATTTAAACAATAATATGATCAAGCAAATAGAAAATAAATAAAATTTTAAGAAATAATAATCAATTGAAAATTTTTTATGAATAAATAAAATATTAAACAATTGATTAATTAATTAAAAATGAATGTTTAAATAAAATTCTTAAACAAAAGAAAATAAATAAATTGTTATTATAAAAACAATTAAATAAACAAAGAATAAATAAGTAAACGAAATTTAATAAAAATTAAAGAACAAACAAATGATCAAAAACAATCTATTGTTTAAATAAATGAGAATAATAAAATACATTGGTGGAAAAATAAATAAATAAAACGTTGAAATAATGAATTAAATAATAAATAAACAAATAAATTAAAGAAATAAATTAATAAATTAAAATAAAATGGGACGTGAAATAATAAATGATCGTTGAAATCGTAATTAAAATCAAATAATGGAAAAAGTTTTGAAGCAAACTTTAAATGAAATAAGTTATTCTTTCTAAAGAATGCCGATATTGGGACTATTCTGAAACTGCAGAGGGGCGCGGTGGTATCTTGACGCGTCTGCTCCGTCAAGTCCCTAAACACACGGCTAGACTGTATGTCTGCCGGTCATTGTGGAAAATAAGCTGAAAATTACAGTGTACAGTGCTTTAAAAAAAAAAATGTCTTTTTATAATTATCAAAGATTTTTAATAAACTATACTTTTGAATATAAACAAATACAACATAAAGCAAATCAGTAAACAATTAACTTGATTAAAATATAAATAAACAAAACAAATAAATAAATACAATTTGAAAGATTTATAAACAAACAAGCAAATGAGCAAACATTAAATAAATAAATGATAAAAAAATTATCATTCAAACGTTTGAAATTTTTTTTCAATAAAGAAAAAAAATTATGTAATTAATTAAGAGTCATAAACAAAGAAAATCAAATAAACTAATAAAGCAAAGAATAAACAAATATATGAATGTATTAAAAGAATAAATTATTGAATTAAATAATAAATTAGTAAATAAACAAAATAATAAATCTAATAAATAAATAAAGTAATCAATTCACGAATGAAGGAGTAATAAATAATTTATAAGCAAAAAAATGAAGAAAAATCCTATAAATAAGCAAATTCTTAAATCCAGAGACAAAAAGAAGCTCTGAGATCCTGTGTAAAATTAAACAAATTTTGAATCCAGAGGAAAAATGAAACCCTGCGATCAATGATATGTAAACAAATTCTTAAATCTAGAGACTAAAACAAGCTCTGAGATCCTGTGTAAAATTAAAAAAAATTTTAATCCAGAGGTAAAATAAAACCCTGAGATCAATTTATAAATAAACAAAGTTTTAAAATCTAGTGGTAAAATGAAACCCTGAGATCCATGATAAATAAAAAAATTCTTAAATCCAGAGACAAAAAGAAGCTCTGAGATCCTGTGTATAATTAAACAAATTTTGAATTCAGAGGTAAAATAAAACCCTGTGATCAATTTATAAATAAACAAAGTTGTAAACTCAGAGATAAAATGAAAACCTGAGTTAATTTACAAATCTTTACGAATTTGGGTAGTGTAAAAAAATATAAATTTTAGAAGTCAGGAGATTTACAGTTACTAAATCTTGTAAGAGTATGGGTAATTTGCACAATACTAATTCGGGTAGGTTGCTGATTACGATTTTGGTCAGTTACGAGAATTTCAATTTATAAATCTTAGCCGAATTCGGGTAGTGGTAAGAATACTCATTCGGGTAATTAGGGTAAGACTAATTCGGGTAAGTTGAAAGAATACCAATTTCTGAACCTTTTATAAATTCGGGTAGTTTGCAGAATACTAGATCAGGTACTTAGATAGGAGTACAAATACGGGCAGATAGGAGTACAAATTCGTGTAAAGTCGGAAGTACAAATGTGGTAGAGTGTGGAGTACAAATTCGTGTAGAGATAGGAGTACAAATGCGGGCAGATAGGGAGTACAAATTCGTGTAGAGTGAGGAGTACAAATACGGGCAGATAGGAGTACAAATGCGGGCAGATAGGGAGTACAAATTCGTGTAGAGTGAGGAGTACAAATACGGGCAGATAGGAGTACAAATGCGGGCAGATAGGAGTACAAATTCGTGTAGAGTGAGGAGTACAAATACGGGCAGATAGGAGTACAAATTCGTGTAAAGTTGGGAATACAAATGTGCTAGAGTCGGGAGTACGAATTCGTGTAAAGAGTGGAGTACAAATGCTAATGCAAACGGTTATAAATTTATTGTAGTTTAAAGAATACGAAGCCAGTTATATGTAAGAATACTAATTTGGGTAGATAGGAGAATATTAAATTCTTAATTTTAATGATTTTGAATACTTAGAAGAATACTAATTTAGGTAGTTTGAAAAATACGAATGCGGGCAGTTAAGAGAAATTAATTGCTAAATCTTATACTTTGAGTAGTTTACATAATATGAAATAAGATAGTTTGGAGAACAAAAATTTGAGTTTGAGTGAATAATAAATTTTTGAATAGTTTAGAGAGTAAAAATTTGGATAGTTTGGAGAATCTGAATTTAAAATATTAAGTTTGGAAAAATTTTGTGTCGAAAAATTTTTTAGTTCGAATCTTCTACGAATTTTAAAAAATACTGAATTTAAAAAGATTTAAATTTTAATTAGTTAAACATTTTTTTTTGATATCTGACTTTCTGTAAAATTTAATTTTCAATTTTGAATTCTTGAAAAATCGAATATTTGAAAATATGAGTTTTTATTGAATAAAAAAGCATTATTTACTTTTCTTTCTTTTCTGAAAGCCTAATTTTTTTTAATTTAAAATATTTTAAATTATTGATTACGTATATTTTCGAAAAAAATTGAATTTATTTTAAATAAAATGATGTTAATAAATTTACAAAAAATAGAATTAAATCGTAACGTGTAATCGTAATTTGAAACATTAGAATTGAATTATTGCAATTAAAATTTTTGTTATGTGCATTTATCACAAGGTATAAATTTGAAAATTTGAAATTTCCCGCTATTTTGGTGAATTGCTTTTTACGCATTATTTTAAATATGAAAAATTGGTTTCTTGAATTCTTAAAAACAAAGGAAATCGTTTCTAATAAAAACCAAGATTTTATCAAACATAATTGAATTGCTTTTATATAACCTAAAAATAAATTTTTTATTTTAAAAAAAAAAGAAAATTTCAAATTAAGAAACATCTGATTTGAAATTTGCATGAAATCTTACATTGGTACTGACATATACCGAGAGAATTCGGCAGTGACCACTGACATTGTGAAAATAAGAATTTTATTCTTTTGTGAAAGAATACTTTCAGTTAATGAAAAGAAAACAATTAAAATAAATTATAATTATCTACGATTAAAGAATTTATTCAATTAATTGATAGCAAATAAAGTAAATGAAGACATAAAAGAATTGAAGTATATCAGAACACATACTTTTCAATAGGTCAATAACTATTTACAAGTAAAATTAATCATAATTAAATAAATTTAATTAATTACCCCCCTAAGAATATTAGTTAATAAATAGCAAATTAATACCAATAAAATAAATAATTAAAATAGCTAGAAATAAAGATTTAGATTTAATTACATACTTAAGCAAGTTAAAATCTTAAATTTAAATAAAAAAATATATAAAAAGAAACTGTTACAAAAAAAAAAAGTTATTAACATTTAATAATAAAAAAGAAACTAACACTTACTTAAGTAAACTTTAGTTAATTTTATATCCTACTAAATAAATAAATAAATAAAATAAAATGAAAAATAGTTTCCAACCTAAATGTAAGCTATTATTTGGACCAATACTGGTTTGGTATACTGCCAACGTTGGGCCAATAATGAGCATATGTCTAAGTTAGTATATTAGTGCGTATTGTATAATAAGTTATTGCTACCATTACTAGGGCATGATTTGACTCTATTAATGACATTAGACATATTTAATATGTTTTGTTTAAACAAATTGTCCAAATAATAATAATGTCGAACTTAACAAAAATGATGTGAAATTTGGAAATAAGAAAATTCTATATCTTTTTCTAAGGAAAATTAAAAATGCTTTGGAATTTCTGATTAAGAAAATTATGATTTTGGAAATAAAATTTAAATAAAGCAGATAAATTAAAATCTCTTGTAATGAATAAATAACGTATTGAATATGAGATTTCTCTATTTGCAAGCCCGTAGAAGCTTGGCGCATTTGTGAAATAAAACTTGTGTAGGCATGTTTGGGCCAGTATTGGACAATCTAATACTTGATTAACGCGACCTCGCAAAATACCTAATTAAGGGTGTGTATATTTACAAAATGAGATGTTTTCTAGGGAATATTCTTTTTCTTTCAAAAAAACGCGCGTTTTTGAGATAAAATTTTTGTTCTGAAATAACTCATTGAAATTTCTTTTGACAACAAGAGAGGAGAGCTAAATATCAGATGTGAAAAATACCATCTTTTCTTGATCCGTACCGATCAAACCTAATGTGTTTATCTTGTTTATTCATAAATTAAGGTTCGTTTCCCTTATCCTACGAGGTAAATTTTGCATAGATAATTCTTTAGTACTTATTTTTATTCCTTTGCTTGATTAAATTTCAGATTAAAGGTTTTATAAGTTTTCTTTAAATGATTATCTACTTTTGGAATAATAGTCATGTTTTCCAATTCAAAAACCCTGAAACAAAAATGTTCGTAAATATTCCGTAACTACTACTGAATTTTACAAGTTCTGAAAAAAATCAGTACTAAAATAGGCCTTAATAATAGTACAATACAAGTAAATAAGCTGATATTAATAATAGTAGTAATAATAATAATAAGATATAGCATTTTAAATAAAAAAAAAGAGAAACTTCTTTTTTTTTAGACCTAATTCAAATAATTAATTAATAAGTAATGAATAATAAGTAAATAATAACAATAAGAATAATAATGATAATTATAATAATAAATATATCAACAACAAAAAAAACAAACAAACAAACAAATACTTTAAATACGTAATACTACACTAGTTACCGATTGTTACGTAACTAAGAGATTGCATTCAAACTCTTTTTTCTTTAGTATTAATTCTACTGAAAAGTGTAATCATTACTAAAAAATAAACAGGAAAATTATTTATTATAACGAATATATTACAGTTAATCGATATTATAGTGAACAATCGAAAAATCGATAACAATCCTTTCTGGATTGACGTCACATGTCCTTCTCTTTCTTTCTAACTATCTACTATCTACTATCTACTATTTCTCTCTTTTCATTACTGGCGGTGGTTTATCTTCCCTAACTCTTAATTACACTATTTCAGAAGCCAGTTTGAGTAATAACCTTGTAGATCATATTGTAAATCGGTCTAATTTAAACATGGCGGAAGAAGCTGTACCTGCCACACACCCACAAGCTGTTTCCATACGGAATGCTGTACTGGTTGTTCCCAAATTCGATGGAACAGGTAGTTGTAGCCATTTTATAGAAGGATGTAATGAAGCTAAGGCTATGATCGAAGCTGATTCAGAAAGATTCTTGGTCAAACTTATACGTAGCAAGGTCCATGGTGAGGCTCGTCAAATCATTAGTGGCATGACGTTCAACACAGTGGATGAGCTAACATCCTATATTAAAACTATTTTCGCTCCTACCAAAACTATAACGCAATTGTTCGGAGAATTAGGCGCGGAATACCAACGTGAAAATGAATTCGTGATCACTTTTGCAATTCGAATTAGAAAAATAGGTGAATTAATTTTTGATACAAAACGCGTTGAAACAGGTGTAGCTGTATTACCAGATTTTAGAGATTCTACAAACACTGCTATCATAGAATCATTTAAAAAGGGATTAAAATTAGAAATCGAACAACGGTTAACTGAAAATGCAGATGTTAATGAAGTAATAAAAAATTCTATTGTAATAGAAAAACAGCTATTGTCGAGACAAGCTCTTAGGAAATTGTCCATCCCTTCTAAAGAAAACAAAGCTATTGACTACTCTAAAGTACTAACTTGCCATCTATGCCAGGAGCCAGGATATAATGTTAGAGAATCTCGGTCACGAAAGCGATGTTTGCTTTGTAACAGTAATGATCACACATCTGACACATGTAATTTTAGGGTAAATACCATAAATGTTACACTAGTGTGTCAAATTTGCTACCAAACAGGTCATTCTGCAAAAGCTTGCAACCAAATTGCTGAGTGCAAAGTCTGTCATAAAAAAGGGCATTCTGCCGAATCATGCCAAATGACTAAAACTAATTTTCAGGTATGCCAGAACTGTAATAATTCAGGACATACTGTAGATAAATGCTTCATGCTTGGTAATAAACTAAAACAATCACTCAATATTATTAAATGCAATAAATGTAACAAAATAGGTCACTTGGAAGCCACTTGTCGTCTTGATGTAGTTTGCAGTTATTGTAAAAACTTAGGTCATATCCTTAAAGACTGTCGTAAGCGCATATATAGTCAGCGTAACTCGGGAAACACTCAAATTCCATATTTACCGGTCAATATTGAGGAAAATATCTGAACCTGTACGAAATCTCTAAATTAGCTCAGAACATTCAAAACGAATTTTTAAAGGTCAAAGATTGTGCCTTCAATGGAAACAACAGAATCAATTCATTCAGACCCATCATAGCGTTAGCTAAAACGTTTAACAATTTCCCTATTGCGTATCGATAGATTGAGATTCAGAAGTAAATTTCATTAAAAGTATAAGATCCCAAACTGCTGCGTGTTTACTTTATATATTTTTCTAATTATTCTAATTTTCTACTCAACAGCTACTAATATAGCTATCTTCTCTATTTCTCTTCTTATATATCTATCTTTTCACTTCTTTCTTTTTAAAAATAATTTCAATATTATCATATATTTTACTTTAATTCAAGTTATCTGTTACAGAATATTATTAAATCACCGAATCAATAACAATTTTTATACTAAATAGCCACAAAAGTTTCATAGGTTATGATTCCAACTTCAGGTATATCATGGTAAAAATATTATCCTTCTTAAAGTAAGGGAAATGTAACATTCTTTACACACAGGTAAATACAACTACTAAAATCACTCAATTGCTTCAGATCAATTAATACTCCGATTTTATGTGATAAACTCATGTAAATTTGAAATTCATCGAAACATTAATCTTTGCCGAAAATTTTCTTTTGAATACTTAGTTTAAATGTCAAAAATGAATATTTGTTAAAATTTGGTAACTGCTTAGGCTTAGTTTGATGTTAAATAAAAGAAAAATAAACATAAATGCTAATCATTCTATGTGTAGCGTCAAAATAAACAAAACTTTATTTTTCTAAGTAGTTAAAAAAATCAAAGGAGAACAAATGCAAGAATGTAAGTTGGGTCGATTCTTTAGTTTTTTTTAAATAACGCGATAATCCGCAGTAAAATTAACATTACCATTACAGAATAATTGGTTCTCGACAAACTAGACTTCAAAAGAAAAAAAAAACAATTTTGCTTATGTTCCCCAAAACATATGTCCTCTTTATGATAAATTATGCATCATTCAGGAGGAAGGTTATATCTTTTGAAATTCACTGTGCGATAGACTATTTTAAAATATTTGCAAATAAAGTTTTAGATCATAACATAATCAAAATGTTTACTTTCTATAGTTACAATATAACCTTCGCCTTGATCAATAAAAAGAAGGAATTTTTATGCAATTACGAATAAGATAGAACCTTCGAAACTATCTTCGAGATTTTTAGAAGGAAATGTTTATCATTAATAAAGAAAAGATTGTATCAAAAACTTTAGCATTTTAAGTCACTAATCATTAAATTTGTATGCGAAAAAATACCAAACCTCCGATAACATGGATTGTACATAACTCAGAAAATGTAACTTAGATAACGAATTGTTGAAAATTTCTTAGCAATAGCTACTCAAATACCAAATGAATTTTGAAGGTCTAAACAGAAGTAGTACACTAATTAAAATGTAATCCTGTGAAGTAATGATTGAGCATGGAATTTCTTCATTAGCTGAACTTCAGGTCATATAAAACAACACACATTCTTCCTTACACTAAGTCAATAATATAAGGATACAATTAACTTGCAACCAATTTTGCCACCAGCAACCTACTTCATGGCGGACCGGAAATCGAATATTTTCTTTCACTACAAGATTACCGTAGATGACACAAAAATTTGTTTACCATATGACAAATCCAGTTGTCATATGTTAATCTGACAGAGCTAGCAGCAAATAGCACCAGTAGCCAAGCAGAGATCAACAAACCTCGGCAACAAATCATCTATCCAGTAGGAAGATCACCAGTATCTAATAGCTTTGCTAGATACAACAACAAATAGTCTACCTAGATACATTGGCAACACGCTTCAACTTATTCAATAAGGATGTATTGAAGAAGACCTTCAGTTCTACTTAGGACGAATTGGTGAACCTGTTTTTATTACCTTCTGTACTTCCAGAGTTGGTATCATCGCATGGTTCAGAAAATGTCCATCTGTTTAAAGCAACAATTAGAATCAGTAAGCACGCCTACGATATCATTCAGTCTATGCAAAGATGTTTCATCCTTTGGGACCCATTTGAAGATCATTCAGAAACCAAATACAGCATCTAACCAAGAAGAAATCAACCAACCCTGATGTTAAACTTCAAAAAAATAAGGAATCAGGAGCAGCTAAACCTTCTACGAGTCAATCCATTGAAGGAAGTATTCTTGAACCACATCACCTCAGTCCTAGCTAAACAGGCTATATTTGAAAAGTAGAAACTTCAAACTTGTACTTTCAGTCATTGTTTCAATTTGGAATTTGAGAGCAATTATAGGAAGTTGTATGTTATTTTAGAGCACATTCAAAATTGTAAATCTTATGACAACTCAGAGTTATGTTTGCTATTCATTCTTAACTTTCTAGCAACCATTTTACAGTGGGGGTGTAACGTCGTGAGTCACTCCGTTTTTTTTTATCTTTTTAAACATCTTTGTTTCTCATATTCTTGAAACGAAAAACATAATTTGACCATCTCTTGAAAAGGGAGGAACAGCATAGCCTGTCGAGTTTTCCCAGAGTTCGGACACATTTGAAAAAACAAGACTTTATAGTTAACAGATGTCTTGCTATCGACTCGATTTTCTAAACAGTCCCTAAAAACTCTGAGATTAGGGGTCGCGCTGAGACAAACTCTGTTATAGGCGATGCTGGCCCTCAGTTTAGACAAGTGTTCACTTCCGCCCTTGAGTGCAGGCCCACACTGTGTTTCCAAGAAAATGATGATAATGTATAAAACAGACATCCGTCGAAATGACCCCATGTATAAGAAAAAAATAGTTACGATTTCAACAAAAAAATAATATTTACAGAATATTCTAATTAAATACTTAAAATGCATAAAAATTCATTACAACCCTTTTTATTAACTCTTTTACACTGAAACATATTTGTGTGTGTGTGTGTGTGTGTGTGTGTGAGCACAATAGCATTTAAAAATAATAATCATTAAAAATAATTATAAAACGCTTTAAATTAATTAGCTAAATGATGTAAATTATAACTACTTAATATTTTTAATTAAACTTTTAAAGATTTAAGGTTATGTACGAAAAATACGCGAAAAACAAAAGAAAAGGGTTATGTCAATTGATTAAGATCAATTCTAAGATTAATAGTACTAAATTTGAATTCATATAAGAATTGTTAATCAACTTTTATAAAATAAACGTATCTCGAGGTAACATAACCTCAAAAATGTAAAAATTAAGGAAATAACAAAAACATAATTAAAAACATTCTTAAAATTAATAGAACAAGTCTAATGGCAATTTTAAGGTTAAATAAATATGTCAATCATTCAATAATGAAATTTTCACTCAAACATAACCTTAAAATTTAGAAATTATGAAAAATAAATTAAGTAATAACATTTCAGTATAAATGGATTTAGTTAATATTTATTCTTTATTGAATGATTGTGCATTGAATATTATACTGAATATGTTTGTCAAATTAATTATTCATTAATTAAAAGGTATTATAACATAACCTAAAAATTGAAAAACATGGAAACATAAAATTTATTGAATGTACATATAAAATTTGATAGTTCTCATTTGAATTCAGTTAAATTGAAAGAAATAAAACGAATACTCGACATTCACTCTATGAGAAACATAACCTAGAAATGGAAAATCTAGGAAAATTAAATATTGCGTTAATCAATATACATTAATCTTTTTCTTTTAAAATAATAAAACATAATTAATATTTAGGCAAAATCAAAACTATATTCATCTGAAATTGTTAAAATACTAATATTATAAACAAATTTGAATTTAAAAATTGTATTACTTATATTTTCAACATTATTCATTGTTAACATTCAATTTTATATTTGAAATTATGTAAGAAATCTGTCTTGAATTATTTGTAACT
This sequence comes from Ganaspis brasiliensis, assembly GCA_037103525.1. NCBI lineage: Eukaryota > Metazoa > Arthropoda > Insecta > Hymenoptera > Figitidae > Ganaspis > Ganaspis brasiliensis. The sequence continues at coordinate 171,067 of JAZKLR010000519.1, read as the reverse complement.
AGGATCCTTGGAAGTGGTACAGAGGGCAGCATCAACAAGAACTACTGTGCTTTAGGGCGGATTTTCTCCACCCACTGACTTTTGAGACACATTTCAGGACCAAATCAAAATTAGGAAAATGGTTGACTTCTTAGCTTTTCTAATGAATTCTCTACTCCCACGCAAGCATGCAAGTCCCAATAGCCACCCCTCATTATCGGTTTCCTCTCTCTTCGCCGTTCTTCTTCGTCGTTCTCTTTCTACCCTCAACACACGCCTACATGCTGAAGCGTTTAGGGCCTTTCTTCATTGGTGTTTTCTAAGACTCCCCTAGTTTCTCCCTTTTTTATCTTCCCACTTTTTCTTCTCTCAGAAGCTAAGGGAAGGAAATACATGAAAAGTTGAAACACTCTCCAAAAAACTTCCATCGAGAATGGAGTGTCAGAAAACTCCGAAAAACTGTCATCGAGAATGGAGAGTCGGAAATCATTCTTTCAATCTTAAACTATTTCAAATGTAAATTCAAGTCAAGTTAAGTTCATTTCCCACAATTTTCATGTGTGCTACGAGTTCTAATATTCGATTTTGTTATTCTTTAAAATCAGTGTTGGATATTTTATTCCATATTAAGACTGTTCCTGTGTCTGTGAATTTTATCACTATTTGTAATTTTATGCAAATATTTTTGGATTTCCCGCTTCAACAACAGCGTCAGTGCCGTACCACTTTCTAAGGATTCCTGGATTCTATTTTGTTCATCAAATACGACCAATCAAAGTAAGTTAAATAAACAAAAACTCAACATTTAAGTAACTCTCTATTTTCATTTTTTTTCACTCTTCTTTTCCTTTCCTTAATTTTATTCATTTTTTCAGGGTAGAATCCCAATCCCGGGCCCGTTTAGTTACTGGGGCTAGGATTGGTCCTTTAATATTTTTTTTTTTCTCGTTCTTTTCTTTTTGTAGGGTACCCCTATTTTAAAGGGCGATACTCCAAAATTGTTTTTTTCGCGTTATAGTTTCCCTCCTTGTTAGGAAACTTATGAAATTTTAATTAATAACAAAAAAAAGGGAAACCAGAACAAAGCACCAGAAAGGTAATCGATGTCCCGAGCTATTGCGATTAACTTCGTAGGCTCGAATAAATTTTAAAATTAATATAAATAGATTAATGTTATTTTCGGAATTTTCTGACGTGACAAAAGCAAATTTATTAAACTTTTGGGTAATTTCTACCATATTTCTTGTAAATGTTCACTAATTGTTTGGGGAAGAAAATTTTTCCCAGAAAATGTGGAATATTTATGATGAAAAGTTGGTGAATAATCAACAATTTTATTAAAGTGTATTTAGCCAATTGTTGAATTTTATTAAAATGAAAAAATTATTGAAGCATAATAATTAATTTTAATAAGAGCAAAATTATTATGTCTAATTTTACAATAGCTTTGTATTTGTTTATTTTTAGGGTTTTGTGATTCGGGACCGAAACCCTTATAGTCAGACTTTGTCGTCCGTCCGTTCGCCGTACACAGCCAATAGCTGTGAATTTGCGGTTGTGTGCGACAGAGAGGGAGATAGTGAGAGACAGAGACGGAAGCACCCGAATGTTTCCGGAAACACCCGAACGGTTACGGAAACACCCGAATGGTTACGGAAATGCCCGAATGATTATGGAAACATAATATATTATACAAGAGAAACAGAAATAAGAATTAAGAAAGAGAGGAAACGAGTTTTTTACAATTTTTCTGGTTGTGTGTGAGATGGAGGGTAATAAGGATTAAGAGAAAGCCACGAAACCCTCAATTGTAGGCGCATTGCGCCTGCTTTTTTTAAAATTATTACCATTTATAAATTAATGTAATAAATTAACTTTCCTACGGTTATGTAATATTTTAAACATCTTAAAAGATTTTTCAACTTAATTTCTAGTATATTTAGTGAAAACCAAAATATTTAAATTAATTTTAATTAAAATCAAATCGGACGTTTGTAGACCTTGGTGGTTTGGAGAAAGAAGGAAGTTTACTTGATTCCATTAAAATTCGCTTATGCTGCTCTTCAATTAACATTGTTCTCTCTATTCGTTCGATAGCGATTTTCTCAATTTTAGCAAACAAATCACTATGAATAGCGATAACTTTTCTGAAATCAATCCTATCGAGGCGAAACACTTCGCAAACTTCGACTGCAACGACACTTGCAACTCTTTTCTGATCTTGGACTAACAGGGCAACTTCTCCAAAATGAGCACCATCTTCTAAGTGACATATCTGCGTAAAAAATAAAGTATAATCAACAACAAATAAAGAAACAAAAAATTAGAATAGTAGCTTAAAACAAATATTTTGCATCATTTAGTAAATATGCAAAATAAAAGTATTAGTAAATATATTTTTATTCAATAAAACATTATTATTTACGGTCGTTTAATGAAATTTAATTTAGCATAAGATCATTTGTTATAACTTACGAAAATATACCAACACGAATATTGCAACAGATGAAATAAAGATTACTTAATAAAATTAACTTTTTGAGTTAGAGTTTATGGCATATTCGCTTAATCATTTAATGTTCATAAGAAAACCACTTCACGGTTCGACAAGTAAATTTTTAAGTTGTTTATTATTATATTAGTGTAACGGCTTTGCTTTTTTCAATAAATAAAGATTTATTTATTTATCCAGCATAGTGACATACCACGAACCCTGTTCTCTATCGCTCAAACAAAGCTCGTGATAATCATTGTTGCTCAATGTTCGAGGTCAGTGACATCTGAAAATTGTAACTGTAAGCAAGATCCAAGGGAAGGCTGAACGCTTGTTTCCAAATTCATTATTCAAAATATTAATTAAGTTTAGCAGACTAGAATGAATACATGAGGGGAACGATATGGGTATCGACATGACTGTCAAAATACCGGCAAGGAGATGACTGGAAGAATCCTTGCTGAAATGAAAGAAAAGACATTTGTTCTTAGCATTTAATTGTAATTCTTTTCCTTTCGTTCGTATCATTCGTGATAGGAGCCGCATGTACGTGTGCACGCACACACTGACCGGGCGTCGTTCGCCTCGCCGGAGACAACGCACACACACCTTTTAAACACAACACACCAGCCATTATGCTTTCCACTCCCACCTTTCTTTCTCTAAAACTCCTGAGAATGACGAAGAAAGAAAACACGTGTTTTCTGACATCGCCAAGCACATGGCCTAGCACAACAAATCAAGGCATCTCGCATTCAATAGAATTCGTGTAATTGATTAGAAAAAACTCTATTGATTCATATCGATAGATGATTCTCTATAAGGCTCATCGATCCGATGGAGCAACAAATACAATTTCTGCAGAATATGTTGCATGAAATTGTTGAAGTGCTGGCTGTGCAAAAAAAATCGAGGTTCGCTTGACGACAAGAATTCACAGGTTGCTAAAATTCTTTCCTAATTCTCACCCCGCCCATAAATCACCCGACATTTCCACACTTCATGTCCCTACTTTTGAGCCTCCATCGATCATAAAAGGAATCGCAACGATTAATTAATGTGCAGTCTTCTACCGTCATGAGTTTTGATCGACGCGTGTATCTCTGGCCCGTCCAACGACGCTTAGTTTTGGGTGTGGTCACGAAAAGAATATTGAAGCTAGAAATAGCGGTTTCTAAGTAGCAGAAAGCGCTCCATCCCTTAACGAATGGTGCGGACGTAAAAGACAATTTTTGTGTTTTTAAAGACAATTTTCTAAAGATTTTGTTAAATTTTTCTTTCTAAAAAAAAAATTCAACCGAAGGAAGGTCGCCAACGGAATATTAACTAAAGAAATTGGTTGCTCTAAGTAGCATAAAGTGCTCCATGTTCGGGAAAATTTCGAAGGAAAATTAAACGAGATAGCGGGAAAAATCCGGAAGAATTGTATTGACTCTATTTTGCAATTAAAACAAGGAAAGGTCGCCAACAGGATATTGAAGCCGGCAACGGTGGTTCCCCAGTAGCATAAAGTGCACCAACTTGTAGAAATTGGAAAAAAGGTCCTTATAACTACGAAGAGAAATTAGCAGCGAATTAATCAAGCAATTGCCTAATTCAAAAATTCGAATTAAAAAAACTAACTTCTGCCCATTCAGTAACAGCAAGGATTATTCCAGTCTTATCACTGTGGTGGTAACTTTAAGTATCAGGAATTAAGTAACTGTATGTGTGAGTAATTAGAATAAGAGAGATTTATTATTTGGAACCCTCAAGATCTAAATGTACTAAATTTTTTAAAGGGAGAAAACGGGGGTTTTCTCCCGTTCTCCCGTTTTTCTTATAATATATAAAGAATATATTATAGATTTTTACCCAGTACAAGTGTTTCAATCAAGCTACCTTATTAATATATTTTTTTTAATTTCCGGCAACCAGTTCAAAAAACCAGGAAGAGGACGAATCCCGCAATAAAATAAACACAGACAACGTTTGTGTCAACTGTTCTCCGAAGAGCCGATTAACTTATTATTTAATTATCTTTTAGTCAATTTTGCAGTGACGCGCAATACCATCTGACATTTGGCAAATAAATAGTATGATAGATAACTAAAATAATATTCTTAGTCGAGACATCACATTAGAATTAAAGAATTATTCAATGTTTTTATGGTTCCGGACACGAACTGTCAAAACGGAACCCTTATGTTTTCACTCTGTTGTCCTTCGCCCAAAATCATTAGCCCCCCCCCCCCCTCCTATCGGACAAACTTCTTGAGATAGAGAGTTGAAAATTGGTACACATATGTATTTTCACGTGTAGATTACAGAAAAAAATATAGCGAACATGATTAAATGTGACGTTCATAGCGTTTCAAGGAAATAACAGAATTTTTTCCGACAATGCATTAAAATGCCTATTTGCCCCCCCCCCCCCTCCCCTTATCATTCTAACTATTTGACCTAAAAGTTTAAAAGCCTAGCTTATTTATCTTGGAAGGTTGAGAATTGGCAGAAGTGTAATTTTATGCAGAAATTTTAATACCATCATAAAAATTGTGGTTTAAATCTACCATCATAGTATTTTTTCGAAAAATTTAAGTTTGACCAAAAAAAATTTTTTTCTTCCTAAACAGCTACAATATTTTACAGTTTGTTATTATTTTTTGTAGAAAATGTTTATTTTTATGGTTAAATTACTTTAAAAGTTTTAAAATGAAAAAAAATTTTGATAAAAAGAAATCTTTTTTGCTCTTTTTGGGAGGAAATTTAAGATTTATGCTGCATTTGATGAGATCTGAAGCGGCCGGGGTAACCGATCGAATAGACATTTAGTATTAATGTTAGTTAAGTCGACTTTGTTGGATAACTAATTTTCTCTCTAATCTAATTAATTTTTTTTTCGTTATTTAAATTATGCAAAAATTGTATTCATTACTAAAATGAAAAATATTTATATTTATGTAATTTAAAAAATATTTATAAAAAACCTCTTTCCCGGTTGGTGTCAGCACTGCAACAGTGCCGCGAGCAAGAAAATACATAGAATCCCCATGTGTGCCAGCTTTTACAATTACGTCATTTTCGAGATATAATCCTGGTTTCAATGTAGCAACAATTGATATCAATACGTTTTTCGGAAGATTATGAAATATCGCAACATTTTCGACAAGATGTCGACAAGAATGTAAAGCTACCTCTGTACGAAGTTCATCTAAAAAAAAATGGTTAGTCTACTATAATCTTTAAAAAATTTTAAAAATCTTGTCTTGCATGAAAAGAATAAAATACTTTTTCTTACCAGTAAGTTTTGAAAGAATTTCTTTTTCTCGAAAATAGTTATTTTGAAACTGATAATGATAATAAGACAAGATTCTTTTTTTCAAATAAAGGGGGAGTTGTTTTTGATTTGCGTAAGCAGCAACTTGATCGATAATTTCTAGAGCCTTGGATTTCGTTGCATTTTTTTCATTAAGATATTGAAAAATAAGTACTGAAATTATACTTTATATAGGTCAATCTATTGATTTTGAGACAAGGAGAATGATTTTTTTATTTCTAAAATTTCCTTTACAAGTTAAAAAAAATTTAGACAAAAAACCAAATAGTTTGTTTTACGCCTGGGGAATAATATCAGAAAATAAAAAAGCAGCGTAGTCTTTAAGTCTATTTAATAAAAACAAGACGATCAAACATATTAGACAAGGTACAAAATTTTTATATGTAAAAAAATGCTTTATATAATTAGATAGAATATTTTAAAAAATCCCTGAGTCTAAATTTTGATTCTTATAAGTTGAGCAATCACATCAAGTTTTGTATTAAAATCCATTAAAACATTCTCAAGAATGGAAATTTATGACAATGAGTCGGTTAAACCTTTTTTTTTTAAAATGAAAAATCTTAATGATTGCAAAAAAATTAGAGATTGATTCCACTAAAAAATTTTGGATATCACGCTGACGTTTAGTTTCTAAAATATAATTTTCAAGGAATCAAGAATATTTTACCTATAATGTAACACTCAAATATTCTTCCAGTTATCATCAACATTGTACAAAGTATAAGATGTAATTCAGATTTTGGTTCTATTAAGCCATACCCACTTCCTGTAAAGTTGTCTAAAACTATGTATAGAGCGTTACGGAAATAATCAGGAGTTTCTATTCCCTCTACTTCAGACAACCAAATATCCTTATAATCCTATAAAATTAATTGAATATGAAAGATTTTGTTGATGAAAACTGCCTCATTACTAAAATTGTTATTAATTAACAAAATTTTAAATGTAGTTTACCACAAATGGAATTGCTTTCATCATCATTATTGGGATCACAAAACAGAAACAAGTTGTCCAGTAAATGATGAAAAGATATAGTAATACAGTTGTAAATATTTGATAAGAAAAGTACTTGACATTAAAATGCTGAAAGGAAATAATTTTTTTACCACTTTTATATTTAGATGAATATTGTAATAGTATGCATCTATTAATTACAAGGGGTTAAAATAGAGAGGGTGGTCTAGCTAAATCTTACCAAGAAAGAAAGGTGGTTAATAAAAATCTCACGTTAATTTTCTAATTTTAGACAATACACATTTTACAATATAAAAATAACAACTCGTATTTCTTAAAGAAAAATAAAAAATTTCTCTTAAAGGGAGAAAAATTCTGTTAAAATTTCACTAAATTTCAACAAACCACACCAAGGGGGGAGGGGGTCCCAATTTTTTAAAAACACCCCCAAATTTGTTCCAAATTGAAAAAATTACTCCTTTTCTTATTTTTAATTTGGAGAGGGTTAGAAGTGTCTTAAAGTCAATAAAGTTTACCATTATTGATTTCACATAGGAAAAACTAACTTTTTCGTTAATTTACAATAAAACCTAAAACTAGGTGTAAATTGTAAGAAAAAAATCTGCTGCCTCATAAAGATGAAGTGAAGAAATGAGAAGATGGAATAAATGTCAATTTCATGAATAATGAAAAATCTTTATTAATTCTATTAATTTCTGGAAAAATGTATACTTCAAATAAATTAGTCAATTCGATATTCATTGTAGAGTATTTTTTCTCAAGGAATGATCACTAAAGAGTAAAACTGGAGATGTTACATGAAAAAAATTAAAATAAAAATTCCATTAAAAATTAAGAATCTCCATTATTTTTTTAAAGTTCCAGGTTAAGTATATACATTATATACGACAATAATTGGTTCGTTTTGTAATCTAAAGTATTTTTCCCAGAGAAACTATGGTTAAAAAATAAATATTAGAGAAGTTAAAGAAAACAAATTTTAAATACTAAAAAAAACTTGAAAATAATGTTAAATAAAAATGCTTTCATTTTATTTTGGTGAATAATATGCTTTATATAGGTCAATCAATTCTTTTTGAGGCGGGGAATATGATTTTTTTTTTTATAAAGTTGAATTTTTATCATGAAAAAGATTGTTGACAAAAAAATATATTTTTCAATGAAAAAGGTGAATAAAAATGTTTGATTGGGTATTTTAAAAAATCCTTGTGTTAAAATTTAGATATTTATAAGCTTAATAAGCCATCAAAACTTTATTGAAATTTGTTGACACGTCTCGAGATATCCTGGCGACAAAAAAGTTACTAACATACACACACATACATCCGGACATGTACTTAAGAATTGAGAATTATATTTTTTATGTGAAAATAAGTCAATTAAACCTATTTTTGAAAAATCGAAAATCTTAACGAACACGAAGCTTCTTCTGTGAGGAAGCAAAAGTTCACTTAAATCAATTATGCACTGGACAAATTCTTCAAATATGTTTAAAAAAAAGTATTTTATCATTTATATAACCCATTATAACAAGACAAAACTATCCTTACCAGGATCAAACTAAACATTTCATATGCAAAAAAAAAAAAGTTACTTGTATTTTTTTGGTTTTAATTTCCAATTGTTTAACAATAATTGTTTAAACAAATTATTATAAAATCAAATGTTTAAAATATGTTATGTCAATGGATGCGATCAAAGAAATTATGAAGAAGTCGGGTAAATCATTTTATGTCAGTTGTACTTTCTTCATAAAATTGTTCTAAATGTTAATATTAACTATTTTTTATGGAATTTTAAAGAAGCTCAAAAATAAAGAAAATGTAAAATATATAGTTAATAACAAATTATTAAATATATTCAGAAATAATTTTTTTAAACAACAACTATTTTCCTTTTCCAGAATTGATTAGGTGCTTTACTGATTTGAGTGTTTTTTGGCAATTTTACTGCGAAAAATAAATTTTATCTCATGGATAATAATAATCAATAGTAAGCTTTATGAGCTTTAAGCCGTTTCCAAACATTCTTTAATTTCAAAATAAAAAATAATGATACAGTACCGTCGCAATTTATCAGTCCGACCATTTTTTAAGGATTAAAAAACGTCTTTAAACGTATAAAGTATAATCATTAAAATTTTTCTATGTTTATTTTCTCAAAATAGATGAAATTTTGAGGAAAATAAGACCTAAGTGAAGTGATTAAGTCAATTTTTCATTGAAATATGTTAAAAAATGTGGAATTTTTAATGTTTTACACAAATTGAAATTGCTCTCAAAATCATGAATATTTTTTTATGTTTCTATGCTTTTTTTAAAGGAAATTTTTTGAAGAATAAAACTATTGTTTAAGCATTGAAGTACAATTTTTTTTTCTAGAATATGCAAGGCTCAAAAGTCGAACAAAAAAATTTATAAAGTTTTGAGAACAATATTTTGACATTAAAATAATTTTTTAATTTTCTATAAATATATTATATTACTTTTTTCCGAATCTTATTGACAATTACAACGTTGGTTTATTTTATATATATGTAGCTGTATTTGACATCAAGATATAAACAATAATTTTTTTACCTTTTTTGGTCCAACTTCCGAGCTTTGCATATTCTAAGAAAAAAATTGCTCTTTAATGCTTACACAATTATCTTATTCTGCAGAAAATGCTCTTTAAAACAAGCAGGTAATAAACATTATATTACTTTGAGGTAATAAACACAGAAAAATTTTAATAATTATATTTTGTACGTTTAAATACGTTTTTCAAAACCTTAAAAAATGAGTGGACTGACAAATTCCGACGGTACAGTATTTTTTTTAATTTAAGAAGATATGAATAATTTGAAAACTTTTCTCCTAATAGATTTTCAGACCACTCTAATACTTTTATCATGTTTACAAAAAGAAAAAGTTATAAAATGCTGTAGCAGACTATTCTTTATATTATGTTTTAAAAAATCATACCATAAGAATTTGGAAAATATAGTTCTTGAATGTAAAATATCTTGATAGTTTTAACAAAGGTAAAAGATTGATAAAATCAACGACTAGAAAACTATTCGGTCCTGGAAGATTCCTCCATGGTCCTGTGACTCGGTCGTAAGGAATAGAAGAGAAAACATCAAGTAGTAAATACCCTTTAAGATAGTTTCTGTAATAGAGAATAAAATTAGATTTTCTTCACTTGAAAATCTCGAAACTTAATTTAAAACTATTGCTAACTATTGTTAGTTTGTTTCTAGTTGAGGTAAATATGCATTATTTCCATTAGTAACTTCTATACTATGCAGACATTATTAAACTTTTTATAATTTACAGAAGAATTTTTCCTTGGTGTAAAATCACTAATTTTTCCTTTTTAGAATAAAAGCCAGTCAAGCAATTGAAAATTAAATCAATCCAATAAATTGCGTATATTCCAAAGTTGACATTATCAAACCGAATACTGTCATAGTCTTGAATAATAAAGCAGTTCATAAATGGAATCGTCAAAAACGAGAAGAAGTATACAAATATAAAGAAAATTTCCCAAGCAAACCTGTTTTACAACAATATTTTATAAAATTAATAGTAGTTAACTGAAAATCCGGGAAAAAAATTTGCTGCTCATGATATTGTCTAAATTCTTTTCAAAAAACCAGTGATATGATTAAAGAAGTAACTTTACACGATGTGTGCAGTAAAAATGTCTAATTCTTGATCGAAGGCATAATTATTTTTTGGTCAAAAAACTTCAGATTGAGATTGTCCGCATCTGAGATAATTTTTTGAATTTTGAATAAAATTTTTTAAATTCAGATTAGAAAAAGTTGACTGCAGAGTGGCAAACTCCTTTGTAAGATTTTAGGGTTAGCAAATTAATAACTATTAAATTTTTTTTTATATTAAGTTAAACTACAATTTACCATTCATTACAGTTCTTTTAGAAAAACATGACATTAATTTTATAAAAAGACTTTTATTTTGAAATAACATTAAAATAAAAAATTAATTAAATTAAAATTCTGAGAATAACCTCGCTTGACTATAAGGATGAATAATCCACGGATGTGCTGATTGAACATGTCTTTTCTTTTCCTTCGCAACTGCAGCTAAACTAATGGCATAAAGACTACATTTGGGATGATTTTTATTAATTATTGTCCAAGCTCTTATTTTTCTTTTACAAAATGTTATAAAGCCTTCTGGCACTTGTAAAATTGTTTCTGACGCAAAAAGTTCACAGTTATGTTCTAATAACTTCATTGCAAAACTATTTTAAACAGATTTAATGGAAAACGTTAAGGTTTATATTGAATTAGTGATTTATAAACATTGACACACATTTGTTGTATAGATTAATTTTTATGTTTTAAAAAGGTTTGATTCGTGGTTTAATTTAAAATAACAAATTTTAACTTCACACCAGTAGAATTTCACAATGTTTGATAACAAATTATGTTCAAAAACAATTTTGAAACTATATGAAATATTATGTCCATTTCGTGAACATTTCGCTTCTGTAAGCAAAAAAATTCGCTTCCTCATAGACGAAGCAATAAATTAATGATATAAAAGTTTTATATAATAATATAATAAATTAATAATAATATAAAAGTTAAATGGAAAAGTTATTAATAAACAAAAATTTTAAGTGCAAAAAAAATGAAAAAACATGAATTATTTTACGAATTTTGGACCAATTTTAAACTTTATATAGGTCAATAGATTCGTTTTGAAATAAGAAATATGATATTTGTATTCATTAAGTTGTATTTTTAGCATGGAAAAATTTGGTCAAAAATTGAAATTTCGTTAAAAATGAAAAATTAGTATTAAATCTATAAATTTCTTAAAAAATGTAAACTTTTAGTGTAATCAATACACAGTTAAACATTTTGTGTAAATTTAACACAAATTAAATGTCTCAAACGGCCCACTCAAAATTTGTTTTACTTTTGTGTTAAACAAACATAACCTATATGTTAATTTACACAATCTTTTTGTTAAATTAATCTAATCTTTATGTTAAACTTAACACAAAGATTGCGTGGACCATTTTTTAAGCAAAATTTTTAACTGTGTACGTTTTCCATAACAAAATAAGTTTTTCAAAGGAGTCATCACTAAGTTATGACAATTGGAGAAGTTACAACAACAACAACAACAACAACAACAATAAATAAAAAACAAGCTAAAAGGTTAATTTCTATATAACCGAAAAATGTGCTTCCTCATAGAGAAAAAACAATTAAAATAATACAGAAAAAAATTACAATTTCGTATGAAATAAACAATAATCATTAATTTTACTAATTTTCGGAAAAGAATTATGGTTCATATAGATCAATTGATTCGCTTTTTAATACAGACTATATTTTCTAAAGAAATTAAGGTAATAAAATTAAAATTTTAAAAGTTAGAGGAAGAAAAAGATTTTTTTATTTAGTCCAATCGATTTGTTTTAAGAGGAGCAATGTAATTCTTTAATTCATAAAGTTACATTTAAAGTATGAAAAAAATTGTTAAAGAAATATATTTTAAGATGAAAAAGATTTTTAAAAAATTTGATTGCGAATTTTTAAAAATCTATGAGTTTAAATTTAGATATTTATTAGTTTAAAAAGACCAACCAATTTGATTGAAACGCACACACTCTTAAAAATTGAAAATTTGTTTAAAACTGGAAGTTTATACGTTTTATTTTAAATGAAATTAAGTCGATTAAGCACATTTTTTGCAAATCGTGACGATCACAATCATTTTGCTCAGAGTAAGCAATAAGATATTGTAGATAATAGTTAAAATAGGGAAATTTTTAAAAAATTGACAATGGATATTGTTTTGCATATTTTTATTTTTTAACACACATTTTAACATTTTTCATAAAGTAGTAAAGAAAATAATATGCAGTTGCAAAATAAAATTACGTAATTTTTTAATACTTCGTGAATTGTTTTCAGTCTTTCTCTTTACTATTTAAAACAGATCTTTTGAAAAAAAGAAGAAAATAAGAAGTAATGTTGCATTAAAGTATTTACATGAAATTAAATAATATTTTACTACAGCTGGATAGTTTTTTTACAACAGCTTTAATCTTCCAGTAGTCGCACGATTTTCGAAGAGTAAATAAATGAATTTTTTTGTTTTGCTATCTAAAACTATAAATACAATATGTATTTCGAATGACAGAGGCATTTGATATGTAAAATTAAATTCAGGTATTTTCAATTCCTTAACTTTGAAGTTCACTTATGGTTCTTTATAAAAAAAAGTTCACATTTCTTTTTTCTATTAGACTAAACAATACTTTACTATTGTATTTCCTAAAACGAAAAAGAGAAATGCAAATATAGATTTTAATTAAAATAATAATTTTAATAGTTCTGACTATAACAGCTAACATGAATCTTTCTTTGCAAACAATGAATTTGTTCATTTTATGTTTTTTCCCTTTAAAATGTTTAAACATGCATTCACTAATAATTTTCATGGAATGAAATGATAAATAACATATGCTTAAAATACTAAAAGATTCAAAAATAAAAAATTTATTTTATTTTATACAAAATTATAACAAATAATATTATACAGTATAAGAAATAAAAATAGAATCATTTTAGATAATAGAATCAGCGCCTCGCGCAACTACTTCTGGATTAAAGATTTATGTACGTATATGATGTTGAGTCATCATTAATTTTACATACAAACTTTTTCAATGTATACAATCTTCTTACAAAATTACGATCATTTTGATCCATCTTGAATTGTTCGATAATATTAAACTTTACAAAATCGAAGAATTCGGTTCATACCGAGCTTTTCGGAAATATTTTCTGAACTTTTAAAGATTCTAAAGTTTGACTCTAGAATTTACACACATCACAGCTATTTATACATATATCTGGAACTTTATCGATTATATCATGTCATTTTCAATAATACTATTCCAAATCTGTACACTTTGATAACAAAGCCTCTATCGACTTTTATCAATATCAATTGACAATCCGGTACATCATATTAAATTTAACCGCATTCATTTTTTAAAGTCGCCTGTTTTAAGGCAATGCCAATTTCGTGAGGGGTCTTTGAATATCGTACATAATTTAAATATCACTTTAATTTCAAAAGACGCTGACTTTGCATAACTTGACGACCATACGTTAGTTTCACCCCACCATTAAATTTGCTGAATCCTCAAAAGTAGAAAAAATAAAAAGAATAATATGCAGGTGCAATTTATCCGTCGATGCTTATGCTTGAAATTATTTCATTCAACAAAAAGACGACTTATATACATTTCAGAAAAGAAAACAAGAAATACATTAAACATCAATACCAAGAAGTTCACGACTATCAACTCTCGAAAGTCGGTGACGCAGGCTGCGTCGACGAAACTCCTTCCATCAGACGGATGCTCGTTTTACACGAAGACTGGCAGGAACTGAAGGCGGTCTATAACCCTGATACCCAGCAGAATCAAAGAATTCCGAATTTGTTCCTCCAAGACAAGTACAAGAGCAGACACTTACACAATCGTCAGTATCATGAATCATTGGTACGTGTCCAGCCAATACTTTTCCATTCACAGCCACTACTTCTCCATCTAATGTTAAAACATGGTGAGAGGCAGATTGCAATTCGTTATCTTCTCGACGTACCTCTTCTGCTTGCCTGAAAGGAATAAAATTTCAAATATTAAAGAAATTTTTATATTGCAATGTAGAGATACTTAGAATATGCTTTGTACTGTGAAGCGTTAAATTTTATCGTACACAAGAACCAATTTTATTATTATATTTATTTATTTATTTAATACATACGAGACCAGCCCTTTTGTACAAATGTACTTCTAAACATTAAAAGATTGTAATAAGAAAGAGAATTTCTCCACATTCATATCAAACAAATTAATGCTATCCGAAATAGAATTAGCTTTCATAAAAAGTAGATTAATTAACAAGTGGTTCCCATAATTGGTTTTATGAAATTAAACAAAAAATAATTAATTTTTTTAATACTTCTAGTTTTTACAGTTTTTTCCTCGGGAACAGTCAATTTAGTCTCTAGTAACAGAGCTGAACAATTGATAATCCCATTAATAATTTTATACAAGAACATTATATCCGCATATAAGAATCTGGATGTCATCAAAGGAATTCCAAGTGATACACGTATGTTACTATAATTATGAGTGTATCTTTTAATCGGTTGATTTATCTGCCGCACAGCAAATCTAAGGAACCTCTTTTGAATACGCTCAATTCTTATTAGATTAAAATTATAAAAAGGCTTCCCAATTACAAAAGCATATTCCGTAATAGGTCTAACCATAGTGAAGTACAGAATTTTTTAGTGCCTATGTTACGAAACACCGAGGCATTTTTGATTAAAAAACCGAATTATCTCAGAACCTTAGAAACAACTGCCGTAATATGCTCATTAAATGAGAGATCTTTACTAATTAACAGACCCAAATCACGTACCTGGTCTACACGAGCTAGTACATTCCGACTAATCTCTATGAATTCACCTGAATATACAGTAGGGTGGGTCGATTCCTGACTTTTTTCGATTCGAGATTTCTAATTGTGCGGAAAAGTTGCCTTAATATTTTCTGATTCCAATGCAATTTTTCGTTTTGAGATAGGACTGCATCTTCAACCCCAACTCCGATCTTGAAGTTTTGGAAATTTGCCTAAAATCATGAATTGACTACCTAGCGCTTGAAATACTCCTCTCATGGCAAAATGTATAAAACAAAAGTTGTTTGTCGCGTCATTAGCTACCGAAATGGTAAATATGATTATGGCCGCAGGACTAACCGTTTCCGAGATACGAGAAAAGGCGGCGTGCCGCAGGGCAAGGTGAAAATTGTTGTAGCTCTCAGCTAGCCTGTGTTGGTTACCCAAAACCCACCACGTGGAGGTGGCTGCACTTCGGGTTCCTCCTAAACCTAACCAACGGACCATATGTCAGGCTTGTTTTAGTCTGAATCTGTATCAAATTTATTGATAAAATAAGATTTTGTACTAAACTTTCGCAGTTGTTGCCTGGATTTCAGTGTAGAGCGTATAAAACGATAACGGGACTGGGGGTAATAACTTTAGAAGATGCCTCTGTCACCAGTTTGACGGTTCTCTCGACTGCCACGGTGTGAGAGGGGAATTCACTAAATTTCCATATCTCTGCAATGTCTCCCGACAACCCTTTTATGAGCTCTTCGTTAGAAACTAAACAAAGAACTGGTGGAACAGTCAAGGTAATAGTCTTCCAGTTAATCATATCGTAATAATTATTAGCTTTAAAATTCAGCTTTGGCACTTTATTACATCTAACCCATACATTTACGGTGTCAATTTCTGCTTCTGTGGCTGCCAGAAGACTGACACGGGCCAACTTTCTGACTTCTACCCGTTCGACAGTCATCATACTAAGGAGAATGTTTACTGGAAGAGCAATGAAAGCATTATGTTGCATGGATGAATGGACAACCTTGCGCAGTTTAGTAGGTAAGTATCTCGACCTTTGGATTGCAGCAAAGAGATGGTGCGAGCCATCTTTGATTGAACTGCGGAATCTTATTGAGAACCACAATGGTAAGTAAAAAGAAAAGGTTGACGATTCATCCATTCAATAGAATGCTTTCTTTGCTCTTTCAGAAAACATTTTCCTTAGTATGATGACTGACAAAGGGGTAGAAGTCATGGTGACTCCACAATAGGGATCCATGAACGTCGACGTTGATGACACAGCGTCGATGTCGACACTTTGGTTGGTGGTTCTCAACTATTTAGGAAAACGTTGCAATTGGCTTATGTTCCATGTTCCACCATTTCGACAGTTAACTGATCGAAAGCGTCGACATCGACGCTTTGCCATCAACGTCGACATTCATAGATCTCTATTGTGGAGTCACCATCAGAAAAGTTGTCCCTTAACCGTCTTCTGGCAGCCAGAAAAGCAAAGACTGACACTGTAAATGGATGTGTTAGATGTAATAAAAAGCTAAATTTCAAAGTTAATAATTATTACGATATGATTAACCAGTTCTTCGTTCAGTTTCTAACGTAGAGCTCATAAAAGGGTTGTTGGGAGGCACTGCTGAGATATGGAAATTTAGTGAATTCCCTTCTCACACCGTGTCAGTCAAGAGTATCTTCTAATGGCATCTTCTAAAGTTACTAACCACCAGCCTCGTGATCGTTTTATACGCTCTACACTGAAATCTAGACAACTGACAAAGTTTTCTTCAAAATCTTATTTTATCCATAAATTTGATACAGATTCAGACTAAAACAAGCCTAGCATATGGTCGGTCGGTTGGTTGGGTTGGGCTTGGGAGGAACGCAAAGTGCAACCACCTCCGCGAGGTGGTTTCTGAGCAACCAACACAGGTTAGCTGAGAACTGCAACAAGTTTCATCTTGCGCTACAGTACACTTTTCGCTCGTATCTCGGGAACTGCTCGTCCTGCGTCCATGATCATCCGTACCATTTCGGTAGCTAATGAAGCGACAAACAACTTTTGGTATAAAGATTTTGCCGTGTGAGGCGTATTTCTGGCGCTAGGTAGACAATTCACGATTTTAGGCAAGTTTCCGAAATTTCAAGGCCGCAGTTGGGGTTGAAGATGCATTCCGATCTCAAAACGAAAAATTGCATTGGAATCAGGAAGTACTAAATTAAGATCATTTATTTGTACCGAATTTAAAAGGAGGAGCTTAGGTAATATTTGGAGAGACTTCTGTCATAAGACGTAACACTATATCTCTTCCTTGCTTCCTTGGAGATTCTTTTGGACAGCTTCAATATAGGTTTTTGACAGGGATAGTTTTTCTGGGGCTAGAAGAAACAGAAGTTGGTCCTTCTAAGAAAATGAGAAACACCTTTAGACAGGACTACATATGTGTTAGATACGATGGGAAGACTTTTAGAGTGCATAATTCTGCAACGAATAAAAAGTTAGATAATCGGACATACGCAAAGCGTTTAACACCGCAAGATTGGAGGATCTCAATAATCGATGAAGAACAAAGGCGTGCCCTACTTAATGCGTATTGTGGACAACTATCTTAGTAACAGGCAGCTAATCTATTAAGGGGACTTCTAGACTCACGAAAAAGAGATATATGGATGTCTTATATGGTACAAGGGTAGACCCATTGATATGGAACATTTCATACGATGATTTGCTGGAATTATCTTGGAAAGTTGTCAAACGATTGTCTGAATCTAATAAAAGATTGGATGAATATCTGTCCTGGATTCCAATTAGCTCTGGAAAAAACCAAAGCGCTACTAGTTACGGACAGAAGGGCCTTTGAGTATACCCAAGAATAGAGATTGACGGATTCAAGGTTAAGTTGAGGATGCATCTTAACGAATCTCAATTTTTGTGTATAAAACAAAATTAGTGGATGAGGTTCATTTCGTGGTCAAGGGTGTTGTCCAGTGAATTCCTTGATCTAATAAAAATTATCCAATTCCTGTAGTTTATTATTATTTTAGTGAATTATATAAGTGGATCATGATCAGAGCTCATCAGTTAATATTAAATTAGCTTTAGCTATTGATGCTTCTTCCGATTTTATTTTCCATTTAAGAATAATTTGATGCTTTTCATCAAAATAAATTGATTAGATAAATAAGTTAAAACTTAAAATAAATAAATTAATTAAAAATTAGAATAGTGTCACAGTACAAGGATGTATTATTTTTCATCAACTACTTGTGAATATATTAATAACAAAATTGATTAATTTGTTTACAATATAAAATAGAATTTAATTTACTTACATTGTCATGAATCGAAGAACCAATAAATTAATACTAGCAGCAACAACCGCAAGTCCAAACAGAATAAAAACTAAACTTAGGGCCACGTATCCTGGCTTATTGGAAAGAGCATGATCATTCTGTAAATTAAAATTGAGAGTTAATGACATGAAAATTAAGTTAGAAATTTATCACTACTTAAATTAAAATAAATTTTATGAACAACGCACAGCATTTTACTGAAAATGGATTGGGAATCTATTAAAACTCTTGGAGGAATGAACGAATTTCGCTAGCTCTTGCATACTATCATAGTTTTACTATCAGAGAGAATAACATCAACAATCACGTGACACAAAGAACAAATTCCTCAGCGGTTTTTTTTCTAAAACAATTGACTACTTTTATATGAGACTTAGTAGAATTATGTAAAATATCATCTGGAATGTCTTTCTGTCTCTAGATTGTTGTCACTTTGCCTAAAAAGTTAATTTTGTCAAATTTGTCCAAAATTAGAAAAAATTCAAAAATTTTATTTTGGGGAAAAGTCTAAATAAGTTAGGGATACCTTTTTGATGATATTTCCAATAATTCGACAAAGTTTCATTTAAAAATATTCAGTAAATTTATAGAAAAACTGCTGAGAAATTTAGTCAACGATGATCTTTGACGTCATTCTCCATCTCATGCTCTTAAGGTTAGAATGGACATGTGGAACATTAACCTGTAGGGCAACGTAGTCTCCAAAACCAATTGTTGTAAGCGTCACAAAACAGTAATAAAAACTGTCAAAGTAACTCCAACCCTCGTATCGCGAAAATACAGCAGCTCCGGTTGTAATTATAATGCTTGATAGCAAACCTGTTGCTAACATGAGATTCATTTCTGTCGCTTCAGTTCGCTGGCACTTCAAGTAAGTCTTTGCTTTACGAATAACAACCGAAGCGACTTTGTTTAAACGCTCACCAATACTTTGGAACATCACCAAACCCAAAGGTATTCCCACCATTGCATAAGCCATACAAAACGCCTTTCCTCCTATTGTAACTGGCGTTGAATGACCATAACCTAAAAAAAAATTTCACTGTAGCTTTCTTACGATATTAAATGGAAACTTAAGCTAACTTCACATTGCTGATATGCTGATAATATAATATCTATTAAGAGAATTTTTTAATTTTGCTTCTTTTATTCTAGAGCGGATTCCGTTCACTAAAAATTGGGAAAATTTTTGTTGGTTCTAAAGTTGTATCATAAATTCCAAATCAGTATTTTGGTGGATAGAATGACAGCTTCTATGGCTCGTTAATAATTGAGGTTTTTAATAGATTTTTAATTTTTGTGATTTTATCAAACAACAGTAAACTGGTAGTAACTTGTTACCACGCGGCCTTCAGCCGCAAAGTGCATTCTTCATGTCGGTGTAGGGTATACGGAAAGAATCCAGGACTTCCATTTTTTCAATTTTAAGGGTTCTTTTACCATAAAAGATCATTTAAAAAATGCTCTTTGCTATTCAGAATAGCACCTTTCTAATATTTTATAGTAATTTACACCTATCGAATCTAAAACTCTTATATCATAAAAGATCGTTTGATCTTTGCTATTAAGAATTTCAAAGCCTTTATGTTTTGTATCAAATCTAAAATATGTTCATTTTTGTTAAAAAAAAAATGTGAGATGCCTTTTATTATTTTTTCAATCTTAGCAGCAACGATTATTGGTATTTTTTTCAAAACTTAATAAATGTGTTACATTATGTAAACACAACGGAGTATATGAAATTGAAAATGGTTAAGAATATTTGACTAATTTTTTTTTTGACACATAAACATTTTCAATACCTTTCAATGTTGTCCTCTTTATAGGGTAATATTTATCGAGGTATTAAAACTTTTAATTTATATAAATTAGAATCATCTGATAAATAAATAAATAAATGAATTTTAAAAACAAAAGAAAAATTCAGTGTAAAATGTGTATTACCAATCATTGCTAAAACAACAGTAGCAAAATAGAAGGCGCCTGCAAATTTCCATTGTGGACCTGCTTTGTGCGGTTTGTTTTCAATCATAACAATTTCAACCATGAGATAATCTTCTGCAGTGATGTTGTATTTTTTTATCATGTTATTTTTCACTTCTGAAAAATTAAAAAAGAACAATATATTTCAATAAAATGACAAATTTCCAAAACAAATTAGATTAAAACAGGTTTCTATAACAAAAATAACATAAAAACAAAATTACAAAAGTAATATAATACTTTTCTAATTTTTTTAGAATATCATTTTTAATTTAGTGAATATAAAACAATGTAACACATTATTCTAATATAATTCTGTTCAGTTTTAACATTTAAGGCAAATTTTTCTTTAAAATTAATTTGATAAACTTTGTTTTATTTTAAATTAAAAATACTGTTTAAAGTTATAGTGGAAATTAAATTAAAAAAACAAAGAACATTTTTATCACAGGTGTAGATAAAATAGTTTATATTGGAAATTGAGATAAAAATTTACATTTCAATGTTTAAAATTAAAATACATTATTCTGTATAAAACGTAACAATGTACAAAGTAGAACTATATATACAATTTTTACGTATTTTTCATGCAAATTATTAATCCAAAAGGGATACTGAGATTTCGCACCAGTAAGAAATTCCCCACGACGACGTTCAGTGTCAGATTCCAAAGCATCGAAAACAGCAGCGCCAATGAGTAAATAGGTGAAAGTGCACACCACCAAGGACAAAGTTCTAACATTTTGCCTTTTCATTTTGCTACGAACTTTTTTCTACCACACAAATTCATTAAGTCCTTTACTTTTATATTTTTAAAAACGATTTTATTTTCGGACAATACATATCTTGGGTATTAAAACAGAAAAATTAATTTTCAAGCAATTTTCAAGACACACTTCACTTTCACTAAGTTTTAAAGATCAAAAACGATCTTAAACGTTGTTTATATATTATACTGTTAAATTTCTTCTTTTTATATTCTTCGTTTCTTTAAAGAAAAAATCCTTTTTTATCAAAACCTTGTATAAGCGTACTTTCCGTTATTTATTTATATTTGCAATTATTTAATTTGTAAACAGTTTAGTTTAGAATTCAGTGATTTGTTAATGTTGGACGTTTTAAAAATAAATGTGCAAAATTTTAGACGTTTAGCAAGGGGATGTGTTGACTGGATTGTGACAGCGCCCACAATGAATGCTAAGTGAGAGAAAAGATGAGGTATTGATCTGTTGAGGGTTTTGGTGAAGATAAAGGGTGTCTGGAAGCTGCGAGTCGATAATGCAGGGAGCGAGTGATAACAGTCAGCGCAAAGCCCAACGGCTAACTGTGTATTTTGTATTTTCAGTAGTCATATCCGTTGATGGTCAGACATGTATGACTTCTGCAAGGTATTCTTCATAACTATATGATAAAATCAATATTTCTTAATTTCTACTTATAATTGACTTAAAACCTAAAAATTAATAACTTTTCCATACTTTCTATATCCAAACCAATTGTTTTTGATTTATAGTTATCGTTTTTACCCCCAAAATAAGAAAGTTTTTACTTTCAATCGCATTTTTATATTAAACGGAATAATTCAGATAACACGATCAAAATCAATCGCAAAAATTTATGTGTTACATTAACATTTGTTTTTTCTCTGTTTCTTCCGATTAAAAAAACATAATAGTAAGAAAATATTTACGTCATGAAAGTTACAACATATAAAATAAACAAACCGAAAATTATGTTTATTTCATGAACATTTTGAATTTAAGTCAGCAAAAGGATTTACTTCCTCTTAGAGAAATCGTCATAAAAATGACAATTCGACAAACTATATTATAAAGAAATAAAATGAACATTTCATTAAAAATTAAAAATATCCGTTATTTCTTTAAATTTAGGATAAAATGTATACTTTATATAACTAAATTAATCAATTTTTTCGAAAAGAACTATAGTTAGAAAACAAAGGTAATTATGCAGCTAAGGGGTTTCTGTCATACCATGAAATGTACAACTTTTTTGATGTTTTTTTTTTGCTGATTTCTATTGTAGTAGATGCAACTACACTGCGCATGATGTTAATATATGTAAATTACGTAAGTTAAATACATTTTTTTTTAGTTTTTGCTGATTTATATTAAATTAGACGCAACTACACTGTGAATAATGTTTAGAGACGTAAATTAAGTAAAATTTTGTATCTTGTACAACCCCACGGTATCTGTATAATTACTATAATTACTGTAATCCGCATAATTTCCTTTAAATATTTGTAACGGAATTTACGTAATTTACATCTCTTAACATCATGCACAGTGTAGTTGCGTCTAACTTAATATAAATCAGCAAAAAATAAAAAAAATTATTTTTTAACTTATGTAATTTAGGTTTCTTAACATCATGCGCAGTATAGTTGCATCTAATGCAATAAAAAACAGCAATAAGACCCGTCAAAAAAAATTTCTGTTTTCAAAATATGACAGAAACCGCTTAACTGCATAATTAGTAAAACAAACATTAGAGAAGTTATAGAAAAAAAATTAAAAATCATGAATTATTATGAGAACTAGCAAAATAAAAAGCGCGCAAGCACGCGATTAGTTTTTTATACATTTTCAAAATTATAAAATACAATAATAAATATAAAAAATCGGTAAATAATACTTATCTTATAAGAAGAAATAAATATTTTAACTATAATATTTAAAAATCAATTAATATAAATAAAATAAATGTTTATTTAGGACAAAATTTATACCTAATATTTTAGAATTAAAAAGAATTGCAAAAAATAATTGAAATTAAACAAAATAATTGCAAATTTTGCAAATTAATTGAAAAAAAAAAATTAAATCAATTAAAAATTGGGGAAAGTAATTTAAACAATCATAAAAATGTTTAAAATATAAAGAAAAGAATTTAAGTTTGAGAAAAATACTTGAGAATCTTAAAAGTAAATTAAAACAAAATTAAATAATGAAAATTAGAGGAAATAATTGAAAAATAAAAAAACATGGTTAAAAATTGAGATAAATAAATATAAATTAAAAAATAAATTAAAATTAAAAAAAAATAATTAAAGTTTGAGAAAATAATTAAACAAATTACATAAAATATCTTAAATAAAAGAAAGTTAAACAAAATTTGAGAAAAAAAGTTAAAACTTTCAGAAGTTCATTGAAATAAAAGAAAATAATTAAAAAATAAAAAAACATGGTTAGAAATTGAGATAATAAATTATAATTTTAAAAAATAATTAAAATTTGAAAAAAATATTTAAAAATATTACATAAAATATTTTAAATAAAGGGAAGTTAAACAAATTTTGAGAAAAATACTTAAAACTTTTAGAAGTTCATTGAAATGAAAGAAAATAATTAAAAATTAGAGAAAATAAATAAAAAAGATAAACATAATTTAAAATTGAATAGAACAAGTTTTAATTAAAGAGAAATAAGTAAAAACTTTTTGTCAAGTACCTATGAAAAAGAAATACAAAAAGATTGAAAGTAATTGAAAATTGAAGAAAATAATATAAAAAATGATATAAATAATGAAATAATTGAAAAGTCAGATAAACAGTTAAAAATTTTTGAAATTATGAAACAAATGTAAAGAATTGAAAAAAAAAACAAAACAAAAATAAAATTGGAGAAAAGAATTGAAGAAATAAGCTAAAAGTAATTAAAATTTATGATAAATAATAAAAATTTTTTGGAAATTTTGAGAACAAATAAAAAAAATTAAAAATCGAAGAAAATAATAGAAATTTGAGAAAAATACATAAAAAAGTTTAGAAATTAATTTTATAAAATGAGAAAAACTAAAAATTGGAAAAAAGTCTGGAAGAAAGCTAAAAATAATTGAAATTAACGATAATTAATAAAAAAAAGTTTGAAATTCTGATAACAAATGAAAATAATTAGAAATTGAAGAAAATATTTGAATTTTCAGAAAAATACTTAAAAATCTCAGAAAATAATTTTAGAAAAAGATGAGAATAATAATTAACAATCGAGAAAAATAATTTAAAAATGATAAAATTAATTTAAAATTGAAAAAAATAATTGAAATATGTCGAAAATAATTTAAGATTGAGAAAGAAAATTGAATTATGATGAAAATAATTTAAATATGAAAAATTGAAAACATTCAATAAATTTTGAGAGAAATAACTAAAAAAATCATAGAGTATATGTTTAGAAAAAAGTAAGAATTACAAAATTACTTAAAATCTTTTAATTAAAGAGAATAATTAAAAAATTGCAGAAATAACGAAAATTGATGAGAATAATTGCAATATCGGATAAATAATTGAAATTTTTAAGAGTAATGACAAAATAATGAATATAATTATAAATTGATGAAAATCAAGAAAAATTGCGGAATTAATTTTTAAGCAAAAAAAAGTAATTAAAAAATCGTTATATAATGGAAAATTTATGACAATAATCTAAATTTGAGATAATAACTGAAAATTTAGGAAATTAATTGCATGTGTATATATTTTAAAATTCTTCAAAAACCAGAATAAATTTTTAATGAGAGTCGAAATTAATACAATA
This sequence comes from Ganaspis brasiliensis, assembly GCA_037103525.1. NCBI lineage: Eukaryota > Metazoa > Arthropoda > Insecta > Hymenoptera > Figitidae > Ganaspis > Ganaspis brasiliensis. The sequence goes on along the minus strand of JAZKLR010000519.1, from coordinate 145,949 downwards.
ACAGGGACTATCTTCACTTCAGTTTTTAAAACGTGGACAGAAAAAGATAAATAAATATTAATACTAACTAACTTCACTTCAGACTTTAAAACGTGGACAGAAAAAGATGAATAAATATAAATACTAACTAACTTTAGGAGTTTACGGAGATTATTATTATTTAATTTTTTGTCAAATTACATACTTTATATAAGTCAATCAATTCATTTTGAGATAAAGAATATGATTTGTTTATTTATTAAGTTTTATTTTTAGCGTGAAAAAATGTTTGGCATAAAGCGATGTTTTTTTATGAAAAATGGTGATTAAAAAATTCGGTTCGGTATTTTAAAAAATCCTTGTGCCTAAATTTAGGTATTTATGAACTTAATTAGCCAACCAAATTTCATTTAAATTCGTTAAGGAGTTCTCGAGATATCCGAGCGACAAAAAAGTTTTTACACGCATACATCATACATGAGCATACATACACACACACACATCTGGAATTTTTTTCAAAATGAAAATGTAGGCTTCTTACATAAAAATCTGTCGATTTAGACTATTTTTGAAAATCGAAAGTTTTAACGATCACAAAGTTTCCTCTATGAGAAAGCAAAAAATTTTAAATTTTATTTTTTTGCAGAATTTGTAAATGCGATTTATTTTTTAAACTTTTTAGAAAATATTAACTTTATGTCAATTGATTTATTTTGAAGGATTCCACACGATCTTTTTAATAAGTTGAATTAACAGATTAAAAATTTTTTGTTTGGAAAAAACAAATTTTTAAAAAATTAAAATACAATAAAAAAATTTTAATTTTAAAAAGCCGTGTATCCGATTCCAGATTTTAGTAGTAAAAATAACGAAACCTCCAAGAAGAAGCAAAAGGAACAATATTTTTATAAATGTAATATCATATTTCAGAAAAACTTATAGCTTATACTCACAAAAAAGAAATAATGAAGATAAAATAATGTTTATTATACGGTTTAAATCCAAATTGGAGTGAAAATATAATTACTAATTCGAATTAGTATAAAAATTTCTGGGTATACCTTCTATTAGAGGGTATCCTCAATTTTTTTGGTAGTTTGTATACTTACGTAATTTCATGCGCTAATTACAAAATCATAGTGAGAATTGACTTAAATTCACTGTAAAAACAAGTCTCTTATTTTAAGACGTTTTTTTCTTCACTTTTAAGACGTTTTAAAGTGCCTTAATTTTAAACCAATGAGAAAGCATCTTTCAAAATTATTAACTAATGAAATAGCTTGAAATAACCGTAAGACACTTTCTTAATGTCTTGTGTCTTAAAATAAGACACTTGAAAGACAGCAGTTTTTGCAGTGTTGGATTATTATGATGAAAACCATTAAAAAGAACACATAAAAATTATGGTTTTTGCATTTATCTCCATAAATAAGCAAAACTTCAAAAAAAAAAAATTTCCAACAAAAGTTGTAGATCTTGTAAAATTACAAAAGTTTAGTGCTATACATTTTTTCTTGAAAGTGAATAGTTCCCAAGAAAAGTACAAAAAAATTGTAAAACACGCCTACACTAGCCTATATACCAACACATAGGTATTTTTATGGTGATTGACTGTTTTTTGAATTTTTATCGAAAAATATTGACTTTTGGAAAAAAATGCATAAGAAATCCGTGTTTTTATAAGAACTACAACTTTTATCTAAAAATGTTTTGAAATTTTGAATATATGATGAGATAATATCAAAATATTGTAAATTATGGTAGTTTTTTATGGTTTTCATCATGAAAATCAAGTTTGCGCCAAGTTTCACTATCGACTTCCATAATCAGCGCATAAAACTACGTAAGAATACACACTGAAAGAAATACTCTAGCTTTATCAGCCATATGATTATTGTTGACAGTTTTTGTAGAACTTCGAATACTATATGAATGAATATCCCATAATGCATCGGTGCGCCACTGACAGTTCTTCTAACCTAAAAATATACATCGCAGTTTCACCAGTCATATGGCTAAAAGACAAATATATTATGGCAGTATCTATATTAGCAATATATTATGGGTGATTTATCCATAATTATGTCAGTACCGTGGAATTATTTCTTTCAGTGCAGACAAGCAAAAATATCGGGGGTTTCCTCCAATCAGAAATACACTCAAATTTCATAGTAATTAGTATAAAGTTTCCTTCAAATTCTATTGTGAGAACATGGCTCGTTTTCAAAAGAAGAATATTCGCGCACAGATAAATTGCCTAGAAATACTAATTTTATTTTCGTTTCCATTACACATTTAAATAATTAATTTTATAAATTTAGCATGCAAAGTACTTTTGATGATGTTTGTTATTCTTATCGTCAATCGTAAAGTATAATGAACACTACCTGTCTGCAAAATAGAAAAGTAATAAATGGAAGGACTTCTCTTAATCAACAGGATCATAAAAATGGTCATTTAAGAGTTATCGTAAATATGTCTGAAGGACCTTTGATCAGGATATAAAATTTTCAAATAATAAAGAGACCAATTCAAAGACAAAACCTTCAGAGCTTTAATTCTCTGTGTTTATTGTCGTGATTCGAATAATACAGAGACATTTTGCTGGAAAGGTTTGCTATGGAATGAATAAAGTTTTTCTTTTTTTCATATCACTTTCAATCAATAATAATTTCTAAATATAATTGTGTTTCAGCTCTTCTCTGCTCTTAGTTCATTGTTCTTGCTCCTTTAAAACTGTATTTGCACACTGTTTGCTTTTGTTGAAATTTATTTGTTTCATATTTCAAATTGTTCAGGTGACATATTGTTCGCTTTTGTTACATGTTCTTTTGTTAAAGCTTGTTTGTCATTGTTACATAGTATAACAATCCAGAAGAACAAACAAGTTGTAGAGGGATTCTTGTTCCACAGACAGTAGGTAAAGTACCAAAAGATTAAGTGGAGTTATTGAAGTTCGGCATAAAAATATTTAGATGCAATACACTATTACCCCCATGTTCGAATTTTAGTTACACACTTTAGCAAAAGTATCAAATCGATTTTTTATTACCTAGTGTTGATAAGTATTCTTTCGAGGTTTTCTGAAATTTGTTCTCTAACCAATCAGTTTCTTTCCGCATATAAAATCGTGTGAAAACTCGACTAAACATTCTTTCCAATCATTCCGAATCAATTTGTTTCAAATCCGGTTACAATTGATTTAGTATGACAAAAGCAGGATTTAGCTTTGGAATAAAATGATAGATTAAGGTAAAAGGACCAATTATGAAATAGTTTTCAAATTCTGTCAGATATTTTCATCTTTGATAAATTATGCAGTTTTTGATAGATTATTCAGTTATAACTGCATAATACTATGATTTTCCGTAGTTATAGAAAGTATCATCTAAATCAAAGGGAAGGACAATGCTACCTGGCTGATCATATTAGCTATATATATAATGCTTTTTATACATAAAAAATTATGGAAAAATAGAAAAATTGTATTTCCTAATTCCTATGTAAAGATTTATAAATTTAATTGATTAGGCTACCGGTTGATGAAGCATTTTTGAAATCTAGTAATAGATTTGAAGGTAAACTATTCTCAAAGTTCTCTAAGAATGTTTGTTTCTCAACTTGGTATTGACTATTAAAATCTTCTTGTTCTTCCAAACTGTTTTTCCTCTTTTTACTCTTGTCAAAAACATCATAGTCCACAGCTTTTGGATTAAAAGTCCATAATTCTGAAGCCTCGAAACCTTTGATAATAATGTTATCTCTTGATTTTTCAAACTGTCAAGAGTAAATTGCAGAACTGAAAGAAAATAAGTCTTTTTGTCGCGAGTATCTTTGTTCAAGATTTACCACTTTGATACCGCTTTTTCCAAACTGCTTTAAAAGGATGAAAGAATGTTATGTCAAGTGACTGCATAACATATGTTCAGTTTGGGAAAAGACCAATTAATTCGATTTGATTAACTCTATAAAATTTGACCAAACCAGACATTTTCCGCAACACTAAAAGCTTTTGGTGTGCTATCAACAATATTTTTCTGTACTACTCCTTGGTAGGAATACATAAGCATGGGTGGAGCACGAACTCCATCTGCACCATACATAAATAATACTGTATGGCTTTCTTTCCCAGCATCGACTATCTTGTAGACAAAACGAGATCCTACCTCTGTGATTACTTTTTCTGACTCAGGGCATGTACAATATTCGTCTCATCACAATTGAAAACTCTACTTGAAGGAATATCCAACAAATTTTTTCTCTTTCAAATATTTTTTTTGTTCTTTAAACCATTCTTGTAGGTCTTCTCTCGATACAGCTGCTCGACTCGTACTCAAGTGCTGAGGCTTTCATAAAGTCAGCTGAGGGTGACGTGTCCTAAAAATTTTATATCAATGCCGACTAGGACGATTGTATATGAACGGAGTTTTCTGTTTAAGCAATATAACATAATTTAAGTTTGGAAGATCTGTTTTGGTGACAGACATGCCTCTCTGAGCTCTATACAAAATCCAAATAACTATATCATCTTCTTCTGATATTGATAATACTGTTTTGGGTCCTGATTTTGCTTTGGGTACATCAGGATTATTCTTTTTTCTACTAAGGTACATTATACGTACTAGCTGCTTTTCTCAAAGATATTCCTATAACTCAAAACCTTTAAAGCATGTTCCACATCTTCGGGTTTATAGTTTAGTCTCTTTAACTTCTTTTTAGAAACTTTTCCAGTATTTACCAAAACTTTTGACTTATTTTTTTCTTGACTTTTAACATTGTATATCTATCAAGTACTCCTGCACACTTGCCTTTAGATTTTTTTTGCTTTCTCATAATATTTATTCTTAAACAATATATATAGAAGTAAAAATTGTGTAAATCAATGTAATATTATTTCTGTTTTATGCACTTTTTTAACAATATAACATATAATTTTCTAAAGAGCGAGTATAATAGGATTTAATAATAGTAAAACCTTTTTTAATTTAAAAAATATGTGCCAGTAATATATAAAATATTTTATTGAAGAACCTGGTATTCTTAACACTATTTAATATTTAAATACTCTTTTCAGTAAATTTTAATTATTCGCGAATGAATTTAAACTAAAAATAAATTTTTTTTTAAATATGATCTATTTTTTTATTTTATTTTATGTAATAAGATGTTAATAATTTTCGGTAAATTAGAATTTATCTGAATTTACATGTCTCATTAAAATGAGTAGTAAAATAATATAATTTTGTTGTCTTGTTAACACAAATATTCAGAGACATTAAACTGTAAAAAAGAATAAAATTATTAAAAAACTGCTTTTATATAGGCTTGGAAAATGTAAATGAATACATATTTGTCATGTTTGTGTCTACGCAGTAGCGCCGCTTTTGCTGTGGTGGCAGTTTTCTTTACTAATTTTATTTATTTCAAACCTGACTTTGAAATGTATCGAATCATTAAATTAATTTGAAATTTCGTTAAATAAATCAAATTTATAAAATGGTTAATTAAAATAAATTATCGATCTAAATCTGGATTAGTTAAAAATAACTAATTAATTATTAGTAAAATAGTGGCTGAGTTTTTGATTCAACAATTAGTGAAAAATAACTAATCATTAGTAAAGTATCAGTAATTATTAGTAAAGTATCACTAGATAAATAGTTTATTCTCTCTTTTACGGTCTCGAAGGGCTCCCGTTCCCTTTACACTTGCTTACAAACTATATACATTAGATCTTATCCTACATCGCCATCGCCGCACGCTATCTTATATTCTACTTAACCTACTCGTGTGCCAGGGCTTCCGTTTCCTAACCTTTATGCTCTCAAATGCGAGCCTCATGACTTTACTTACTCACTGTTTACTTAAACCATTATTTCTTTATGTATCAACCCGTCCCTAACTTCATTCGCTCTCTTCGTTCTTCCAACTCCCTCATCCATACTTCCCCCCGCCCACTTTCATCCAGAACCCAACATACACTCTCCCCTACACCCTTTCTTTCCTCATTCATTCCGCAGTACACCTATCCAACACATGCGCCCAATCCTCTTGCTCAAAACCACATACCCTACATAACCTCTCCTCCTCATCCATCCAGTATTTATACTCTTTCATCCCCTCCCCCATTCTAAACCTTAACACTTTATTCCACTTTCTCTCTTTCTTCCATATATTCAAATACCTCGGCACACCCTCATTTTTCACCATTTAATACCATCTATTATAATTCGACTCTTTAATTCTCGTCCATCTCTCCTCCTGATCCTTACTTCTCAGATGCTTTTCCAATTCCTCCCAATTTCTCCACCTTTTTCCTCTTTCTTATTTTCTTACCAGCCATTTTTCCTTCTCTCCTCCGATTCTACTCTCAACCCCTTTCTTCTCCCGTTCCATTACCACCTTCCAACACATATGTGCTATTTTGCTACCTCTTCCTTTCCTTAACTTTTCTTCAAACCCCCATACCCTTTTCCTTTGCCTAACAATCATTTTATCCCTACCCAATTCTTCTCTGATCATATACCCTGGGCAGCTTCCACTCACACGCATCAACCATCTCAGAAACCTTTCACGCAGCCTTTCAACCATCCCTCTTTCTTTCCATCCCCATACTTCCACACCATAGCTTACGACCGACCACACCAGCGCATCAAACATCCGTACTCTTCTTTTCCAATCATTCTTAAACATCCTTTTCCCAATTCCCCACACTTGTCCCATTACTCTACTTGCCTTTTCCACTCTCTTCCTTACATTCAACTCATTCAATCCATTCGACTCAAACCAATATCCTAAGTATCAAAATTCATTTACCTCCTCCACAACTTTCCCATTTAATCTAAGCAACTCACTTCTCGCATCCTTCCTTTTCCTGAATCTCACTACTTTTGTCTTCTTCACATTCACCCACAAATCTCTCTCACACACATACTTCTCAAATTCACTCAACAACAACCTCATTCCACCAATATCCTCCGCAAGTAAAACCACATCATCCGCATACGCCAGGGTATATATCCTTGATCGCCCTAACATTACACCTCCTTTCCCTCTCCTCCATAACCTTTCCTCCAAATCCGCAATCAACAAGTTGAAGAGCAAGGGGCTCAGCGGACACCCCTGCATCAATCCCCTACCTAGCCAGAATTCCTTTCCATACTTTCCTCCTACTCTGAACCTTACTCTTGAGTCCTCGTAAATCTCCTTTATCCTCTCTATCATGCTCTCCTCTATTCCTCTCTCTCTCAGTACCTTACACAGCACCCCCCTGTTTACTGACGGGAAAGCCGATTTAAAATCAACAAACACCACCACCAACTTCTCCCCTTTCCTATCCAGTCCCCTACTCACTAAGTGATTCAAGACATATATATTGTCCATCGTCCCCATTCCTTTTCTAAATCTCGTTTGATTATGTGGAATACAGCCTGTCGCTTCTACCTTCTTTTCCAACCTGCTTCTGATTACCTCAGCATACACCTTGTACGCCACCGACATCAATGTAATCCCTCTATAATCTTCCAGGTTTCTCCCTTCCCCTTTTTTTACTGTAGGTACTATTACTCCTGTCTTCCACTCCTCCGGCTATCCTTTTCCTTCCCATACATCCCTAATTAACCTCCATATCTCCTCCCTTACCCCTGCTCCTCCATATTTCAGTTCCTCATTTTCCATTCCTTCCATCCCCGCTGCCTTATCTCTCTTCAGCTTATCTACTGCTCTGTCAATCTCCTCTCTCCTAACCTCTTCCTCCCCCTCCACTTTTCCTCTTACCCTTCTACCCTCTCCCCTTACTCTCACCTCTACCCCTCCACACATCCCCTTAAAGTATCTCGTCCATTCTTTCAAGCTAATCTCTACATTTATCTCCTGTCCTTTTTCCTTTCTCTATTTATTATTTACCATTCCCTACCTTCCCTTATCTCCTTTTCTACACTCTCTACATACCTCTTCCTGTCTAACTACCTCTTCATCTCCAGAAGCCTTCCATGCACCCTATGTCTTCTATTATATTCTGCCTTGTCTAACCTTCCTTTTCTCCAATTCCTGATATCCTCTCTTAAAGCCTCTTTGCTCTTTTCGCACTCCTCATCCCACTAACCTCCGTACCACCCGTCTTCCTCCTCTAACTCCCTTCCTACCTCCCCCTTCACCTTACCTATTCTCTCTTTTAAAATTGACAATCTGTCATCCACCTTAACTTCACCTAACTCCACCTTATCCCAATCCTCCATCCCATTCTGATACTTCCGTAGAGTGACTTCCTTCCATTTTCCATATTCTCTTTACCTTCCTTTCTCCTTTCTTTATTATCTTATTTTTAGTCTTTCCTTTCAACTCTATTACCACTGGAAAGTGATCCGACCCCATCTCACTTCCCACTTCTAACTTCTTCACTATCTTCCTCCCAGTCTCCTCGGCCAATATATAGTCAATCACCGAATTACCCTTACCCTGAAACGTAAATTCTCCCTCCTCATCCCCACTTGTATTCACATTTAATATCGACCACTCTCTCTCTCTCCTAACAGCCATAGCAACTTCCTATCCTCTGTATCCAGTTCCTTATGCTTTGAATTTCTACAGAACTCCTGCTTTTCTTCATCTCACCGGGTCGCCTGCATTTCCTCCAAAACCCAAATGACCGAACTCGCAATTAACCAAAATTCAAGTGTTCGAAAAGTCAACTACCAGAACTCGCAATTGTCCGAATATCCAATTGCCCGAATTCGAATTTGTCCAAACTTCAATTAACTGAACTAACAATCGTCTGAATTTTCAATTCCTCTAACTCGTATTTGTCCAAACGTCCAAGTAACTGAACTAGCATTTGTCCGAACTTCTAACTCCTCGATCTCACATTTGTCAAAAGTTTTAACTACCCGAACTCACAATTGTCGAAACGTTCAACTTCTTGATATCGCATTTGTCTAAACCTTAAATCTCCCAAATTTGCATTTGTCAAAAACTCCAGCTACCCAAATTTGCACTTGTCCAAACTTTCAACTCTTCGAAATTGCATTTTTCCAAAATTTCAATACTCCAAACTCGCATTTGTTAAAACATTCATCTCCCTGAATTTGCATTTGCTCTAAAATTTAACTCTCCGAAATCGCATTTGTCAGAAAAACTAAATTCTCGAATTCGCGTTTACCCAAACTGTGAAAACCCCAAACTCGCATTTGTCAGAACTCTTAACTCCCCAAAATCACATTTGTCAAAACTTTTAAGTCCCCAAACTCACATTTGTCAAAACTCTTAAGTATCCAAACTCGCATTTGGCAGAACTCTTAACTCCCCAAAGTCACATTTGTCAAAACTTTTAAGTCCCCAAACTCACATTTGTCAAAACTCTTAAGTACCCAAACTCGCATTTGGCAGAACTCTTAACTATCTAATCTCGCATTTGGTCGAACTTTTATATCACCAAATTCGCATTTGTCAAAACATTCAACTCTTCGAACTATCATTTGACAAATTCCTTAACTCACATACTTCACAAATCCCCGAACTCGCATTTGTCAGACCCTCGGAAAGTAGTCTCTCTAAAAGAGCCTTCTGATTGGCGGGTAATGTTTCCAGGAAAGTCACCCGCCAATCAGAAGGCTTCTTTAAAAAGACTACTTTCCGAGGGTCTGACAAATGCGAGTTCGGGGATTTGTGAAGTATGTGAGTTAAGGAATTTGTCAAATGATAGTTCGAAGAGTTGAATGTTTTGACAAATGCGAATTTGGTGATATAAAAGTTCGACCAAATGCGAGATTAGATAGTTAAGAGTTCTGCCAAATGCGAGTTTGGGTACTTAAGAGTTTTGACAAATGTGAGTTTGGGGACTTAAAAGTTTTGACAAATGTGACTTTGGGGAGTTAAGAGTTCTGCCAAATGCGAGTTCGGATACTTAAGAGTTTTGACAAATGTGAGTTTGGGGACTTAAAAGTTTTGACAAATGTGATTTTGGGGAGTTAAGAGTTCTGACAAATGCGAGTTTGGGGTTTTCACAGTTTGGGTAAACGCGAATTCGAGAATTTAGTTTTTCTGACAAATGCGATTTCGGAGAGTTAAATTTTAGAGCAAATGCAAATTCAGGGAGATGAATGTTTTAACAAATGCGAGTTTGGAGTATTGAAATTTTGGACAAATGCAATTTCGAAGAGTTGAAAGTTTGGACAAGTGCAAACTTGGGTAGCTGGAGTTTTTGACAAATGCAAATTTGGGAGATTTAAGGTGACAAATGCGATATCAAGAAGTTAAACGTTTCGACAATTGTGAGTTCGGGTAGTTAAAACTTTTGACAAATGTGAGATCGAGGAGTTAGAAGTTCGAACAAATGTTAGTTCAGTTACTTGGACGTTTGGACAAATACGAGTTAGAGGAATTAAAATTCAGACAAATGTTAGTTCAGTTAATTGGAAGTTTGGACAAATTCGAATTCGGGCAATTGGATATTCGGACAATTGCGAGTTCTGGTAGTTGACTTTTCGAACACTTGAATTTTGGTTAATTGCGAGTTCGGTCATTTGGGTTTTGGAGGAAATGCAGGCGACCCCCCCTGTCCACACATTAAGATCACCTCCTATATTCAATATCTTATCTTTGCCTTCTTCCATCCACTCCTCTAGCCTATCCCACCCCTCCTTCTCTTCTCTCCTTCTGTACATCCCTACCAGGCATATTTGCTCTTTCCTAATCTTGATTTTCCTCTCCATACACCCTTCCGCCTCTCTCTCTCCCTTCTTTTTCCTCGACAACTTTATGCTCTTTCTCACTCCTACCAACATTCCACCAGACTTTCTACCTGCCTTCTTTTCTTTTACTGCTGCTTGCACCTCCCACACATAACCCTTAGGAACTTTGCATTTTAACTTTCTCCAATCTCCCTCATCCACCCAAGTCTCACTCAGAAACACCACATCCCATTTTTCTATTGTTGTCCAAAAGCCGTCATCTTTATTCCCTAACCGCGCTACATTCCAGAATCCAACTGTTATACCTCTGTTCTCCCTAATCCCTCTATCTCCCTTCCCTCCTTTTCCTGGAACCCCTGCTCTTTTTTCTCCGCTTCCTCCCTTTCGTTACCCTCTCACCTAAACTCCATCCCCCCTTCTCTCTCTCTACAACCCTTAATCTCTCTCCATCAACCCATATACCCCCTCTTCCCACCCTTACACTCTTACCCTTTCCTCTCTCCTCCCAGGCTTTCTGGTTGATCCACCAATTCACCCTCCTCTCCCTCTGCGTTAAATCCTCCTCTATCCTCTCTTTCCTACCTCTCAACGCCTTCTTCTTCTCCATCACCTGCCACTTTTCCTCTTCACTCCCTAGCTCAACAACGCATACCTTTGGTCTCTGACCGTCTCTCCCCCGACTCCTATTACTCTCCTTACTGTCACCTTTGCCTCTATTTCCCTTAATACCTTTTCTACTTCTACCATTTTTTTCCTTTCTCTACTTCCAAGCCTCTTATTATTACATTAGCTTTTCTTTTATCCTTCTCTATCAGCTCCAATCTCCTCTCCAACACCCTCACCTTTTCTTCCATATCCCCTCCTACCGCCTTCCCTTCATCACTACTCCCTCCCTCTCCCCTGGTGTTCCCCCTCCCTTTCAACCCTTCTATTCTTTTCCTGATCTCCTTTCTCTCTCTTTCCTCCTCTTCTCCCCTCTTTTCCAACTTATCACACCTTTCCTTCACCTTATCTTGCTCTTCTTTCCATCCCTCATCCCATTTATCCAACTTCTCCCGAATTCTCCCTATCTCCTTCCATATTTCCTTTAACTGTTGTTCCCTGTTCTCCCCTCCACTTTTACACTTTTCCAACTCCCCCTCTACCTTGTCCCTACCGCTAATTCCTTGACCGCCTTTGTCATCTGTTCTAGACTGTCCTCAAAGTACCTTTCGTCTCTGAGTCTTTTCCTTCCTTTATCCAACCATCCCCTTAAATCCCCCTCCGACCCTAAACTAACCGCGCGCTGCATCCTCTCTAAATTGGTTAATCTACCCTTTCTAGCCTGTGCTGTCTCCATACCCGACTTCGGGGTTGCGAACAATTCCTCCTCTGCTACTGGGATTTCTCCCTAAACTGACGAGTTCCCACTCGCCTGCTTTGGGTTAGTCCCTTCGCCGTCCGCCCTCTGCTGCCCTCTGTCGACCTCCATCACTACCTCTTCATCCATCATTCACGCCGCCCTATCACCTACCCAACCTTTCTCTCTCCTCTCACCTACCCAGCCTTTTACTCTCCTCTCACCTACCCAGCCCTTCTCTCTCCTCTCACCTGCCCAGCCACGAAGTAATAGTAAGGAGACCGATCTCCATTGAAATATAATGTCCGAGAAACATGCACGAAAATTGCCAAGTTCACTTCGTGATAACCAGCTATGTTGAGCATGCGCATTGGACTCGAATGTGTTCATTGGTTCCAGATGTGAAAGTGAGGTTATATATTTGTCTAACTCGCACACTTTCCATGAGACGAAAAGAGACAGTCGTGTGCTTATTGCGCATGCTTCAACCGACTTGGGTGATCTTCTGATAGTGAACTTGGCAATTTTCGTGCAGGTTTTCAGTTATCTATAGAAACGCTTTCTACAGGCAGTTCGAACTCCTTACTATTACTTCATGTGCCCAGCCTTTCTCTCTCCTCTCACCACCCACTTCCCCCGCAAACACACCTAACCTCAATTTCACCCTTACTTTCACCCTTATTTCACACCCACTTCTTTCTTTTACACTTACCCCTCAATCACCCACGAAAAATACACACACTCTCTTACCTTTTATAACTCACCCACGCTTTTACACTGCACTCAAACCACCTTAACACAGTACAAAAATTCCCACATAAAGATTTTCCCAACTACCACGAACGGTACCGGAAACGGAAGCCTAGTAAAGTATCACTAATTATTAATAAAGAATTCACTAAAAAATAGTTAAAATTGGACTAATTGAATTAGTAATCAGAATTTTATTAAAACTATTAGTTATTTTGACCTAACCTGAGTCAGGCTTCGCCAAGCGGATCGGCTAAAATTATAAAAATTCTATTTATAATGAGACATTATTTTTGTTATCCTTAAATAAATTAGGCTCTAAAATTATTAAAACAAAAAAAATTTTTTTTCGATGTTATTAGTGATTGAAATTTTTAATAGTACAAAATAAAAACACATTTTTCTCGAGATCTTCTTAACCGATTTTAAAAGTTAAAAAAGCATTTTAATTGTCTTGAAATGTAGAATTTAAAAATATTTTTTGTTCTTAAGAATTTTTAATATTTATCGTTTTTAGGGTTCCGTACACCTTCGGTGTTCGGCGGAACCCTTATAGCGAGACTCGTGCGTCCGTACACTGAGAAAATTATATCTGTAACGATTACAGAACTGCTATGGTACTGCTCGGACGAAACGCCACCTTCAATAAATAGTAAATAAAATGATGTTATAAAAAAACGAGATTGTCTCATACTATTTAATGTTCCAGAAACAAAGAAATTAACGTACGTAGTGATAAAATTACAGGACAAAATATACTTAACGAGTATTAAAGAGTCTAAGAAAGACTTATGTTATAACTTGGAAGAAGGTATAAACTCACCGTGAAACGTTACAAAACAGTTCTGTAATTTAACCTGTTCACATATAAAAAATTTTTCTTCTAGTTTTTCAGTTGTTCTCTTTCAGTCAATTTATGTACACAACTCGCACGTAACCTACACTTATTTACTGATACACCCTCCCTCCTGTTACTTACAAATATATTTTTTTTAACTATTTGAAAACAAATTCGCATGGTGAGAGATTCGAACTCGCGCGACCCGACCCTATCGCGAACGCCTTAACGACCACAGCTATCATAGCACATGTCAGTTAGTTTTGACCCGTCTATAGGAACTACAACGTCGTGTGTAGCGTCGTCTGTTGCCGAGTGAAGCCGTAAGATGCCGGAAGAAGCCGAAAGCTGCCGAACGTTACCTTCTTTAATGTTGCGTACGTAATGCTTCCAAAGCAGTTCTGTAAAATTATCTTGCCTATACTGCACTCTGTGCCTAAAGGAACCTTACAGCTTTATATAATGAGTTTTGTAATAATTTAACTTTCTTTTATGACAGACCACTGTATTTAAAGGTAATTTTTTTCCTCCTAATCCTGTAATAATAACAGAACAAAAATTTGATGCGAAGTACAGTACAGCTTATGACAGATAACAGAACGTTTTGTAAAATTAGCAGACATATTCTTAAGAACAACAAGGTTAATAAGTAAATAAAACAGAAATGGTCATTTCGTCCGAGCAGTACAGGTCAGTTCTGTAATCATCACAGATAGAATTTTCGCAGTGTAGCCAAAAACCATTCCCCCCCCCCTTAACTTCTAAACTATTTGATCTAGAGGGCTGAAATTTGGTACACTTATGTATTTTCACGTGTAGATTGCACGAAAAATATAGAGAACATGATTCAAGGTGATGTTCATAGCGTTGTGAAGGAAATAACAACTTTTTTTTAGCAAAAATGCATTAAAATGGACCATTCCCCCACCCCCCCCCCCCATTAACTTCTAAACTATTTGACCTAGAGGTCTGAAATGTAGTACACATATGTATTTTCACGTGTAGATTACACGAAAAATATAGAAAACATGATCTGAATTGATGGCCATAGCGTTGTCAAGGAGAAACTTCAAATTTTTGAAAAAAAAGTTTTTTTTCTCTAACTTTGCCATTATTTGAGCTAGAGGGCTAAAATTTGGTACACTCGTGTATTTTTGCATGCAGATTATGGAAAAATTATGTTTGGAAATAAAATTGAATATTATGAGGTCACAAAAAAAAATTCAAAAAATCACCAAAAAGAGGTTTAGACCCCTATGCTAGAGGTCACCCTAATTGTCCTACAGTACCCCTCAAACCAATAAAATTTTTATTTGTATACTCAGAATGTAAAAAAACGATATAAAACGCAATTGAAAATTGTTATCACTTCTTTTTTCAAAATAATTGAAAAATTATAAAAAAAACAAAAATAAATTTTTAATCTTATACAAGGCTTGATCAAGGCTGCCACAGGACCTATAATCAAGACTCTTATAAGCCCTGAAACCCTATAAAAATTTCAGGGCCTCCCCTTAAAAAAAAATTCTTGATTTTTATGTTATTTATATGAAATACAAACCTGTACCCTTAAGCAAAAGTTTCATGTACTTGAAGGTAGAAGTATTTTCATAATTTGTACGTTCTAATTAATTTTCATAATCTGTACATAAAAATATACAACTGTATCAAATTGTAGCCCTCTAGCTCAAATAGTTTCAAAGTTATGAGGAAAAAACTTTTTTTTTTGAAAATTTGCAGTTTTTCTTTTTTTGACAACGTTTTGACTGTAAATCCAGATAATGTTCCCTATAATCTTCCTGTAAACAGCTTTCTGCGTGCATTACGTGAAAATTTAAAATACTGTTGTATTCTTCACACTTTTTTGAAAATAAAACCGTTAAGAAAAAAAAGGCCTGCGATTAGGAACAAAGATATTAAATTTTTTTTCGGCGTTCAAAATTTTTTCTGCATAAGTAGTGAATTGAAATTTAAAAATTATTTATGTTTAAGTTTTCTTTTGTTTTAAATGGTTTTTATTGACAACGGATTTATGTAATTGAGTTTGAAATGTTTTTTACACGCCGAAAAAAAATTTAATATCTTTGTCTTTAATTGCTGGCCATTTTTTTTCTTAACGGTTTTATTACCAAAAAAGTGTGAAGAATACAACAGTATTTTAAAATTATACGTAATGCACGCAGAAAGCTGTTTTTTATTAACATTTATTGAATAAATAATTTAAAAAACGATAAAAATTAAAAATTCTTAAGAACAAAAAATATTTTTAAATACTACGTTTCAAGACAATTAAAATGCTTTTTTAACTTTTAAAATCCGTTAAGAAGATCTCGAGAAAAATATGTTTTCATTTTGCACTATTAAAATTTTCAATCACTAATAACTTCGAAAAAAAAATTTTTTT
This sequence comes from Ganaspis brasiliensis, assembly GCA_037103525.1. Lineage (NCBI taxonomy): Eukaryota > Metazoa > Arthropoda > Insecta > Hymenoptera > Figitidae > Ganaspis > Ganaspis brasiliensis. The sequence goes on along the minus strand of JAZKLR010000519.1, from coordinate 129,951 downwards.
ATTATAATAATTTTAGAGCCTAATTTACATAGTTTAAGGATAACAAAAATAATGTCTGATTATAAATAGAATTTTTATAATTTTAGCCGATCCGCTTGGCGACGCCTGATACACCTAAAAATGAATTTAATTAATAATTAGTTATTTTTTACCAAATAATAAGTAAAAATATAACTATTTCAATTAATGACTAAATTTTTGCTTTCAAATTAGATATTTTTAACTAATTCAGATTTAGAAAGTATAAATTATACGTTTTGGAAATTTAATTTAGTGTAATAAGGGCCTAAATTTAAGGTTATAAATTTGGAATTTATAATTTTATATTTTGCTGTACTTTTAGTGAATTATTGTTAAATTCTGATCAATGATTAAACTAAAATCTAATAAACGTATTGTAGAAATTACAACTTTGTCCAAAAACATATTGTTATCATTAATTATTTTTTAATTTCGGAAAAAAAAATTATTTTCTGAAATCTTTTTAATAAGCAATTGTTGAACTGGGGTCTAATTACTTAAACGATTTTTGATAATTTAATCTGTTTTTGTAGAATTGAATAAATAAAAAAACTGAAATCAGTTTCAGAATATGTTTAATTTTAAAATTAATTTGCCTTAATTATTACTACTTTCTTGATTATTTAATAAACTTTTGGGTTTAATTATCTTTTAATTATTATACTCTTTATTGTTGTATAGTTTCTAATTATATTTTGTCCATTTGCTTTATTTTCTTTTTAACATTATTTCTGCATTTTATTATTAATCTTACATTAATCAAGTTATATTTTAAGTACAATAGACATAAATTTTTAATTATTAATAATTAATCATTAAAAAATTTTACAAGATTTAAATAATAATTCAAAACAATTTCCAAGCATTTGTTTAATGTTCTCGACTTCAGGGCAAAGAATTTCAACTGTTATATTTCGTGTTTGTGCAATAGTTTGTCAAAATCTGACGCTGCGGTTGCGAACTTTTTACCCTTTCACTCAAGTGGGAAATATTTAAAGCGCGAAGAAAATGCCAGCGGCTAAAGGACAAGGGAAAACCCGTAGTTGGCTCACAAAAAATCAACAAGAGCTGCAAAAAAAAGAATCTCTACAAAATCGAACGCGAGGGAAAAAGCGCACCAACATTTTGCACCGCGTACAGTCACGAAACAACTCCAATGTTGATGATTTAATTTACGGATTTCTAGGTAAGAAAAATAAAAATTATTTCATTTACAGACTAAAAAAAAAGTATGTTCCTTTTATTAAAAAAATTATTGATTATCGTTGTTTATTACGGATAAAAGTTTACTCACTCGATGACATTAAATGTACTACTATTGATAATAATTAATAACTAGTATTGGTTAAAATTATTATAATATTTACAATTATCATCAGTCAATTCAAGTACAACAAATTGCACTAATTGTAATTATTAATACACATTTTTTTCTTGTAGTTTTTCTCTTTAGTACTAATGTTATTGATAAATTAATTTAGGAAATTTAGCGGCTATTAACGGGAATGAACGGCGTTCAAAATCGAAGAGCTTTAAAGCTCCGGGAGTGAAAATAAAAAGGTAAGAGTAAAATAGCCTTTGAGTAAATAACTGCTAGATTACAAAATTTTATAAATATTTTACAAATTCTTAATTATTTAATTTTGTATTAATAATACATATTTTGTTTGTATTTATATATATATATATTTTTTTTTTATCTTTATTGATCATTTGATTATTTTATGTCTGTTAAAGTTTGCAATAAAAATTTGTTATAAAAGACACGAAATTTGAAATTTTTTTTTTAGGCAAGGACGTTCAAAGAAGAAACCGAATAAGACGAATGTCAGAAAGAAAATCAATAGTCTCTCCTTTGCTCCTTCCGAAAGTGCGAGATCAACTGATGACACTGAATCTGTGTCCACGACAATGGATTCAGCAACTTCAAGAGCCAGCTCTTTTTATGATTGTAATGATTCGACAGCAAATGATACCGATCAACAAGAACCTGTGGATTCTAAAAAAGGAGTCAAGCAAATTTTGAAGCGAAGATCCTTGATAGAAATCATCAACAATTACATAAAAGATGGCATAAAAGCAGGTGACGGTTTTTTGTTTAAATTTTAAACAGCAGTAAATATTCTTTCTAAAAGCTTGAATTTCGAAAAATTATTCACAGTCAGTCACATTTTTTTATATATTTCTCTCTTTTTCTCTTACAATTTAAAAAAACACCCAAAAAATATTTTAAATTCTACAGTTCTTTCCTATTTTCATTTTTCACATTAATCCCCTTTTTTCCTTTCCAATTTAAAAAATCTATTATTTTTTCCTATTTTTTTTTAATTTTAATGTTTAAATGTCAATTAGTTAAAAAAGTCAAATGTTATGATAAATTATGTTTATGTTATGTTTATGTTTATGTTTATGTTTATGTTTATGTTTATGTTAAATTTAAAATTTTTGTCTTTTATCATTTTTCTATGTATTTCCTAAAAAAATTTCCCTTACCTCGAAACTGTTTACTTTTTTCGTTTTTAAGATAAAAGTTTTCTCTTTGAACTTTCAGAAATTTCAATTAAAAATTGCATAGAATTTGTGTAAAACTTTAGTGGAATTTCTGCTTTCTGAAAAGAAGAAAAGTTTCTGTAGATTCATCTTTTATTATACAAAAATAATTTATTCAGTATTCCTTTCTTTCATTTTTCATGAACTTACATCTTTTTTAGTTTTTAAAGACTTTCTATCTTTAGTTTCTCACCTTCTTTATTTTTTATTTATTTATTTTTATTAGATTTTTTCTAATTTTTTTCTAATTTATACGTTTTTGTAACACTTAGAAAAATTATTACGTCTACTCTTCATAAAAATGATATTTATTTTTATAATTTTTAAAAAACATTTCCGTAATTTCTATAATTTTTAAAAATGTTTTGTTGGTTCTTATACAATGTTATTTTTCACCTCACTTTTTGTCACTTTTTTTAGTTCTTATGTATGTTTAAATTTCTTACTTTTTTTTTTAATTTTACCTTTTTTCTGGGCAGCGGTGAAATTTGAATCCATCCAAATTTATAAAGACTAGAGGAGACAATTTTTTCTAGCTTAATTTGGGCATATAAAATTATCTTAAAATGTCAAAGATAAATAATGAAAATTTAGAAATGCTTATAATTTTTAATTTCGAAAAAAATAAAAAATTTTAAAAATTTATCTCCTTCCACAATTTTTACTATTTTCTATTGACAATTTTTTGACTGAAAAAAAATTGACACCCTTTAGCAACAAGTTGAAATTTTGTTCTCTCCCACCTAAAATTTCTATCTCCTTCTACAATTTTCAATTTTGTTTAATTACAATTTGTTTACGGTCTTTTTTATAATTTTGAACAAAATTAAGTATGGATTTAAACAACTTTTGATTTAAAAAAAGTTGAAAATTCTAAAACCCACCCAAAATTTTTTTTCAGGAAAATTAATCCAAAATGTTGCTAGAAAAAAAGTTGTAATCTCTAAACAACGCGAGTTATAAGATGCTTAAATTCCACCGGAGTCTCCCCTTAAAACTTAGTCATCTTCTTCTTTTTCTTCCTTTTTAAAGCATTTTTTTTATTTTTTAGATAATTTATTTAAGTTTTCATAGATTTTTTCTAGCATTTCATAATTTATTTTTAAATCGTAAGCTTAGATTTTTTTAAAATATTTCCTCTATTGTAAGATTCTTTTGGTTTTCGGAATGTTAATTTTTTATTTTTATAAAAAACCTTCATTTTTAGAATAATTTTTTTAATTTTTTCGTTTTTAAAAACTTTATTTTCAGACTTTATATATTATTCTTAGATTCTTTAATGATTTATTTATTTGAAAATTTATGGGACAAATTAGAATTTAAATTTTTGTAATTATTTGCTGCTTTTTAAAATTTTTTAATAGACTTTCTAACATCAATAGATTTTTAAAAACTATTTACTGTTTTTCTTCAAGTTCATGCTTCAAATTTTTCATTACCTAACTATTTTATATTTTTAAAAAGATTTATTTTTCTTTGTATTAATATTAGTTTATTATTATTATTATTATTAGTTTGTTTTTCTAAATATATTTTTTCTTTTTATTTTCTATATTAATTAAAATACGTTCATATTTTGTGTTTTCTCCAAATTTTTTCCATTAATTTGTGTTTACAATTTTTTAAAACTTTCTAATGTTTCATAATTTCCTCTTTACTTTTTTTATAATTTATTTGGATTTCTTCCTAAATTTTTTGATATTTTATCATTTTTTCATTTTAAAAAATTCATTTCGTCCTTTTTTTTTAATTTTCTCATTTTGAAAAAAAAGTTCATTTCTATAATTGGAAAATGCAAATAAAATAATTTATTTAATCTCCTTTTTTTGTAGGGTTTTCACTATTGTCTATTATTTTTACATTTATTCATAAAGTTTTTAAATATTTTGTCAAATTAAAAAAAAACCTTACATTTTTAAAATAATTTGTTTTTATTTTTCAAATATTTTAAAATTATTTTTTAGTTATTTCTGACTTTCCTTTTTCTCTTGGATTTTGACTTTTTAAAATTCCTTTTTTCTCGTAGATTTTCCTTAAATTTTCCAGTTTTGTAATTATTTTTTTCTTTTTTTATTTTAGACAGAAAAAAGCGAATTGATTAAGAATTATTTGTATATCTTTTAAATTTACCTATTTATTTTTATTTTACTTTTCTGAATCTTTTTCTGTTGGTTCAAATTAAATTTTTTTTTTTTAATGCTTCAAAATAACTTTTATCTATCTAGAAATGTGTTCTATAAGTTCTTGATCAAATGTCCGGATGTAGTTTTTTTGTTAACACGATAATTCGAGAACACTTTATCGGATTTATATAAAATTTGGCATTGTTATTTTCATTACTAGAATCTGGAATCAGAAAGAAGGGTTTTCAAAAACTCCAATTACAAAAAACTTTATTAAATTTTAATTTTTGAAAAATTTATTTAAAAAAAAAAATTTTTAACCCATAAATCTAACTTAATATATAAAAATTTGTATTCTTTGCTTCAAAACGAGTCGATCATAAAGTTTATATTTTGTCAAAATTTTAAAGAACAAATCGCAATTTTCAAATTTTTAAAAAATTGAAAATTTTAATTTTTTAAAAATAATTTTATTGCTTCCTCCATGAGAAATCTTGGAGCAATCTGAGAGCAAATCTTTTTACTGGCGAGGAAGCAAAATGTTTATGAAATGAACATAATCTTCGGCTTGTTTGATTTATTCTCGTGCTTTGTATTTTTTTTGTTTTTTTTGTTTGTTTATTTTATCTAATTTTTCTATAAAAATAGAATTTTGCAATTTTCACATACTTTCATTTATTAGATTTATTCAAACTTTCTCTATTTTTCAAATTTTTATTCTTTATTTCCTATTAAATATTTTGACTTGTTCTTATTCCTCTTAAAAAATTTCCAGGCGTTACAAATGTTTAAAATTTGCAATTATTCTTCTTTTTTTCCGTAGTTTTTTTCAAATTTTTTTATTAAATTTTGTTTATTTATAAGATTTTTTATGTTTATCCTAATTGGTTAACTCATTTCCATAATCTTTTTGTTTTAGCTTAGAAGATTTTCATTTGTTCTTCAGTTTTTTGAATTGTTAAAAAATGTATTTTTTTTTTCATCGTACATTTTGTAATAAATACATTAAATATTTAAACTTTTTCTTATTTCTTTAGGCATTTAACTTCTTAAATTTCCTAACTTTGTGCAGATTTTTAATAATTTTAAATAATAATAATAATTTTAAATAATTTCATATTTCTCAAAATTATTTTCTTGTTTTTCCCCTGTTCATAAAGTTAATAAACTCGACCAAAGTACAACCATAAAAAACACAATAATGGAATACGTTTTAAAAAAAGCTGTTTACCTAGAATTTGCAAATTTAAAATGAAAAAAGAAAACAGAATAGAATTTACTTTCACCTAAAATCTATAATTGATTTTTAAAGATTGTTCCTGTTGTTAAAATTTGGTCGATTTTGTTGTCTTGAAAAGTTAATAAAAAAAAAATTTATTTTTTTAAATTCCGAATAAAAATTGTAAAAATCGTTACAGATGTGCAAAAGGCGAAACGTTACATGAAAAAGGCACTTTCTTTTGGAGTAAAGACAGGTTATCTGAAACCTTTAGATAACTCGGGTCATTTGTTGGAAGTTTCGATGGAACTGCCTGGCGTTAAGTTCAATTGCAAGAAAGATACCGTCGCTGAAAGGAAGCGTCGAAAGAATATGCGACGAGGCATAGTTAATTTCGACGATTACAACTCGAAAGCAGCCAAGAAAAAAGTCATGAAAAAAGATGCTGAAAAAAGTAACAAAGAGACCAATACAAACGCTTCTAAAAAACGAGGCAGATCTCAATCGACTGTAAATGAATCTACATCCAAAACTGTAAATAAACGTAACGACAAGAAACCGCCACCAAAAAAGAAAACAAAAATCGCTAGACAATCAAGACCTGCAGCGTAATTTTACACATATTTTAAATTTTTTCTCATCCTTATTTATTTAAAAAGAAAACTTAGTCAAAGATGATTGCTTTTTACTTCTTGCTGTTTTTCCTGATAAAAAATTCTGTTCATCTAAATAATTGTTTTATAAAAATATAAAATTAAAAAAGAAGTTATCTTTGAATGAAATGCAGGCATTGATTTTTCACTAATTTTGCTTTTAGCCGAGGCTCGAGAAAAATGCAAAGACGTCGAAGCCCAACTCCGTGGAGGAATTCGAATTTAGAAACGAATGAGGAAAAAGACGACGAACGTGCAGAGAATGACAATGAGAAAAGCAAAACCGATAAAAATGATAACGAGTCGAATAATTCAGTAGCAGAAATGACCACTAATCAACAATTATCAACAACATTTTTCCGAAGAGAGGATTCAAAAAATCACCATCAAGACAGCTGCGCTCATGGGAGTTCTGATAATTTTCCGCCGAAAATGCAATTGTCGATGGAAAGCACTGAAGAGGTTGACAAACAATGAGGAATAATATTTTGTATTTATATACTTTATTTAAATTTGTAGGATTTTTATGCAGACTACAAACTTGTAATAAAAGAAAACTTTTTAAATACTGGTCACATTTCTTTGATACTAGAATTTCCAAAGCGCGCTATGCGCACCAAATTATATGCTCTAAATTACTTTATTTTCCAATTTATCAATTTCTTTAATTTTCCGATTTCCAAATAACCAAATCTTTAATTTCTCAATTTATTAGTTTACCAATTTTTCTATTTTGCTAATTTTCCAATAAAAATTATAAACATTCTATTATTTATTAGTTCAATTTCGACAAATAATTATTTTCCAAGATATAAATCAACTTAAGAAACTAGAAATTCTTAATGATAAACTTTATTTCATTCCGGAGTTCATAACTAATTTATTGAAATTCTACTTTGATTTTACTTTGATTTATTTAACCCAAATCAAACTTTAGCTAGCGAAATTGATTCTTCCTAATCTCTGTAAGATTATAAAGAATAATGAATTTTACTTTTAATATTTAATAAAAATTATTATTTATCTTTTATACTCGTTGAACAAATTTTCAAAATATAAAACCTGCCTATCATCCCTAAATTTTGAGGTAAAGCTACGCCCTAATCTATTTTATTTTTGTAATGTATAAATTTTCTTTTATTTGGATTATTGAAGGCAATACTTTATTTTATTCTACCAAATGATGCCATCTCCAATCCATTCAGCGATTTCCTAACACTACACTGTGGATAAAGAGTCATTTTATTTAACAAACTTTCTACTTGTCGATGGGATCAGTTTAAATGACATCTCAAAGCGAATTTTGTTAAACGTGTATATTATTCAACTGGAAAGTTCTGAATACACAAAAATTATCAATCTAGGTACTATGTACTACAGATATAACAATTAAGGTAATTTGTTTTTATTAAATATTCCTAAAATAATATTTCATAAATTTATCAATCACCCTTCAGTCAAGAGATATCTTCCATTTGGTCGTATTATGAACTCTAAATTGGTGATAAAATATTGTTTAAAAAATTCTTCATGGCTATTAACCAAAGACAATTCTTTATTTTGCCTCCAATATTTTATCGGAAATTCTTATTTTATTGAAAAGCTTCTAGAACCTTCTTCAACGTATTTTTATTTAATATAATTTCTCTGAATCCTTTCATTGAATTAAATTTTTAGTCATTAATAAATTTTCTATATTTTTATTACTATATTTAACTGTCAAGTTGATTTTCATAGCGTTGTAAAGGAAATAACAACTCTTTTTGCAAAATATGACCATCCCCCCCTTAACTTTTAAACTTTATTACTTTTCTTTTAACTTTAAAATTATTTGAGCTAGAGGACTAAAATTTTGTATACTGGTGTATTTTTGCATGCAGATTACAAATAAACTAGCAACATTAACGCGCGCTCAAGCGCGCGACAAACTTTCCATTGTTGTTGGTAATTTAAAACTATAAATTTTTGCAAATACAAATAATGGAAATTACGAAATTGAAGAATATATCTGAAAAATGACGAAAATAATTGACAGCTGAAAAAAAATTCGATAAATGACTACATAATTACACATTTGAGATGAATAGTTTAAAAAATTAAAAAATAAATATTAAATTTAAACAAAATAGTTGAAAAATTATAGGAATAACTGTTCGAAATAATTGCAAATTGAGCAACTGGATTGGCAATCGAAAAAAAATAATTAAAATTGAAAAAAAAATAATAAAAAGTCGAGGAAATAAATTGACAATTTAAGAATTAAATTAAAATTTGAAAAAAATAATTGATAACTGGAACAAAAATTACAAAATGACGAAAATATTTAACAATTGAAAACAAAATTAAAAAAATGTCTAAATTAATATACAACCGAACAAAATAATTTGAATAATTAAAGAATAATTATAAAATTTTAAGATACTAATTGCAAATTGGAAAAATGTAGGTTGTAATTGAAAATTGCGGAAAATAATCAATAATTGAAGAAATAGATAAAAAATGACGAGAATAATTAAAAAATTCATGAAAATGTGTGAAAAATAACGAAAATAACTGTCAATTGAAAATAAAATTCGAAAAATGAATAGAGTAATAGACTAATGAAAAAAATAATTGAAAAAATTAAACAAGAAATATTAAATTTAAAGAAAATAATTGCAAATTGAAAAATTAAGAAAATTGAAGTAATAATTGTTGGAAATAATTGCACATTTAACAACCGGATTAAAAATCGAAAAACATAATTCAAAATTGAAAAAAGCAATTCAAAATTGATGATTTGAAATTAAATTTGTGGAATATACTTAAAAATTGAAAAATGAAATTAACAATTAAAGAAAATAATTAAACAATTTACTTAAAAAATAAAGAATTTTAATGATAATCAAAATAATAATAGAAAGTAGGCGATAATAATAATAATAATAATTGCATTGAAATTTTAAAACGATTTTGATGAGTGAAAAAAGTAATTGAAAAAATCCGAGAATTATTGAATATTAAGGAATTAATGGAAAATCGATAAAAAAAATTAAAGAAAATATTTGAGAATTGAAGAAAGTAATTAAAAATTAAAGAAATTAATTGGAAATTTCAAGAAAACAATCGATAATTAAAAGAAATATTACAATATGACGAAATTAATGAAATATTGACAAAAGTTATGAACTATTAAAAAAAATAATTAACAATTGAAAAAAAGTTTATGAATGGTGCGAATAATCGAGATTAGAAAATGTTTTTTTTTTAATTAATGAATAATCATAAAATTGGAGGTGAATAATAAATTGTAAACTAAAAACTGATGAAAATTATAAATAAAATTGTAGAAAATAAATGAAATTTGAAGAATTGTATTGAAATTTCAATAAAATAATTGATAATTAAAAAGAAGTTTACAAAATGATTAAAATAGTTAAATATTAAAGACAATAATTTAGAAATGAGGAAAATAATTATAATTGAAAGAAAAAATTTTTTATCTGTCGAGAATAATCGACAGCAGAACAAAATATCTAAAGAAATTAAAGAATAATTATAAAATTTGAAATAAAATTACAATTTAACGAAAATAATTAACTAGGTTTTAAAAAATAATTAACAATTGAAAAAAAAAACCGAAGAATGGTGAGAATAATCGGGATTAGAATTTTTTTTTAATTTAATGAATAATCATAAAATTGAAGGAGAATAATAAATTGTTAATTAAAAACTGATGAAAATTATGGATAAAATTGTAAAAAATAAATTAAAATTGAAGAATTGTATTGAAATTTCAATAAAGAAAGAAAAAAAAATTTAAAATCTTTCGAAAATAATCGACAATAGAACAAAATATCTAAAAAAAATTAAAGAATAATTATAAAATTTAAAGAGAATAATTATTGTATATTGAAAACTGTTGAAAATAATAACATAAGCATTGAAAAACATTGAATTGCTTCTGGTCATTTACAACTATAAATTTTTGCAAGTACAAATAAGATAAATAATAATTTAATGAAATTTGTAATTAAAATAAACTTAATCTTCTAGATAAATATAACTTTTATTTTATGCAAATTAAAATTGCTGCCGACTTTAAGAAATAAACAAATAAGTGAAAGTAAATAAAAAATATTATAAAAGAGCACGAATTTTCCAATTTTATATTTAGAAAAGAAAAAATAATAAGAAAAATAAATAAAAGGAGAAAATAGTGTAGGTAGATACATTACAAAAAATTAAAATATTTTTATTGAAAGAATAGTTTTTTGAACAAAATGTATTCAAACTTTTATAGTTTATAGTAACTTCCATCGTTCCAAATTTCTATTGAGGATTATTTCTATTCTTCAAAAGTTTTAAGAATTCAAGTTTTAATTTTTCCAAATTTAAAATAGTTCCAAACTTAAAACAGTTTCAACGAAATGTTGACTCAAATTTATTTAAACTTTAATTAATTCAAATTTTTATTTGTTAAAGTCTTAAGACTTATATTTAATTTTTTTTAAATTCCTTTAAATTTTAAATAATTAAAATTTTAATTAATTCAAATTTGAACTGTTATAAACCTTACATATATTCAAAATCTAATAATGCATATTTAAATTATTTTTAACATTAATCATTATATAAAAACTTCTAATTATACAAAAAAATTTCATTGTATATTAAAGCTTTAATCAGTCAAAATTTTAAAATTAATAATTTAGACTATAGTTTGAATCAATGAAAATTGGGTCTAAAGGAATTTGAAATTAAGAAAAATTTATATTTACAAAAAAAAATGAAAATTGTGAAAAGTTTAAATGTTTAGATATTAATAATCAGAATGATAAAAATGCAAGGATTGATTAAAATTTAGATAATTTAAAGCCGAATAACCTATAAAAATTTAGATGAATTCAAACTTGAATAAATTAAAACTTAAATATATATTGATTCTTAATTACTAATTTAGATTTTAATTAAAAATAATTATTTCAAAATTATAATGATCTCGATTTCCAATGATCTAAATATCAATTAATTTAATCACAAGATCATTTTAAGTCAACTTATATTGATAGAATTAAATTTGAATTTACTAAAAATTTGAGTGTATGGAAATTTCAGTTCAATATTTTAAGGTAAACTGTATTTTAATTAATTTATTTTTTGTCAATGCATCAGTTAAATTAAATCTTATGAAAGTAGACTCTAATTTTAATTTAAAGATACATTTTTTCAAACGTAACTGATTTAAAACAAAAAAATATCTAAGTGACAAACTTCAGGTGCGGACAGACAAGAATGAATGAATGAATGAATGAATCTTGCGGATTATTATTATAGATTATGTTTGGATTTGGAATGGAATATTATGAGGTTACAAAAAAAAAATTAAAAAAATAACCAAAACGAGGGTTAGACTCCCACGCTATGATCAGCCTAATTATTCTACAGTATTTCTGATACACGGAAAAAAAATTATTTGATCCAATTATACACTCTAAAAACAAGTGTCTTATTTTGTCCTCACTTTTAAGACATTTTAGGGTCTAAACGTCTTATGTCTTAAAATAAGACACTTGGAAGACACCTGTTTTTACAGTGTAATTCAAAGTATTTGGAAAATATTTACTTAGTTCAAATATTTTGTATTTGGATCAAAAAAATATATATTTGATTAAAATAACATGAATTATTTGAATCACACTTATTTGAATCAAATAAATCGTAATTGAATCAAATAAATTATTAATTGAATCTAATAAATGAAATTATTCAACACAAGTAATAATTTATTTAAAACAATTAATTTGTTTATTTCCCTCAAATATTTGGTTTTTTGATATGAATAAAAATTATTTCACACAATAATTTCATTTTATGGATTCAAGTAAACTAAATTATTTAAAACGAATAATGGTTTATTTAATGCTAATACATTATTTTATGAAAACAAATAAAAAATACTTTGCTCAAATAAATAATTAATTGAAACTATAATAGTGAGTTATTTGTAACCATTAATTTATATATTTCAGCCAAATATTTTTTTGTTCAATACAAATAAAAATTATTATATACAATAACTTCCTTTTATGGATTTAAGTAAATTAAATTACTTAATGCGAATAATAACTTATTTAATACTAATACAATATTTTATGAAAACAAATAAAAAATACTTTAATGAAATAAATATTTAATTAAAACTTCAATAGTGAGTTATTTGAAACTATTAATCAATTTATTTCACACAAATAGTTTTTGACTTCGTATAAAGAAACATTATTTAGTAGAATAAATTTGCTTTATTGAGTCAAGTAAATTAAATTATTTAATATAAATGATGCATTATTTTATGCTAATACGTTTTATTATCAAGACAAATAAAAAATATTTGTACCAAATAAGCATTACATCGGAACGAAAATATTGAAAAAATTTCTTGAATAATTGTTCAATTATAATTTAAATATTTAATATTCTGTTAACGTATTTTTTATTAAATTATTTATTTCTTATCTTTTATTGAGTTCTATCACAATAGACCTGATCATTACAGACCTGACGTGCAAGTAGAAGATTTTGGTATTTCTCACCAGAGCTTGCGTGTACTAGTGCTTAAGCGTTTGATTTGCGTGCGTAGCATTGAGGGTTCGAATCCTCTGTAGATGCGATTTTTAACTATAAGTATATATAATTGTTTAGATGTAAGAAATATCGTGTAAAAGTTGATAAAAACATTTATAAAAAAAGAATTGATTCGTTTAAAGGAATAAATAACACCAATATTAGAATAATACCTTAAATAAATAGAAAACCATTTACAAATAAAGTAGAACTCAAGTTTGAATAACAATTTAGAATTAATTTTATAATTTTAAATATTTTATTATTTATTAGTTCCCTAAAATTCTGGCACTCGGGAATTTTGAATAAAATAAGAAGTTTACTTAAATTAGATAATTTAACTTTCAATTACTCTTTTCTATTTTCAATTAATTTTACAACATTCAATCATTTTCGGCTTCTTTCTATGTTCTTTTCAATCACAGAAATTGTAGAATTTCAATTAAATTGTTCAATTCTACAACTATTTTTTACAATTCTTATTTATTATTATCTTCAACTTTCAATTCCATTCTTCAATTTTCAATTTCATTCTTCAGTTTTCAATTATTATTTTTTTCTATATTCAAGAATTCTAGACTTTTTCAATTACTTCTTTCAATTTTTAATTACATTTTTTAAATTTCCATTACATTCCTCAATTTTCAATTATCTCCTTCAATTTTTTCAATCCTCAATAATTCTCAAAAAATTTTATAACTAATCTTTAACTTTTTAAATTATTTTGTTCTCTTGACCATTATTTCTTAGTGCTTTACGATATCAAGACGATATCATATTTGAGCAATATTGATATTGATCTCAAAATCTCTTGACCATCCAAAAATGTTCTCGAGTTGATAATATCGACCTAAAATAACTAAAAAATGACGAAAATAATTGACAAATGAAAAAAATTGGAATAATGACAAGATTAATAAATCGACAATTGACAAAAATAATTTAAAAAATTAAAGAACAAATATAATATTTTAAAAAAACAATTGGAAATTAAAAAAGGAAAAAAATTACAGAAATAATAATAATTGAAAAAAATTGACCTGGATTGAAATTTGAAGAAATAATCACAAATTGATAAGAAGAAAATAATATTAAAAATTGCCAAAATAATTAAAAAATGAAGAAAATAATTGTGAATTAGATAGAAAAATTGAGGAATTAAGGAGTTAAATTGAGATTTCAAAAAAATTATTGATAATAAATAATTTACAAATTACTATATCAATAAATAAATAAATAGTATAAAAGAGTGAAAAAGCCCAGGATTGGTGAATATTTAAGAAAATAATTGACAATTAAAAACTGAAGAAAACTGTAGGAATAATTATAACAAATAATTGGAAATTAAATGGGATTTCAAAAAGTTAAAGTTGGTTGAAAATCGAAGAAAATAATTTCAAATTAGAAGAAATAGTTGAAAAATGAAGAAAAAAATTCAAAATTAAAGAAAATAATAATTGTGAATTTAAGATAGTGATGCATGTCGAGCAAACGATCTGATCGACTTCACATCTGATCGTCTACTGTTTGCTCGATTATGATTGAATTGAATAAATTACTTTTTATTAATCTTTTAATAATTAGCGTAATTTTGAAAATATCTTTAAGTAAGAATCATTTCTTTTTGTTGACATTTTTTATCTGTCACGTGGGTAATTTCATTGACTTTCGTCTAAGGGATGTTGCTGCCATAAGTGTTTCAAAAATAAATTTGTTTTATAAGTCATTATTAAACTCCATAGAATTCATTTCTAATAAAGATTTTAATAATATTTTCTTTTTCACCCAAACAGCAACGGATGTTGCTGAAACATCCGGTGCTGTTCGGGCATTTACAAAATGTTAATTAAAGACGTGAAAGTATAGCGTTTTGAGTTTATATTTCAAACTTTTTTAAATTACTAAATATAGGTTTAAATAAAATTCCGCTAAAAAAGAATGTCAATATATATTTTAAAGATTTGTGTGTGGTAATTTATTTTTTATATAAAGCATATTTATAATAAGAAAAATGGATTTAAGATTGATCTATAAAGACTGTCAATTTTTGTGATATTTAGAAGCATATTTTTTATAAAATTATTTTAAAACAAATTTGGATACTTACGAGGTTTGAAATTAATACATTAACTTTTCTTATTCAGAACAATAATTTTAAAAAAAATTTGTTTATTATAAAATTAAATTTCAAATTCATGAAAAATGACATCTTTCAACACATCGTATCTTTCTTCTGTAAGCTTTTAAAAGATTCAAACTTAACACATATTTAAGTTTGTACAAAAAATGTAAAAAATTGTAAAATAAATTCTATATTTAAATTTTACGAGGTTATTTTGCTTAATTTGAAAAATTTTTAAGTTTGCAATTAATCATAAAAGAGGTTACTTTTTTAAAATTTCGGTATGTCAGTATATATCAACAAACAGAAAGGATTCTTATTTAACGATATTCTCAAAAGTTATGCTAATTATTAAAAGGTAAATAAAAAGTAATTTGTTCAATTCAATCATAATCGAGCAAACAGCAGACAATCAGATGTGAAGTCGATCAGATCGTTTGCTCGACATGCATCACTAATTTAAGAGGATAGTTGAAAAATTGAATTGAAAGTTTAAGAAAAATATTGTTAATTGAAAAAATCATCGAAAAAAGCCGAGCATTATTAAATATTGAATAAAATAATTGCCAATTGGAAAAAATTCTAAACATGGCAAGATTATTAAATTAAAAACTGACAGAAATAATTTTAAACAGAAAAAGATAAACATGAAATTAAAAAAAACTAAAAAAGAAAGAAAATGATAGGAATAGTTCTAGAAACAATTGAAAGTTTAATTGCTTTTTGAAAAATTAAACTTTATTAAAATTTGAAGAAAATACTTTCAAATTGAGAGAATAATTGAAAATGAAAAAAAGTATCAATAAAAGACAAGAATTGTGATTGGATACAAATAATTAAAGAATTAAAGAACTGAATTAAAATTTCAAGAAAATGATTAATAATTGAATAATATGAAAGAAAATAATTGAAAAAAGACGAAAATAAAGGACAATTGCAAAAAATTCGAAAAATTGCAACATTAAAAAGTTTACATTTCAACAGAATTATCTTAAAAGTTAAGAATGTAAATTAAAATTTAGAACAAAAATAACTAAGAATAAAAATTGAAAGAAAATTACTGTAGTAATTGTAGAAAATAATTGTAAATTTAATTGGATTATAAAAAATTGAACTGGATTGAAGTTCTTGGAAAATAATTGCCTATTGAAGGAAACAAGTGAAAATTGAAAAAATAATTGAAAAAAAATCGAGAATTATTGAATATTGACTGAAATAATTAAAAATTCAAGTAAATAATTGAAAACTGAAAAAAAAAATTGAAAAACCGACAATATTTGAAAATCGAAGAAAATAATTGAAAACTGAAAAAATAATTGAAAAAACGAGAATATTTGAAAATCGAAGAAAATAATTGAAAACTGAAAAAATAATTGAAAAAACGAGAATATTTGAAAACTGAAAAGAATAATTGAAAAAAACCGAAAATATTTCAAAATTGAAGAAAATAGTTGAAAACTGGAAAAACAATTGAAAAAATGAGAATTATTGAATATTGAAGAAAACAATTGAAAATTGATAAAAATATTGAAAGAAGCCGAAAATTATTGAATATTAAAGAGAATATTTGAAAATTAAAAAACATGATTAAAAATTAATTAAAATAATTGTGAATAGAAGATAATAATTGAGATTTGAAGAAAATAATTGTAAATTAAAGAAAGTAATTGGGTATTCAAATATTGAAAAAATGATTTTCAAGTGAATGAAAGCCGACTTTTTTTATGCTAAAGGGGGCAAAGTAGATAGAAATTCATTCTGAGCGATTTTTAAAGCCGGGGAATTCGCTAAAAAACTTTTTATTATATTTATTTAATAAAAATTGTCCATTTCTTGATTGAAGATCAGGGAATGATTTTAAAGGGTTGTTTTTGATGCTGAAGGGGTTAAGGTAGATAGGAATACATTCAGAGCAATTTTTAAAGCCAGGAAATTCTCTCAAAATTTTTTTATTATATTTGTTTAATAGAAGTTGTCCATTTTTTGTCCTTTAAAATTGGTTAAAACCAGATTGAGGTGTTCATTAAACTAAGAAATTACTGCTGCTTTCGTACAAATGGCAGTAGAGAATGCTACTGTTCAAGAAATTCCAAATAATTAAATTATTGATAAGTTTAAATAAAATAATTTAATAATTTAATATTTTTATATTTTAGTTTTAAATGTTAATAAAAATTTTCAATTATATAGAAAGGGGCCGCTTTGAATATCTTTCCCGGGCCGCTTTTAATTCCCAATCCGGCCCTGGTAAAAATAACCACAACAACCATTTGAAATTATTTAAACTTTGTTTAAATAATTTATAATTGTTAATTTTAAACTTTTATCATAAAACATCCAGCGAGTAGTGATTTTTTTAACCTAATAATTGCTTATATTTATGACCACAAGATATTCAGCAAAATTAACGGCAACTTTTATTGTCATTGTTTAAACAAATTATTGTTAATAATCATTAATTATTTACAAATAAACCAAGACACAAATTTTTCCATATTCTACAAGTTGTGTCGTTCTAGGAGCACTTGTAAAGAATTAATAATTATTAACAATAATAATTTGTTTAAACAAATTTAAGTGGTCGCTACAGATAATTTTTCAAAATATCTTATTGCTTTCAAAATAAAAAGTTACCATGCAAGGTAAGAAAACTACAAATTGCTAGGTGTTTTAGGATAAAAATTAAAAATTAACAATAATTTATTGTTCATACAAAGTAAAAACAATAAGTTATAATCAATCATTTTTCGTATTCTAACCAGAGTCCATTTATTTGTAAAATTCGGAAAAAGTTGTGTTTTTATAGATGCTTTTGTAAAGAATAAATAATTATTAACAATAATATGTTTAAACAAATGCAAATGGTTGTTGTGGTTATTTTTACTAAATCCTTTTTTCATTTTAAATATAAAAAATAGTTAAGTCAGAAAAACCTACAACTCGCTAGATTCATTTGGATGATAGTTATAAATAAACAATAATAAATTGTTTAAACAAAGTAATAATAATAACTTAAAGTAAATAATTTGTCTTATTTTAACCAGAGTCCATTAAATTGTAAAATTAGGAAAAAGTTGTGTCTTTCTAGGTGCATTTGTAAAGAATTAATAATTATTAACAATAATTTGTTTAAACAATTTCAAATTGTTATTGTGGTTATTTTTACTAAATCCTTTTTTTCATTTTAATTATAAAAAATAGTTAAGTCAAAAAAAATTTCAACTCGGGTTGTTTTAGGATAAAAGTATAAAAATAACAATTATAAATTGTTTAAACAGAGTAAAAATAATAGCCTATAGTCAATAATTTTTTTATTTTAACTAGAGCCCATTAATTTGTGAAATTAAGAAAAAGTTTTGTCTCTCTAGGTGCACTTGTAAAGAATTAACAATAATTGTAATGTAAGAATAACAATAATTTGTTTTAACCATTTCAATTGGTTTTTGTGGTTATTTTGATTAAATCCTTTTTTTTTCATTTTAAATATAGAAAATAGTTAAGTAAAAAAAAAACTACAACTCGCTAGGTTTATTTGAATGATAGTTAAAAATTAACAATAGTAAATTGTTTAAACAAGTTAAAAATACTAACTTATAATATACTATTATTTTTAACTGTTTATATTTATTCATTTACTTTTTCTTAATTTCATCTTTTTCTAGCAATCCAAAATACAAAATCCCTTAATTCAAATTCTCTTGGCTCATTAGCGAAACGCAACGACCACAAATCCAAACATTTAACAATTTACCAATTTTCGAAATTATCCATACCAATTTTCAATCATGAACGAAGCAGACAAACAAAAAATAAAATCTTTAATTGTGTCTCTATCTATCTTTACTTGCCATATTACTATATCTATAAAATAGAATTTGTTATTATTACTATTATTTGTTATTAACAATAATAATTATTTGCATTATTGATTAACATTTTCTAAACAAGAATTTTATATAAAAGTTTATAATTGAAACAAATTTTCGTTTAATTCCCTGAGGGAATTCCGCTGAAACGGAATCGGCGAGATTCATGAGCATGCAATGAGGTAGGCAATAACTTTTAACTACTAAGAAATCCACTTATCAATGCTGATATGATAAAATATCTCCAATCTTCTTTCGAACAAATTTGAGTTATATCCTTTTCAAGAATTCGTTAGTGAAACACATTTTCTAATTCATCTTTAATTCTTTTTAAATTTTGCTTTCTCATGAAGCTTTGCTTTATATTCGTTCAAATTTACAAATTTTTTAAAATATTTCAAATTAATTTCCCTCTATCTAGAAATGTTTTACATGAGTTCCTGATCGAATGTCTAGATGTATATGTGTGTGTGTTTGGGGATGTCTACTAAAATCTAGGATCAGGCACAAGGGTTTTTAAAAATAACAATTACAAACAATTTTGACATTTTGGAAAATTCGTTTTTAAAATTTCTTTTTAAACTATAAATTCAACTTAATATTATATAAAAAAAATCATATTCCTTGCTTCAAAAAAAATCGTTTGACCTATGCAAAGTTTATATTCTCTGAAAATTTTAATCACAATTTTAAAAAATTTACTTTATTGCTTCCTCCATGAGAAAGCAAAATGTTCATGAAATAAACATAATCTTCGGCTTGTTTACAACTATCATGTTCCAAACTTGCATTTAATTCACCTTAATTAAATAGTCTTTTATTTACTCAAACTCACACGTCGTGATGACATCGAACTTTCCTCTAACAAGTTCTCTAACAAGTAAGTTCAGACTGATTTAGCTAAATTGCGAAAAGCTAATCAACAACACCTCTGTTATAAATACAGGGTGCATTGATTTTCCATAAAACGTCAATCTCTCCTTTGCTTCGTTTTCTTCATAGCTTCATCTTCCTTAATCCGCAACACCAGCTGCATATGTTGCAGTCACACTGATGGAAACCAACTTGAAAAAAAAAATTTAGCTCGGGTGCTAACCTTCGAAACAATTTTCATAGTAAATAATATAATACTATCGCTTGATCTAAAATAATAAACAAAATTCCTAGCCATTTTTTCGTTGTAACAGAGTAATCGAAAAAAATCATGAAATTTAAAGATTAATTTTCAAAAATCTGTGAATTATTCAATTTTTAATATTTTCGAATTATTCGAGTTAATGCATCACAGCTTCACATGGGTGCCTTTAAAAGTATTGTTAAAATGTCAATAAATATTTTAAAGAAAGTTCAATCTATAATTATATCGTTCGTAAAAAAATTCTTAAAAACAAAATAAAAAATCGTCCGTTTCAAGATGTGAGCTCCTTAATAAATTTATTAATCGCTGTTTAAACAAAATAATTTTTTCATTATAATCTGTAACATATATGTATGTGTAATAATAAAGGAAAAATTAATACAATCAATTAGTTTTTTGAGATGTTAAATATCGTAAGTCATTTTTTTTTAATAAATTTAACGTGCATAGCTTCACTGCTGTTCAGTTCTTTGTTTATTCACAAAATGTCATCTTCATAAGATGAATCCGGGAAAAATTTCTATTTTTGTTTAGAATATTAAAATAACAAAATTAAGTGACGTGACCATATTTAAAATTAAATTTCAAGTGCTTATTCGACATAATCTTTTTACGAAAAAAATAAAACCTAAAGATTGGATAAAAGGATAGTAAAACATGGCTCCTTATCGTAAATGTTCCGAGTGTCCGAAAAGATCATCAAGTGATAAAAGTAAGAGTTTGAAATAAACTTTAACTGCAATAAATTATATTAACCTTTTTTATGGGAAATTCTGTTCTAAAACTTTTAACCTGATTAAAATCAAACCTCTTTTGAGACTTCTAAACTTTTGTTGAAATTCAAATTATTTTGTAAATAAAACAATTTTTTAAAAATAGGATAATAAATAAAAATAATTACGAGTAATTTAAACTAACAAATTATTATATCTTTCAATTTCAATTTTTATGCAAATATTGCCCTTTTTTTTATTATATAAATTTGATTAAAATTGAAAATGCATTTTAAAAGAAAAAATTGTATAAACATAAATTATGTTACAAAGATTTAAAACATTTTTTTAAAACAAGTAAATAAACATGTTTTTAAATTTTTATTGAACTGACTATTTCCAAAAATTTCAGAAAGTAGGTCTTCACAATGTGAGGCAGATTCCTCTCAGGAGAATTTGCAAAATTCAGAAGAGATGAAAGAAAATACTTCTGAAAATTCTAATCGAAAGCAAAAGAATTCGACACCGGAAAAACATGCAAAAGAAGTTCACAATTCAGAATCCAATCAGTCCTTGGATGAATGCGACTCTGAAGAGGAAGTCTCAGATGACGGGGAATTCGAGGATATATCGGAAAACAGTAACAGCAGCACATCCTCCAAAAACGAGTCACAAACTGATTCGAAAGGTAAATTTTTTTTATTACTGCTTATCACGATTTAGTCGCAGTCGAAAATAGGCTTCTCCTCAAAACGAAACAAATTTTTATGAAATTAAACAAATTCTACAAATAAATAATCAAATAATATTTTAAAATTGATTCAAAAATGAAAAAATATTTTTAAATTAAATAGTAAATAATAATTCCAAATTAATTATTTAATATTCAAATAATGTTTAAAGTGCATGCATTTTGTAACCTTTTAATAATTTTGAATAATTGCGGGCGCTCTTATTGAAAGACAGTAATAGATTAAATAAATTAATAATTTATTATTTTAACTAATTAAGTGATAATTCTTTTATCAGTAAATATGATGAAGGGTTCTTAAATAATTATTAATAATAGGTATATAAATAATTCAATACTTAAAAAATCAAGTATTAAACAATTTAAATTAATTAATTGCAAATTAATTAAAATTTTGATATGTATAAGGTTTTACAATTTGTTTAATTGTAATTAAGAAAAACAAAATTATTACAAAATATTATTGTAACTTAATTAATTATGTTTAATTAAGTTTAACCGCTTGACTTAACCTCAAACTAAGAAGTGGTTTTTAACAGCAAATGAAACCATTAATTAAAAATATTTTACCAAATCTTAAAAGATTCTAGGTACAACACAATACAATACAATGTTTAAAACATTCTCTCGTTTAATTTTAATCTTAATAATTTGTTTAAAAGTTAACTAAACAAATAAAAATAGTTTTTCACATACTTTTTAAACAAAATATTATTTAACAAATTCCAAAAAATAAAATTGTAGAGAAATAATCAAACAATAAAATGAGCTATTATTTGTCAAAATTGGATTAAAATTACAAATGTATACAAGATTTTAAAAAAACACAAAGTGTTAAATAATTTTTATTTAGCAATGTATTTTTGTCTAAACTAATTTTTTCTGAAAAATGTACAAATGGATCTTTCAACATTTGGTAAAATCAATTTTAATATTTTTACTTTTTGTTAAAAACCACATTTCATTTTGAGGTTATGTCAAGCGGTTGAACCTCCTTAAGTATTCAGTATGTTTAATTTCTATTTAAATTTAGCTAATTTTATTTCGAATAATTATTTGTTTTTTAATTTGCACATATTTTATAATAAATTATTTTATTTATGTTTGAAATATTATTAAACTAAATATTTATTGTTTGAGCAGAACAAAATGAACGAGGAATACGAGTTGCAACAGATGTATTGGAGCTAGGGAGTCGAAAACGGAAACACGATTCTTCTCATTCTAACAATGAAGATGATGAGAATGATGAAGTTCAAGATAGAAAGAAACAAAAACGATCCAAAGAACGTAAAAGAAAAAGGAGCAAGAGTCGTAGGAGAAGGCGAACATCCAAGTAAATTGCAAATTTAACTACTTTACTTAAAATTTAAAATTACACAATTCTTCAAATGCAAAAAATTCTTATTTCAAAATTACTGCATTTCAATTGCTGAACAGAAATATATTTGACTTATTAATTTCTATTGTTTGTTCTTTTAACTAAAAATTGTTTAATTATCAAATTTTAATTTAATACACATAATTTTTTTCTCGTGAATAACCAATTTTATTATTATTATTAATTTTCTATAAAGATTTTTTTATTACCACCATATGACTTCTAAACAAAAAAAATTGTCATTAATTTTTATAATGTAGTGACGATGACTCGGATGACGTGACAGAAGAGGATGGATCGGAAGGGAAAAGCGATAATCAGGATAATCAAAATGAGAAACAAAATAAAAGAAAAAAAGACGAAATTGAAAAAAAAGAATCGAATGATTCAAATTCGAATAAATCTGGTAAGGAACAGAAAAACAAAAAGGGAGAAGAACTTACTGATTGTGAGTCTTCAGAGGAAGAATGAGAATCGCGAAACTAAAGTATTATTAAAAATGTTGTTCTAGAAAATTTTTCTAACAGTAAATTGTCACTAAAATGTCTAAATTAGTTTTATTTCCTTGTCAAACATCATTTTAACAATTGTAATTTGAAATTATTTTAAATAATGTGCTTTCTTATGGTCCGTCCAATTTTAATTTACTGTACATATATTTGTCAAATTTAAAGTATAATATGAGACAATAAAATTTCATTGAATAATTAAACACTGAAATTATCTTTTCAAAAGCATTCTTTTTAGTTACAGATTTATACAAAATGTTAGATAAAGTTCAGGGTTTTCCGGGAAATATTTTTAATTAGAAGCATATATCTGTACTTTATTTTTCTTTACCATCATAATCAAATTTTCGTCAATTTTTACGTTCTTATTCGAAATCACATAAATGAAGTTAACAACGTTGCTCCAGCATCGAACGAAAAAAAATTTCTTTTCGCATATTTCGAAACCAATGGATGTCTCGAGAATAAAAACAAAATTTTAAAGACAAACTTGACTCTGGAACATCTCAAAATCATCCCCTAAATATGCGAAAATTCCAATTTTTAGTACAAAGAAATTCCAAACAACAAACTAAGGTTTAGACCTAACTTTTTTCGCTTTAACTTAAAACAATAGATGCTAAAAAAATATTAAAAAACTTTAGGATCGATCGCGACCCTGAACATCCCCAGATCATCCCCTAAATTTGCGAAAATTACAATTTTTAGCAAAAAAATTACAAAAAAAAGATTTTTAAAAAATTTCGAAAACTTTTTTTATTTTTTGAAAATGTTCTATTTTTGACATTTTTGGTCGGAAATGGATGGCTGACGAACCTAACCTGTACTTTTGGACCTTGAAAAAGTGTACCAAAGATAGGGCTCCGTGAAGTTAGCACTGCAACCATAAAAAAATCCAAATTTTTTTATTGGAATCGTTTGGAAATCGTTTGGAACTAATTGGAAACTAAGTTTTATTGTTTGGAAATCTAAACTTAAAAAATTATAGTGATTTTAAAAAATGCGGTGCCAACTTCACACTTGCACCGCAAATTTCTTATTTTTTAAATATTTTTGTTTTAATCGTTTGGAAATCGTTTGGAAATGATTGGAAACTATATTTTATTGTTTGGAAATTGTTAATATAGATAATATTGCAATTTTTAAAAACATTGTTCAGCTGCGCACAAGTTTCTGCGCACTTAGTCTTGGCGCGAAAATTCAAAGTACACTATTTTTTAGTAATTTTAAATCAATTTTTATTAAAACATATGCGTTTAAAAAATAATTTGAAAATTATATTAAATTACAAACAAAAACTTTAAAATAAATTTTAAAATTTAAATCACAATAAAAAATTTTAATTAAAGCGACATATTTTTTTAAACTTTGATTGGAATTAAATGAAAGTTAAATTTTAAAATTATATTTGAAATAAAAATTATAAAATTATAAATTAAATAAACTAACATAGTTTTTATTCTCTAAATTAAATTAAAATAAAATGGAAATCAGGTTTCAAAATTAATATTTAATTAACCTACTATTATATCAATAATTTTAAGTTTTTTTAATTTGACAAACGAATAAAATTAAATGCGTTATTATAATCCAAGGATAAAATCGTATTAATGTTAAATTGTAGAAATTAATTATAAATTTAATGAGAAACCTTTTTTTTAAAAAACAATTTTAAATTTTGAATCGAATAAAATTTATTATCGTTTAATTGCATTTAAAATTTGAAATTAAAAATTAAGAAAATAAAATTCAATTAAGCTAAATAAAAAAATTAATTAAAATAATTTTAGTTTCTGTTCTCAAAATTTAATTTTACAATAAATTAAAAAACAATTTAAAACATTTTTATTAATTAACTACAAAAGCTAAACCTTAATAGGTACAAATTCTTTTTTTTTTGCAATAAATTTATATTTCGAATATAAAAGTAAAAAATGTTAATATAATTAAACTAATTAAATACTGTCAATTATATTATTAAGCTTTAAATTAAAAAATCTACTATAATTAAATTAGACTACTATATTCCAGTGATAAAAACGAGAAAGTTTTAATTAAATACAAAAAAATTATTTTTAATTTACCAAACAAAATCGTTTAAGAAATTGAAAATATTTTTTTTTCTAGATATCGATTTATTTTCTCAAAATTAATTTATAATATTTTAGTTAATTTTAAGTTTTAAAGGTTGTTTATCCTTATAATCAATTTATTCGAATAAAAATTTTAAATTGTTTTTTTAAAAAAAAAGGTTTTTCATTAAATTTATAATTAATTTCTACAATTTATTTAACATTAAGACGATTTTATCCTTGGATTATAATAACGCATTTAATTTTAATTCGTTTGTCAAATTAAAAAAACTTATAATTATTGATATAATAGTAGGTTAATTAAATATTAATTTTGAAACCTGATTTTCATTTTATTTTAATTTAATTTAGAGAATAAAAACTATGTTAGTTTATTTAATTTATAATTTTATAATTTTTATTTTAAATATTATTTTAAAATTTAACTTTCATTTAATTCCAATCAAAGTTTGAAAAAATATGTCGCTTTAATTAAAATTTTTTATTGTGATTTAAATTTTAAAATTTATTTTGAAGTTTTTGTTTGTAATTTAATATAATTTTCAAATTATTTTTTAAACGCATATGTTTTAATAAAAATTGATTTAATATATAATAAAGAGACTGATATTACTTTATACTTAAAACTTAATTTGATTAAACTTATATTAATTGTTCGATTATTAATTAATTGCAGTAATTAGACTGAAACCACATTTTCCGTTATTACTAAAAAATAGTGTACTTTGAATTTTCGCGCCAAGACTACGTGCGCAGAAACTTGTGCGCAGCTGAACAATGTTTTTAAAAATTGCAATATTATCTATATTGACAATTCCCAAACAATAAAATATAGTTTCCAATCATTTCCAAACGATTTCCAAACGATTTCCAAACGATTTCCAAACGATTAAAACAAAAATATTTAAAAAATAGGAAATTTGCGGTGCAAGTGTGAAGTTGGCACCGCATTTTTTAAAATCACTATAACTTTTTAAGTTTAGATTTCCAAACAATAAAACTTAGTTTCCAATTAGTTCCAAACGATTTCCAAACGATTCCAATAAAAAAATTTGGATTTTTTTATGGTTGCAGTGCTAACTTCACGGAGCCCAAAGATAGAGTTGATCAAACAATTTTTACTAAAATTATCCGATTTGAACAATTTTTCTACAAACAGACAGACAGACAGACGTTTTTATAAAACACATTTTTTCAGAATCAGAAGGTCTCAAAATGTCGAGAAATGTGGGAATTAGCAAAAGTTCAAAATCAAACAAATTTAAAACCTTCTCATTTATGATGAGAATGTAAAAAAAAAATTAAACTAATTAAAAATTTTGTGAAATATGAATCATGATAATTTATCCAAATAGTAAATACACGTTACGTCTGTTCAAAATTCAAATGTTTTATAATTTCGGTGCATTGGCATTTTTGGATTGGATTAGATCTTTAAATTTGAACAGATAAACTTTGCATAAAGTGAAATTTGAGAAAATTTTATGTATTCCCGTATTTTTTATTGATCTGTAAAAAATGTACAGGGTCATTCTTTAAATTATCTTGATTCAAAAATTAGATTTGCCTGGAATAATATTTTTTTAATCTATATTGAAAAATAATAAACTCTGTCGAACGGGTTGGAACTATATTCACGTGATGGGCTAATTTTTTATTAAAAATTTAAGAAAAAAAATGGTTAAAAATTGACACTTCAGCACATAGCGGGGATATTTTGGTACAAAACTATTTTAATTATTGTTTGAAAATTCGTTTTATTAAAATAGTTAAAAAAAATTCCTGTGCTTAGGTTTTATTGTTTTTTTTTTTATGTAAATGTTTTATTTTTTTCAGATAATTGAAAATAAGTCAAATTTGTCAACTTAACAAAGGGTGCATCATAACCTCAAAAACCACTTATATTAATATTATATTATTTACAAGGCTTTTAAGTTAATTTAAACATTGCTTGATATAAAATTGCTCAAAAAGTTATTATGGACCATATAAATTCGTTTAATTATCAAAATAACATAAAATACAAATTTTAAGAAATTTCATTATTTAACTTACTATTTTCATAAATTATTTCTATGTTAATAATTACTATTTGTCTATTTTTATCAAATTTGTCTCTGGAATATCTAGTAAAAGGTTCCCACATACACTGAGAAAAAATTTTCGTGAAAATTCCTATGCTCTTCACTATAAAAGAGTCATAATTGACGGTTTCCGAAATTTTACCGTGCTGTCTTACAATTTTTACCGGATTTCCCACAATTTTTACTAAAAAATCCGGTAAATACCAAAAATTTTTCTTATAGTGTAGTTCAAGGCAAAAAATAAAATATCCTTCCTTTTATAAAAAAAATAAATTTAACAGCCCCGATTGGGAAATTATTATAAATACAAACTTTGAGTTCTTATAACTTGAAGAAAAAATGTTTTTTTATAGTAAAACTTACAGTAAACTTTGAGAAGGATGTAAGTAACGTAACTAGTTAGTTAAAAAAATTTTTGTATAAAATTCTGAATTTTGGTGAAGCATAGAATAAAAAAATATGTGGTTTCTGTACCATAATAGCCCCGTTTGACGGTATTGTCATTTAAGGAGCCTAAATTTTTATTTTTAAGAAAAATTCCAGATGTTTGTGTGTGTGTGTGTGTGTATAATTGTATGAATTCAGAACTTTCGTATGAAATCGTAAATTTCAGAACTTTTTTATGTTCTTATTCTAATATTCTTTTTCATCTTTGAGACTTTATCTTGAAAAATTAACAATAGAAAAATTTCTGAAAATTAATATTAAATAATATATTTTAAGAAATCATTTGAATACTATTAAATCTAAAATATATTTTGATAATCGTGTTAAATACTACTAATAATAAATATATATGATAAATAAAAACGATTTGATTTAATTAATGTATAAGAAAAAATTTTTTGATTTTTGAGGGGAGGTTTAAATAATTTTTTAACGTTACATTTAGGGGGGGGGGGGGTCAAACCCCTGAAAATTGGTGGAACGTTCTTTACGGAGAACCCCCAACAGGAATTTTTTAATCACCCAACCAAAGTTTTTTAAGCACCAATTTTCAAAAAAAAATATCGTCTTTTGTGAAAAAAGAACTTTTACGCTAAATGTACAACTTTATAAATAAAAAATTCATATTCCTTGTCTCAAATCGAATCGATTGACCTACATGGGGCTTTTCACGTTACATTTTCATTCAAAAATTTTTTTGTGTAGAAATAACATTTTTCTGATTCTATATTTCTAAAAATAAGGAAGTACGAATTTTTTAATTTTTTTATTAAATAAAAATCACAGATAGTTATCTATTCATGAAGTTTAACGTTTTCAGAGACAGAGCATTTTTGACACACGTTTTTCTCCGTTATTATTAGAAAATTTAAAATAATGTCCTGCGTAAAATTTGCTAAGTTTTTCTGAAAATTTTTGGACATATAGTAAAGAATAATTTATTTGTAAGAAAACTATGTAAAAAGTTGAATTTAATCCTAAAAAGTGACTTTTCTCAAAACCGAAGTTAGTGATTTTCGATTTATTTCTTTTAACAAAGTTACTGATTAATGAAGTAATTTTTCTCTTAAGTCTAAAAGTGGTGCACTTTAACGTTTTAACGATATTTACATTTATTTGGTTTACTTTTACAATTTTCAAAAATTTAATATTTATTTACAAAATAAAATAAAGGAATTACAAAGGAAATTGGTAGTTGAAGTTGTTCCATTTCTAAAATTCATAGTTTAAACCTTTATAATAATAACGAATAATAATAATTATTATTTAAACGTTAAAGAATACCACTTTTGAACTTAAAAAAATTATTTTATTAATCAGTAACTTTGTTAAAAGAAATAAATCGAAAATCACTAACTTCGGTTTTGAGAAAAGTCACTTTTTAGGATTAAATTCAACTTTTTACGTAGTTTTCTTACAAATAAATTATTCTTTACTATATGTCCAAAATTTTTAAGAAAAACTTAGCAAATTTTACGCAGGACGTTATTTCAAATTTTCTAGTAATAGCGGAGAAAAAAGCGTGTCAAAAATGCTTTGTCTCTGAAAACGTTAAATTTCTGTAATTTCTTCTGTAATTTTTATTCAATAAAAAAATACGTATTTCCTTATTTTTTATATAGAATCAGAAAAAAATTATTTCCAGCTAAAAATATTTTTTATGAAAATGTCACGTGGAATGCCCCATATAAACTATATGATTGACAAAAAAGTCATATAATAATTCATGGTTTTTCAATTTTTTTGACATTTAAAATTCTTTTTCCATCTATAACTTTCTCGAATTTTTATTTTTTAACCAAAGTTTCTTTAGAAAAAATATGATTGATTAAAAAATGAATTATTTGGTGTATACGAAGTATATATTTTCCAGAAAATTAATTGAATATTAAAAGCTATTTTTTATTTTTAACGAATTTGATATACTCTTTATTTTGCTTCCTCATAGAAGAAGCTTCGTAATTGGTAAGATTTTCGATTTTTCAAAAATAGTCTATAGTATAATAATTATCTGAAATAGCCTAACCAAAGTTTTTTAAGCATCAATTTTCATTAAAAAATATCGTTTTTTGTGAAAAAAAATTTTTACTCTAAAAATACAACTTGATAAATAAAAAAGTCATATTCTTTGTCTCAAACCGAATCGATGGACTTATATAAAGTTTACAATTGACCAAAAATTCTTTAATCTTTATTTTATTATGATAGGTCCTTTTGACGAAATATTCCACCGTTTTGCAAAATTTATTATTTTTTTAACTGTCTTAATTTTTCAAAACTGCCTTCAGATTCTTAACCAGAGTCCCCAAAAACTTTTAAATATTAAATTTCAAAAAAATAAAATAATTTTTGTAAAATTCATCCACCATATTGGATCAGCCATCTTTGATTTTTAAAAACTGACTTCAGATTCGTAATCAGCGATCCGAAAAATCCTTGTATACGAAGTTTTATAAAAATCTAAAAATGGTAAGACAACTGTTTAATTACGTTTGATTTATAGGTTAAGTCACTCGTAAAAACCGTAAACAAATTGATGTTTAAAAAATTTAAAATACGGACACTTTTATTTTAACCCTAATTTACGAAAATGCTAGATTTTTTCTTGGGTGCAAAAAAATGTTAATTTTGTCGGACGGTGTTCTGTATGAAAACATGATAAAATGAATAAATTTAATCTTAAATTTGAAGAAATAATAGAGACTCTTAATTTTTAATGAAATTTCAGTTTTGATTTCTTTAATATGACTTCTCCACTTGTAATTTTTAAATAATGATTCCTTTATAAAAAATGTTTTAAAATGAAAAACGAGAATAAATAAATAAATTAATATAATTTATCAAAATATTTATTGTTTTAAAAATTTTTAATTTAATTCCTAGTCTTATTTTTTCACTTTTTCTATGAAGAAACATTTTTTTTAATTCGTTACTAGAGCAACGTTGTTAACTTCAGCTATGTTCGGAATCAGCATATCAAAATACTTATAAATATTCGGATACCCAGAAAAATCAGAATTAACTTTTATTCGGAATTATGTTCATTTAGAAATTATAAAACTCCTCATATTATGCATTAAAGTCACGCAGCCCTAATATAAATTATTAATACAGATTTTATTGATTTTTATTTGAATATTTGCGAGAGTGTACAGCAAATAAAAAATCAACGCCGGTTTATTTGGTTCTGAACACGTACGTTTGCGCACCACGTGGATTTGAAAACACATCTTCAGGATTCTCGAATGAGGGGAGGAGAGAACAAGAGAGAAAAGGGGAGAGTGAGAGAGAGAGAGAGAGAAATAGCGTCGAGACGCCAACGTTAGAGAGAAAGACCGTCGTTTCCGTCAGTCGGCTCGCGGCACCGCGACGCAAGACGTGTCTTCTACAATCAAGCTTTTTTCCGAAAAGCTCTTCCATTCAATTCACGTCAATAAAAAAAAGTTTTCAAGTGATTTTTATTTTTAATAATTTTTAAATAAATAACGTATCGTTACATAAAACTGTGCTAAAAGTAGAATTCAACACTTACACTCTTTTTTAATATTTTAAAAAATCTTTTTTCATGTTTGTGAAAAATACAACTTTCTGTCCAGAAACAACTTTCTCGGTGAGTAACTAAAAAAAAAAAAAAGAAATTCTAAATTTACTGTATTTTTAATGTATTTTCAAAAATTAAAACTATTTTGAAAAAAAGCCCAGTATAATTTTTTAATTTAAATGATCGGTTAAATTTATCACTTGCAATATCAATTGATATTCCTAATCAATAATTTTTTATAATTACAGCAGTATTCAAGGAATTATAAATATTTAAAAATGTATTAATTTTTAAAAAGTACCTATATTAGTTTGTAATTATCGTTGGTAGAAAATATTTCGTTTCCTTGACTCATTTTGTGTGGAAAATTTTATGTTCACGGTTTTTTCCGCACTTTTATGAACAAAAGAATTCCGCAAAGAAATTTTACAAAAAATGAATTTTTATATAAAATTTGATTTTTACGGAAAAATACAATATATGTCATTTAGTTAAAATGAATGAAAAATCAGTCACTAATTAAAATAAAATTTCTAGTTATTTCAATCACTTGTTACTAAAAAAAACTTAAAAACTACTAAATCAAATAGTAAATGTTGGTTATTTGATTTAATAATTTTTAAATTTTTGTTAAACTTTTTAGTAGAATCTTTTCGTAATATAATTGAAATACTTTATACGTAGATTTTTTTTCGTGAATGGCTTTTTATTGGAAATGAGGCAAATACGTTGTTTATTAAGTTAAGACTGCCAGAGATATGTTTAATTAAAATTCCATCCTTGTTAGCGAACAATACATTTTCCATGCAGTTATAAACTATTTCTACGAAAAGTTTTAAACTATCCTGAAATAACATTTTTTCTAATAGTATGTTTAGATTAAAACCTTTAAAATATTAAAATTTTTATTAGATAAGATAAATGACAAATTAAAAATTAAACAAAAATTGACAAATAGGAAATTAACAATAACAGTTTTATATCAAAGAAAAAATAATCATTGACGAAAACTTGTTTTTGAGATTTTAAACTATTTATACAAACCTTTAAAATAAAATATAATATTATAAACCAATAATATAATACCTAATACATTATTACTTTAAGTAGAAAAATACAGTTTCGGTCAGACCGTATTCTGTTTTCTTTAAAAAATATTATTTTTATATAAATATTAATTAATATGACAAAATAGAACCGACTTATTAAAATTTAGTATAAGTGTATTTTAAATTATTGCCTACTATTAATTATTATTATTATACAAATATTATTAAATTGTTATTTATAATAACTGAGTGTGTTAGTGAAAGCAATATACTTTTAGAAAGTAATCATTATAAATGATGGATTTTTAAAAATATTTTTTATTGACGAAATTCAGTTAGTCTTGATAGATCAGGAGAATGTTTTGTAATGGAAACAAATACGGTCCGACTAAAACTGAATTTTTCTACTTAAGAGACTTAATCAATCTTTACTACTGTGGCTGACAGTGATGGGATTTTTCTACTCGTTCAATAGCAATAATAATTTATTTTCGACAATAAAAAATCTGTAGAGTGCTTTCATGAAGTAAAACTCTCTTCCTATCAGTTCCATGACTTCGTACTTTGTGTCACGGTTAAGGACATTTGAACACATCCACTCTTCGATCGCCTTCACTTGCTAGTCGTAAAACTTCTATTTTATTTGTCATACAATTTTCTCTTCCTTCAGGGAACTAATTTTTATTGTAGTTCTACAATTAATGTCAGACAAATTTTATCTTTTATATTGACCTTTAATTAGATTTTAAAGTATTAATTTAATATAATTAAATTTAATATATACAAGATTAATATAATATTAATATAATAGATGTAATTTATATAATAAAATGTAAATATAAATATAAAATAAAGTAACTAATTATTAGTCAAATTCATTTTGAGGTTATGTTCTGTTTACTAATTTCATTAGTCCAATTTTAACTATTTTTTAGTTATTTTTTTTCACTAATAATAAGTTATTTTTCACTAATTGCTGAAAAAAAATTTAGCCACGTTTTAATGATGATTTTTGATAATGTGAGTTTTAAAAAATGCTTTGAAAATATTTTTCAAAATGTACTAAAAACTATTTTAATTACAACAACGTCAGCAACATCGGAAACAACAAAATAATGAAATATATTTTCCTGATTCATATTTACAACCGAATTTTTAACTTTTTAGTTTCCCTACAGTTTTCCTACAATATTGTCTTGTTTTCAATTGAAGTTAGAATTCTAAAAAAATTCGTTAAATAAAATTTGTTTATAAAAGTTTTGATAAATGATTATTTAACTAATTGGATATTAACCTAATTAAAAAATAAAAAATATTTATGATGGTTTGGTTTTTTAATAAAAGTGAAATTTATTAAAAAACGAAAAATGATTGCAGTTAAGAATTTTAATGTATAATATAATAATTATCATAATTCATTAAATATGGTAGTCAAAAGTGATAAAGCTTAAAATTTTGGCATTGAATAAATTAAATCTCGAAATTTGCAAATAATTATTAAAACCTTATAATTAGTGAATAATTATTAACAATAATTTCAATAGGACTTTTTGTGAAATTTGTTCAATAATTATCTTAATTTGGAAAACTAAAATTTTTGTTCTACAAAACTTAAAATTTAAATTCATAATGATTTGAATAAACCAAAATTTGATATTTTTAAAAAGTCGAATCTCAGAATAATATAATTAAGAAATAAATTTAGTTAAATAAAAATTACGTTAAATGATACGTTTTGCATATTTTGATTTATATAATTCATCATTAAAATTTGATTTATTTATTACATTTTTGATTTTTGCTAAAAATGATAAATAATGATAATTCAATTTAGTAGCTGACTTTTTGCTAACTTGGACTTAATGAAAGAATTTGTACGAAAAATAAAACTTTTATCGAAATGGCTTTGAAATTGACCATGAGTTTCAAATAACAGTAAAAATTGATTTTTCGCAATATTCTCGAAACTATTCAGGGACGAGAAGGATAAATGTGCAAATTCTATTTGTATTGTAGTTAAATTGTAAAGAAAAAAAATGAAGATGATTAATACAGGAAAAAAAGTGGGTCACACGTTCAAATTAGTAAAAATTTGTAATAATTGTTAAAGGTATTTTATAAAGTAAAAAATTATTATTATTATTATTATCATTAAATTGATATAATTGTTTTGGTAAAATAATACATTATTATTAATGATATTTAACTATTTATAGTTTTCAAAATTGTATTTAAATGGCACTTTGTAAGAGCTGTCTTAATAATTCGTTAAAGTTTGCTTCGTGCGATCAAAGTGCAATCATTCAACACTTTCGGAAAAAGTAAAAAGCAACATTAGAGCGGAAAGTTTTGACTTTGAGAGGACTCACTTTTCACGTTGAGTGTCGCAGCCAACCGTTAATAACGTGGGCGATATTTTTCTCTGACAGATGGAAAAAAAACTGCCCTTGAAAACTAGCTCTATTTTCAAAATTGAGAGATTCTTGTTCCAAGTCCAGTAATTTCTTGAAATAAAATTAAATAGCAGCCAACTAAACTTTTTCCCCATTCTCATTCAAGGTTTTTAATTAAACTAGGTTTATTTACTGATTTAAACTACTTTTAACTCCACAAATAATTTAAGTCTGTTCGCGATAAATGTACATTTGATTGTATTAATTTATTAATTATCATTTATAATTTTTATCAAATAATTAAATTAATTAATTAAATTTAATTAACAAATACAACTTTTTTTAACAGGAGATAAAATAAACAAGCTGAAAATAACGATAAGAATTTACAGGGGTTTTTTTTTTAAAGAAATTTTAAAAGAAGCCAAAATTTACTAAGTTTTTTTTAATGGTTATTTTTAAAAACCCTTGTGTCTGATTTCAGATTTTAGTAGTAAAAATAATCACACCAAGTGGTTCAAAAAATGTGTATATTATTATCTTTCTTTATTTCAAAGTATTCAAATCAATATCACTTTTATAGTAAAAACGCCAAGTTTATTTTTCACCATTTCTGTTAAAGTCACGCGCGACGCCATTTGAAACGAATAATATTTTAATTTTTTCTATACATTTTAACTGACTTTTATTATTAAATACTTATTTCTTTCAAAGTGATTGTGTTACTAATAAAAAAAATACCTACAATAGATATTAAAATTTGTGAAATGTAAAAATATAAAATACAAATAATATTACAAAAAAAGTAAAATTCTTTTTATAACCCTTTTAGTTGCAAAAAATATGTACGAAGAAATTTTGTTTTACGAGAGAAATAAATAAATTTTACAATAACGTTGATTTTGCTTTTACAATATTTTATAAAAACGTGTTCCTTTATAAATTGTAAAATGAAGAAATTCACTGAAAATTTTGTTAATTTGTAAGTATTTACTTTCATTTTTAATTAATAAGGATCAACTGTGTACAATTTGTTCTCATTTTTTATTTGTTTACTGATGCGCTGTGAATTATTAAATTTACAACTCGTCGCGATAAATTCACTGTAATCATGTTTATTTGAGAAATTAGCTGACCATATATTTAGCAAATTACAAATTAATCAATAATCACCTGACACAAGTTTCCCTCTGTGTCGAAATCTTTCAATTTATTTTTCGAAAAAATGCGAGAAGTTTTACGAGGGTTCCGACGGTGATTAATGATGACGATAATAATTTTTAATAATAATAATAAAACATGAAAATGAAACAATAATAATAAATAATGACAATAAACCCCTCAACTAAAATAATTTATGTTTAAACTGATATAATTTCCTTGAACTTTCAAATGAAACACTGAGAAAATAAGTTGACTAAATACAACAAATTTTTGATTAAATTTAGCAGAGAGAGGTTGTTGATATAGCACCTGCAAAGCACTTAATTGATTTTAGCAGAGCATATGCTCCGGTATCCTAGAAGTTTGATTGTCATCGCCGGTGTTTTGTTTGTTTTGTCCCGAGGAAACCTAACCTAGAAATAAAGTTGCTTGGCTAGAGGCTTATTTTCTCAGTGAAGTATTAAATGCGAGGCAGAAAATTTTTGTCGCCCAGTATTTATACAACCTTTCATTCGCTACGTTACAGTGAAGCAGAAAAATGAATTTTTTTTTTGTGAATGACTAATTGAATTTGTCTTCAGTTGAAAGAGAAAATAAAGTGCAAAAATAGAGAAAATAGAGACGACAGAAATTATCTTGTGAAAAGTTTCCCATCAAGATTAAAATATGCTTTCAAAAATTATGGCTGCTTAACACGTACTCAGAAACGTTGTATAAGTGAATATATTGAAGTGTAGTAGTGCTTTAAAAAACCTATAAAACCTACTTCTTTTATTAATAAATTATAATAATTCTTGTTAATAGTAGCACTGCGCTTGAAATCATGTGAAACTTAATTTATTTTGATAAATAATAATTATTTAAGTAATATACTGCAATAATTAAATTTTACGATAATAATTAACTTGATGTAATATTCATTAAATTTAATCTTTTGTTGGTACTCAAATAGAAACTAATGGAATTATGCTAAATTAACGAGAACGAAAAGAAGAAAGTAAAAGTATTTTCTTCATTAACATTATCTTTTTAATAACTATTTAATTAATATATAAATCAATTTTATTCATTTTCCAACGTCTCTTAATATGAGACAATGGTTGTAATATATTGTTCTAATTTCACATTGTTATTTAAAATCATATTCAGGTTATTTAAACTTGACCTAAATTTAATTCACTTCATACGGTATTAATTATTCGAAATAATTAAAATACTAATATTTTCATTTTCTGCTGTAATCAAGAAGAAAAATAAATTGTTCGTTGAAAGTAAAATTATAATGTTTTATTAAATTTCAATTTATGAATTTTATATTTTATATTCAATTGCAAACTCAAAATTAGGTCATAAATATTAAAAATATAATAATTAATTAAAAGTGAACTGAAACTCACTGACATTTCATTCGAGGTAATTTTTATTTTATCAAAAATTTTCAAGGACATAGCAAAGGAGAAACATTTACGTTCTTTTTATTGTTTTATTACTGTTAAATTATGTGTTTTACTGTATTGATTGACTTTAACACGTAAAAGTAATAATGATTTAGTTTTTTTTTTTTTTCAATAAAATATTGAAAGTAAATGTAGGAAAAAGCGAAATGTCTACGAAATGGACATAATTTCCACCTTTTTGTACGATTTTTTCTAAAATTTTCTAGATATCTACTCCAAAAGAAGCCTTTCTATATTCTTAACATGTTTCTTAATTTCTAAATATTCCATTTTGATTTATAGATATTTTAATGTATAATACAGTGTCCAATTTTTTTAAAATATCTTTTATTTAAGGCTATTTTCCATGAAAAAAGGTGCTCAAAAAAATTTGATTGGGTATTTTCAAAAATCCCTGTATATAAATTTAGATATTTATGAGCTTAATAAGCCATACAAATTTTATTTAAATCCGGTAAGGCGTTTTCGAGATATCCTGGCGACAAAAAAAGCTAGACACACACACACATACACGCACAAATACATTTGGACATTTGCTTTAGAACAAAAAGGTTTTTAGAGGTGCAAAATGAATCTTAAAATATTTACTTTCTGACAGTTTTATTGACGCCGAAAATGCATTTTCAAAACGTGAATTAATGAAAAGTCTTTTTAACTATTTTTCTTTAATTTACAAGTATTTTTAACTTTCTATTTTCCTTTACTTTTAAATTATTCTCTTTTGATATCAATTTTTTTTGCTTCACAGTTATTTTTGACATTAACTACTTTTCGTCAATTTATGTAGTTATTTTCTCCATTTTCTGATTTTTTTATTGCTTCCTTGTGGAAGAAGCTTTGTATTCGTTTAAAATTATAAAAAATTTAAAATGATTTAAATTAACTTTCCTCTAACTAGAAATGTGTTATATGAGTTTCTGATCAAATGTCCGGATGCATGTGTGCGTGTGTCTGGAAGTACTTTTTATATAAACACGATCACCTATAAATTCAACTTAATAAATAAAAAATAATATGCTGACGTGGAAGCAAACTGTTCATGACATACACACAGTCCTCAGCTTGTTTTATAGTTGCTTTTGTTATTTAATTTTATCTCGAAATTTATAAATTTTTAAAAATATTTTACATGAATTTGGTATTTGGTTATTTTTGCTACTAAAATCTAAAAATTTTTTAAAACAGCTATTGAAAAAAAATTTTACAGAATATTTATTTGTTAAAAACAACTTAACTTCAAGATAAAAATGTTTTATTGTTTTTTATTTTTAGTATTTGTTCGTTTATTTTTAAATTGTTATGTTATACTAGCAAAATAAAACGCGCGCAAGCGCGCTATTAGTTTTTCATAAATTTTAAAAATTATAAAATACAATAATAAATATAAAAAATCGGTAAATACTATTTATCTAATAAGAAGAAATAAATATTTTAAATATAATATTTAAAAATAAAGAAATATAAATAAAATAAATATTTATTTATGACAAAATTTATAATATTTTAGAATTAAAAAGAATTGCAAAAAATAATTGAAATTAAACAAAATAATTGCAAATTTTGCAAATTATTTGAAAAAAAAATGAAATCAATTAAAAAATGGGGAAAGCAATTTAAACAATCATAAAAATTTTTTAAACATAAAGAAAATAATTAGAATTTGAGAAAAATACTTAAGAATCTGAAAAATAAATTAAAACAAAATTGAATAATGAAAAATTAGAGAAAATAATTGAAAATTGAAAAAACATGGTTAGAAATTGAGATAAATAAATTAAAATTAAAAAAAAATAATTAAAATTTGACAAAATAATTAAACAAATTACATAAAATATTTTAAATAAAGGAAAGTTAAACAAAATTTGGGAAAAATAATTAAAACTTTCAGAAGTCCATTGAAATAAAAGAAAATAATTAAAAATTAGAGAAAATAAATGAAAAAAGAAAACAATAATTTAAAATTGAACAGAACAAGTTTTAATTAAAGAGAAATAAGTAAAAACTTTTTGGCAATTATAAAAATAGAACGAGAAAAAGAACGAAAGTAATTGAAAATTGAAGAAAATAATATAATATTAAAAATAATATAAATAATGAAAGAATTGAAAAGTCAGGTGAATAGTTAACAGTTTTTGAAATTATGAAACAAATGTAAAGAATTTAAAATTGAAGAAAATAAATTTTGAAAATTAATTAAAAAATGTTTTTAAATTTTAAAACTTGACGAAAATAATTAAAATATGCTACAAACAATGATAAGTTGTAAAAAATAAATGACATTTGAGTGTGATTATTCAAAAAACTACAGACTTTTTTTCAAATAAAGAAAAATTAATTGAAATTTGAAAAAAATACATAAAAATCTTAGAAATCAATTAAAAAAAGAGAAAATAACTCAAAAATTATAGAAAAGAATTGACGAAATAAGCTAAAAGTAATTGAAATTCACGATAATTAATAAACAAATTTTGAAATTATGAAAACAAATAAAATTAATTAAAAATTGAAGAAAACAATTGAAATTTTAGAAAAATTCTTAAAAATCTTAGAAAAGAATTTTAGAAAATGAGAATAACTAAAAATTCGAGAAAAGACTGGAAGAATGCTAAAAATAATTGAAAGTTACGATAATTAATAGAATTTTTTGGAAATTATGAAAACAAATAAAAATAATTAAAAATTGAAGAAAATAATAGAAATTTGAGGAAAATACTTTAAAAAATTTAGAAATTAATTTTATAAAATGAGAAAAACTAAAAATTGGAGAAAAGTTTGGAAGCTAAAAATAATTGAAATTTACGATAATTAATCAAAAAAAGTTTGAAATTCTGATAACAAATGAAAATAATTAGAAATTGAAGAAAATATTTGAATTTTCAGAAAAATACTTAAAAATCTTAGAAAATAATTTTAGAAAAAGATGAGAATAATAATTAACAATCGAGAAAAATAATTTAAAAATGATAAAATTAATTTAAAATTGAAAAAAATAATTGAAATATGTCGAAAATAATTTAAGATTGAGAAAGAAAATTGAATTATGATGAAAATAATTTAAATATGAAAAATTGAAAACATTCAATAAATTTTGAGAGAAATAACTGAAAAAATCATAGAGTATATGTTTAGAAAAAAGTAAGAATTACAAAATTACTTAAAATCTTTTAATTAAAGAGAATAATTAAAAAATTGCAGAAATAACGAAAATTGATGAGAATAATTGCAATATCGGATAAATAATTGAAATTTTTAAGAGTAATGACAAAATAATGAATATAATTATAAATTGATGAAAATCAAGAAAAATTGCGGAATTAATTTTTAAGCAAAAAAAAGTAATTAAAAAATCGTTATATAATGGAAAATTGATGACAATAATCTAAATTTGAGATAATAACTGAAAATTTAGGAAATTAATTGAATGTGTATATATTTTAAACTTCTTCAAAAACCATAATTTTCACTTCAGACTTTAAAACGTGGACAGAAAAAGATGAATAAATATAAATACATACTAACTAACTTCAGAAGTTTACGGAGATTATTATTATTTAATTATCTAAATGCATTCATTTGTTTAAACGTATGAAAATGGCGTCAATTTTTTCCTTAAGGCGAAGAAAATACATGGCTCAGCTGTTCATTTTTTTTTATGGAAAAAATGGACGCCATTTTTACACTGTCGAACAAACTTTTTTTTTTATATAAATTGTGAAAAAATGTATCAAATTTGATTAATTTGTATTTTTCATATTATACAAATTATGTGAGACGAAATATGGATAATTTTGAGCGGTCCCAAACAAATAAAAATAATTAGTTTAATAATAAATTGATGAATTAATTAAAATTAATCAATAACAGCATTGAATGGAAATATCAATGAAATTCTTCACGTTAATAAGGAACTGTGCTATAGTTATCATAAAGACAGAAATGATTGGATAATGTAAGAGATCTGCATGATTTAGAAGAATCACCCCAATTTTCTAAATTACAGACACGCAAATAAAATTACTGTTTGGACGAAAATTAGTGGAAATCGATGTTCTAACTTTTTGGAAAAGGTCAATTCTTAAGATACTTTTGCTTTAAAAGAGAGGAATTTTAATTGCATTATATTATTTGTGTGAGTTTTAAAATGAAAAATAGGAAATTGCGTGCCTCATAAATCTCAGACTGTTCACATTAATTGCTTTTTATTCCCATTATCATTATTATCATTATTAATTATTATTTTATTAATTGAGTAAGTTATTAAAAAATTATTCTTCCTATATTTATAATTAATAACGTTAAAATAAGGACAAATAAAATTAAAAATTGTAGCATTCAATTTTATGTTTTAAATCAGAATCTAATTTCTTCTTCATCATATTATTTATATAAAAGATAAAACAAAATATTTGTAATATTCTATTTTAATGACTACTTTCAACAAATTTTAAACTAATATTGTTTGTAATGTATACTGTGATATTAATGTTTTTTATTATTCTTTTTTATCATTGAAAATGTATGCCAAGAAAAAACATGTTTTTTTACTTTGTATTTTTTCTCTTACAGAAATAAATTTCTGAATAGGAAGTCGAATTCAGCTTCGAAATGTGTTTTAAAATTCTTTTTAAATAGTATTTTTCATTATCGGTCGTTTTATTATAATTGAATAATCATGGAAATGTTGATAAATTTTAAGATTTTTAATTTCTAAAATTTTTGAGTTTGATATTATTGCGTTGCAATCGATACAAAAATAGTCTTTCAAATTAAAAATACATAAGAAGTCATTTCTTTTATTAACTCGTTGTTGTGACAGGTGTTTATATAAATGGATGAAATAATTCCATTTGGACAAAAAACACTTAATGGAACAAATAATAGAGAATGAATTTGTCGACAATAACATTTTATTAATAGAAATAAGCGATTATACACAATCGATTACTGAAACTTGGAATATTTATCCAAGATTAATAATTTTAGTCTAATCTCTTGAAATGAGAATATCGAAGCCGCAGTTTCAATAAGCGAGTAATTTATTTCGTTGATTAGTAGAATGGTAATGCAAATTTCACTCATTCATTTAGCAAAAGATAGTAATTAAAATTTTAATACTTTCGGGTCAAAAGTAAATTGCCATAATTTTTTGCTTTAATCCACTTTATATTGAAAAAATTTATTTATTAATAAATATTAATTAATATTAATATTATTCTTACATCTTTAATCAGTTTTTAAATATTGTTTACAACTTATTCAACAAATATGTTTTTAAAATTTGGGTCTTTTGAAGACAAATATGGAAATATGATTTTAGGTTAGAAAAATGTATGTATAAATAAAATTTATATTGCTTAAAAGTTGGAATTTAATGTATAGTTTCTCGTTTTTAAAATTTAATTTCCACTGAAACTGGAATTAAATTTCACTCTCTTTCAGAGTGGGTTTTTCACTCTGATTGAAGTAGCTCAATTTTTACTCTTTATGGAGTGAAAACTCAGTCCAAGAAATTTAGAGAGTATAGGGTTACCAATTCAATTAGTAACTTGTCATAATTTTGAGGTT
Organism: Ganaspis brasiliensis; assembly: GCA_037103525.1. NCBI lineage: Eukaryota > Metazoa > Arthropoda > Insecta > Hymenoptera > Figitidae > Ganaspis > Ganaspis brasiliensis. The sequence continues at coordinate 86,509 of JAZKLR010000519.1, read as the reverse complement.
AAACAAGTTTTCTTTTTTTCAACTAATAAAATATGACCCTCAAGTAGTCATTTTTCACTATTTGAGATTTAGAGAGTAGGTGGTAATTTAAATTTAGAGAGATCTCGAAAAGAGTTCATTGAGCTGTCATAAATGCATTTTATTATGAATTGAGAGCTAAAAGCCTCAAAAATAATTCGTCAAATCTTATCGATGAATTTGTCTTCAATTCGCCTTTGACGATCTCTAATGCACAGGAAATCTAAATGAGAGCCACTTGGGAAATTTCACGAGTGTTGGCATCTTGAAAGCACTACTTGAGTGGACGCCTGCTAAAAACATATATTATAACTCCTTAGTTCAACAAGAGAGTGCATGGCAATATTAAAAAATTGGCAAAACTCATCTGTAAAATGCTTTTCTTTATTTTCAATTTGCCTCTCATAATAATTGATAAAAACAAATATTTAAAAATAAATCATTATTTTTTGAAAGGAATTTATTAAATCTTTCAAAATTGAAATATCGCCATTTTTAGCTTTGTATTCGAATGATATACGATACTTTTAAAATTTTATTCTTTCAGTTAATAATAATAAAAAAAATATATATATATATATTCTCCAGTTAAAAAGTTACAATTTTCAAATAAATAATATTTGATTGAAAAATGAAAAGGGAAGTAGGTCATTATTGGTTGCTGGTTGGTTTATTCGTTTACGTAACATTTTCCCTCTCATCAGTTCCAGTCGGATACATGATACGATAATGGTTACTTTCCAACGGAAAATGGGTGATAAAAACTGTCCCTTTAATAATATCCATGGTCGATTTTTACAAAAATGTTTAGATAAAAGAATAGACTTCATTGTATTTTTTTGTGATTTTATTCATTTAGAATATGAAATTTTGGTAAATAGAATTTTTTTTTCTATTATTAATTGGAACTAAATTTCGGGCAAACTGAAGCAGTGAAATAAAGACAACTTATACGCGTCTGATAATTTGAGGGCATTCAGTTAGAGAATAGGTCACGTGACAAATCATTAGTCGGTTCATTGACGTTCGAGGTCTATTTTGATGAAAGGCCTTGCTGACTTGGACTAACTCAGATTTCTAACTGCAGGAATCCACTGTATAATGAACTGATAAACTAACTATAATTTATCCTAATCTACTGATTAGTCTTTCTATGCTTCTGTATCTGTAGCACAATTGTTCTTGCACTTAAAATTGCATGAAATTTCGCCAAAGTAATTTTCAAATAATTGGATTTTATTATCAATTCGAATTTAATTATCATTGTAATCTTTAGATTAGAATCTGTTATTATATATATTGGAATTTAACTAATGGAAATTCAATAATTAAACCCATTGACAAAATTTTAATGTATAATTTAACATGTTTGGCTGTTTCATTGACATTTTACAAAAAAGTTACATTGTTGATTTTCTAAAATTCATTTGAGAAAGACTGTAAATATAAAAAATTATATATAAAATATATATTAATTTACAAGTTTCATTTATTCATTTATTCATTCATTCATTCATTTAATCCTCTTCAGTATTGAATTATTAATGCAAATTTAAGTATCTGTTTCAATATTTTCAATTATTGATAATTTTAATTTATCACTCGATGAAAATTTCCATAAGATGAATTAATCAATCACTCCGATAATCAAACACAATGATTTTCAATTATTGTTTTCTATAATCGTTTTAAAAATATTTTTCAATAACTTTTTTTTTAAATTTTAACTACCGTCAAGCGGGGCTATTTTGTGCACGCGAGATTTCTAATGAATAAAATCTTTATATGGAGATGATTAAGTTTGCTACTTGATAGAAATATTTTCTGATATCTAGACTACAGAGAGTACTAAATAAAATTACTTAATTTTTTACCAGAAATCAGAAAAAAATCGTTAGGTCGTGAAAATCAAGCTGAAAGTTTTCAAAGTTCTTTAACTTTTGTTCAGATCTTCGGAAGTTTAAAAGAGTTTCTAAAAGTACCTATTATTGATAATTGTTGACAATTTAGTTAGGATGATGTAACGTGATGAGCTAACTTTTTATAGCATATTTTAAGACAAAAGTGTAAAAAACAGAAAAACCATAATTTTTTGGGTTATTTTGTGCATTCTTTAAAACCAAGTTTTTTTAAAAAAAATTGTTCTGGATTTAGTAAGAAAGACTCTAGTGTTTCGTTTTGAAACATTTTTGTCTTAATTTTGTTGTAAAAGACGAGAAATAAGGTTTAAATTCCAATTTTTAGATTTTTACACACGGGTCCATAAAAATATCAAAAAATTAACATCAATAATTATCAAGTTAATTTTGAAACTTTTTCTCTTAAAATAACTCAAAAAGTATAGTAAAAGTTATATTAAGTAAAATTTTCTTAAAAAAAAAACTTTTTTTGTAAATTTACATTTTTGTAAAATTTCTGTGTAACACAGCCTTCAAATTACTTAAACAATTCCTGATAAAAAAATATATTTCTAGCTTTAGTTTTTTTTTTGTACTCTAGAATAGCTAAAAAAAGCACTTCATAAAGCAAAATCGATAAATAAATTTTTTACACAACTTTATAAATAAACAAACATTGATGCTTAAAATAGCCTCATCAGTGGGGCTATTTTGTGCATGACTTTGAATTTCTATATCTCAGACAAACATTTTTTTCTCATCGGAAAAAACACTTTTAGAAGGATGTCCACAATATAACTGAATAGGTAGTTAAATTTTTTATTTTTTCAAATTCTGAATTTTAATAAAGCATAGAGTGGAGAAAAGTGGTTTTGTGCACAAAATAGCTCCGCTCGACGGTATATTTTTCAATTATTTGAATGATGTTTTTCGATTTCTTTAATCATTTTCTTTTATTTCAAATATCTTCTGTAATTTTCTCAATTTTTTCCCAAATTTCAATTATTATCTTCAATTCTCAATTATCTTTATCAATTTTCAAGTAGTTAATCTCGTTTAGTTAAAATATATTCTGTAATTTTTTTAATGTATTAAAAACACAAATTTTTATTGTGTTCTTCAATTTTCAATTATTTTTATAATTTTTCAATTATTTTCCTCAATTTTTTAAATTATTTTTATTCTCTATCATAATGTCTTAAGTTTTTTCAATTTTTTTCAATTTTAAATTGTTTGAATCATATTTCATTTATCTTCTTTTACTTCAAATATATTTTGTTATTTTTTCAATTATTCCTCCCAAGTTTAAACTATTTTCTTGAATTATTAATTATTTTTATCATTGTGAAATTATTTTTTCTAATTTTTAATTACTTAAATTAGTCTTCTATTAATTTTCTAAATTTTCATTTATTTATGTTAAAATGTTAATTATTCTTTTCAATTTACCATTGTTTTTATGATATTTTATTTAATTTACCCAATTTTTAATTACTTTAATTATTTCCAATTACTTTTATTTATTTATTTCAAGAATATACGGGCTACAAATTAAAATGCTCTTTCGTACATATTGCTGTGAAAAAAAAAGAAAAACGAAAATATACCAATTTAATATTTGTTTGTTTGTTTTAGTCTTTAGAATTATGATTGGGATAAATTCTAATTCAATTTTATATTTTTGAATTAGAATTGAGGTTAATATAATTTCTTTTATTCCTTTTATTATATGGTAACGAAAATATTTTTTTTTATTTATCTCTAATTTCAACTATATTTTCCAACTTGACATTTTTAAAATAATGTTTTAATTAATTTCTCCAATTATTATCAATTATTAATTTGTCATCTTCAATTTTAAATCATTTTTTTCCAATTTTGAATTATTCTAATTTTTTAAAAATAATATCTAAGATTTTCAATTTGGTATTTTCATTATTTTTTTTTTTTTATTAAATTACAATATTTTCAATTATTTATCTTAAATTTCAATTATTTTTATCATTTTTCAATAATTTTTCTCAATTTCAAATTTATTTTCATTTTTTTCTCAATACATACTTTTCAATTTTACAAGCATTTTTCTCAAATTTATCATTATTTTAGTACGAACAGTACGAAAGGGCAAATTTTGTAAGCCCGTGTATTATTGAAAATAAATAAATACCTATAAATAAATTATTTTCATTATTTTGCAATTATTTGCTCCAATTTTTCTTTTCTTTTTTCATTATTTTTAAATGAATTTCCAAAATTTGTAATTATTTAATTCAAATTTTAATAATTTTTCTATCTTATTTTTGTTTTTATCATTTGGCGATTATATTTTTATTTCCTATTATATCTGTAATTTTTTGAATTATTTTTCTCAAATTTCGTTTATTTTTTTACTTTATTTATTTTTAAATTTTCTTCTTGAATGTTGAGTTTTTTTCCATCATTTTTTAATTAATTTGTAAAATTAGCATTTATTTTTTTAATTTTCAATTGCCTTGATCTTTTTTTTTATTTTAAAAATGTATTCATTTTGTCCTATACATATTGATAAAATGTAATTTATTTATATTGAAGTATTATATTTAAAGCATTTATAATTGTTGATCAAATAATCTTTAGAAGCTAATTATTTTGTAATCAAATCTAATCTAATTATTTTGAATAAATTATAACTTTGATAAATTAAAAATTCTATAAATTTGTATTTAGTTTAACTAAAAGTTGGACAACGTTACGTTTGTATAAGTTTAAGTTTAAATTTGATTAATTTATATTTTCGTTAACTGTTAATAAGTTAAAGTTGCGTTTGAATTAATTAAAAGTTTGATAAATTTACATTTGTATCGATTACAATTTCATTAAATTTACATTTAAAAACTAAAACTTGGATAAATTTAAACAGTTATTTTTGGTATATAGTTTTAAGGAAACTTCGTAATTTATTTTTGGAGTCGTATTTACTTTAGCTCTTCAAAGTTTATCATGATTAAAATAAAATAAAACAATAGTCAATTTCAAATCTACAGATCCCAAAGAAATTTTTCCAATAAATGAAGTTGTAATGGACACAATAATTTGACATTTGACTGTAAATTCGTCAACAAACGCAAAATAAGCTTCTAATTATCAAAATTCATTATTACTTAATAATAATATATTTATAATGTATAAGCAGGCGAACTCTAATTGTGAAACAGTATAGTGAGTGATAATTAATATTTTAATTATTAGTGGAAGTTTCTCTTTGAAGTGGAACTGATGTTATTGAGCAGAATTTACCAATACGAATGAATAAAAATTATTTTCTTACTTTTTTTCACCATCAGAATGTTGCAATAAATTTTAAATTTTGTTTATATTTTATCAATTCGCAAAAGAAGACAAATTATAAAATAGAATTGAGTTCACCATTGAGTTATGCGGTTTCATTCTGTCTTTTCAATTTTATGAAAAAGAAATGAAAAAATTCTAGCAAACTATAAATATAAATGAGATTTACAATTCATTTAAAAATTTAAGCCACACTGATTCATTATTTTTTCAAAGATTTCTGAGAAAATTGAAATGGCGTAATGAAAACAGGTTGAAAATTTATGCCGACTCTCCCCTTCGTACTTAATAAAAAGAAAGAAAAGTGATACTGCAAATATTTAATCTGACAATTACATATCTTTTTTACATTCAACATGCAATTGCTTTATAATTTTTAAAAATTAAAAATGTCTTTAAAACAATTCTATTATTTATATTTATAGTTAATCCAAGATTTTTTACCGAAGCTTTCTTTATGAGGTACAAAAAAAACAAAAAAAATGTTTTAAGTTTTCGATAAAGAAATAAAATTACAAAAATATTCACTCCAGTGTCAATGAAACTTTCTAGAATGCTATTAAAGTTACACAAACTGTTTCTAAAGTTTAAAGATACTAAGTAAACTTTCATATATATGCAAATATTTTCTCTAAAGTTTAATACCTTTTCCTACAAATATTTCTTCTTCTGATCAATTCTCGTGAATCGTTTCACAGTCAAAAAAAGTTAAAACTTGTAAATAAAAAGTCTTAAAAGATTTACTTTCAGTTTGGGTGTTTTTGCATTTAGTATTTTCTTTACCAAATTGTATTTCTGAATTTTTAAGAAAAAAAAAGAAACTATTAAAATAAACCGGAATTAGTTCCATTAATTTAATGACAATTTCATTAAGTATATCTCGTCGTAAAATAATAACCTTGATTACCATCTGCATATATCTGTCGTAATTTAATGGGAACCACGTGTCGCGTGAACATTTTAGTTACGCAATTCTACTTCATTTCGCGTACACATTATATGCTTATGCTTTCATATGTATATATGACAACATGAATATAAAAGTATAAAGTAAGAGTTTACATTAAAAAATTAAACTCTTTTTATATTTGTGTATTGCTTCCTTGTTTTACAACCAAATTATCGATTGCGATTTTTTGCCATATCTCGACATTCTGAAAAAATCGTTTTTTTTTGCGAAAATGTGTACCTATTAATCAGAACTTGGTAAAGTTTAACGAATAAAAAATATTTTTAAATTTAATTGATAGGGTCTTTTTGGTATTTCATTTAGATAATTTATCTGACTACTTAATTGTAATGATATAAATATACAAATTAAGTAATCTCTATAAGGAAGCAATGTGTTAAAAAAATGAACACAAAAAATCACTCACTCAAAATAAATACTTAAGGTACAATTTGGCAGAGGTTTTTATTATTTTCATCCTAAATGAGAAGCTATTAAATTTATGCGATTTTGGAATTTTGCTAATTTCCACATTTCTCGACGTTTTGAGATCTCCTGATTCCGAAAAAATGGGTTTTACAAAAGTGTCCGTCTGTCTGTCTGTAGAAAAAATTAATGTTGAAATCGGATAACTTAAGTATAAATTAGTTGATCAACTTCATCTTTGGTACATTTTTTTAAGGTTCAAAAATAAAGGTCACGTTTGTTAGCCATCCATTTAGGACCAAAAATATAAAAAATAGAACATTTTCAAAAACCAAAAAATTCCAGTTTTTAAAATTTTTCAACATTTTTTTGTTGTTGTAATTTTTTTATTAAATACACGTAGAATCAAATCAACTTTGTATAGAAAAGTTTGCGATATAAAGCGAACTTAAAAAGATATGAATTTTTCAAGTTTTACAGCTTTTTTTAGCAAATAATTAACTGAAGAAACATCGCAAAACCTAAAAATACATGTTATACAAACAAAAAATTGAATAGAAAGTTGGGTGAATTTTATACAAAATAACAATTATTTTTAAAAAACTGAATAATCTTCCGGATTTTTTTTTAATTAACCTTGTTAAAAATTTGCAGAATGTCTGCAGTACTTTTTCTTAGGGTATTAGTAATCACGAATCTAAAAACAAAAATTGGGTCCATATTCTAAGCGAGTGCCTGAAATAAATTAGATAAATAAATAATACAACGTACGGCCCTTAAAAAAAGTGCACCACAATCTACATGGATTTTTAATTATTTGTTTGGTTGCAATTCAGTTTAGGCAATGCCATTCAGGGGCGGCGACTTGTAAATTTTTGCCATCTGCAAACTTAATATTGACCGAGGGGGGGGGGGGGGGGAAGAGAAATAAAACAATAATAAATTAAAGAGTTTCTTAATTAGCGTAATTATTGTAACTCAAAAATTTACAATTTTATTTGATTTTGAGTACATTTTCAGAAATAATAACCTAATAATCAAGATAATATAAAATTTATGATCAAATCATTACAAGTTAAAAAAATCAAAAATTGACGAACATAATTAAAATTTAAGAAAAATAATTGAAAAATAATTAAAACATTGAAAATTTGAAGTACAAAAATCATATTTTTTTAAATAATTGAAAAATGTCGAAAAATAATTGAACTTAGAAAAATAATTACAACATTATAGAAATAATTGTAAATTCAAGAAAATAATGGAAATTTTCGGAATTAATCAACAAATAATGAAAATAATATAAAATTTGTAAAAATCGTTGCAAATTAACAAAAAAATAATCAAAAATTGTCGAAAGTATTTGGAATATGAGAAAAAGAAATTGAAGAATGATTAAAGAATTAAAACGTGGATACAGTAACTTAGATTTGAGATAATAAATAATTTAGAGAATTAATTGAAAAATAACTCATATATCTAGTTAAAAGGTGGAAAACATAATTGCAAAAAGATAAAGGAAAATAAATCTAAAAAAACTAATTGATAAATGAGATAAATAATTGAAAATTTACGTATTTAATTGAGGAATAAATAGTGAGATTAATAAAAAAATGATGAAATTGATTGCAAAGTGATAAAAAAAAATAATTGGAAATTAAAGAAAATTATTAAATTTTGAGAAACATGTTTCAAAATCTAGGAAATTAATTAAAAAGTAATGAAAATCATAAAAAATTCAAGACAATATTTGCAAAGAAATAAAAATAATTAAAAATTTAAGCAAATAATTTTTTTTTTTGAGAAAAATTAAAAAAATTGCAACATACATTTGTAATAAAAGAAAATAATTTCAGAATGATGAAAATAATTGTACATCGAAAAAATAAGTGCAGGTTGTGATAAATTATTAAAAAAATTCAAAATTAATTAAAAAATAATTAATGTACCTATCTAGTTAAAAGTTGGAGAAAATAAATGCAAAATGATGAAAGAAAATTGAATTAAAAAAAAAAGACTTGATAAATGAGAGAAATAATTGAAAATTTTGATATTTAATTGAGGAATGAATAGTGAGATTAATAAAAAATTGAAAAAATTGATTGCAAAATGATAACAAAATAATTGGAAATTAAAGAAAATTATTAAAATGTGAGAGAAATTTTAAGTGTAGAAAATTAATTGAAGAGTACTGAAACTAATACGAAATTCGAGACAATACTTGCAAAGTAATAAAACTAATCAAAAATTGAAAAAAATTATTAAAATTTGAGAAATATCTTTCAAAATCTAGGAAATATAATTGAAAAGTAATGAAAATAATCAAAAATTCGAGACAATATTTGCAAAGTAATAAAAATAATTAAAAATTGAAGAAATTAATTTTATTTTTTGAGAAATAATAAAAAAAAATTGGAACATATATTTGTAATGAAAGAAAATAATTTCAGAATGATAAAAATAATTGTATATTTAAAAAATAAGGGCAAGTTGTGATAAATTATAAAAAAATTCAAAATTAATTAAAAACTAATTGAATATGAGAAAAAGTAATGGAAAAATATAAAAAAAATAAAAATTGAAAAAAATGTTTGAAAAATGAGATAAATAATTGAAAATTGAAAAAATTGATTGCAAAATGATAATAATAATATTTGAAATTAAAAAAAAATTATAAAAAATTTGAGAAAAATATTTTAAAATCTAAGATATTAATTGAAAAATAATGGAAATAATATAAAATTGGTGAAAGTGTTTGTAAAGTAATAAAAATAATTTAAAATTGAAAAAAATAATTTTAGTTTGTTACAAATAATTGAATAAATTTCAACATATATTTGTAATATAAGAACATAATTTTAGAATGGTAAAAATAATTGTATATTGAAAAAATAACTAAAATTTGAGATAAATAATAAAAAAATTAGAAAATTAATAAAGAAATAATTGAAAATGAGAAAAAGGAATTGAAAATTAATTGAAAAATAAATTTAATAATAAAGTAATTGATAGAAATAATTGTATATTGAAGAAAATAATAAACATTTTTAAAAAATAATTTAAAAAATTGCAGACTATATTTGAGATAAACAAGACTACAATTACAATTATTATATATTATAATTCTTCAAACCTCAATTAATTTGAAATTTCATTGATTTAAATTTTAATTAATACACTCTTTAAGAATAGTAAATTTAAAATTATTTAAAAATTTCTTCAATTTTTAAGAATTTTTTTTTTAATGATTTTAATTATATTTGCTACAATTCTCAACATTTTTTATTATTTTTCAACATTTTTCTTTAATTTTATTTTCAGTATTTTTCCCCCTCATATTTAAATTCAATTTCCTAAGTTTCAATTCTTTTCTTTAATCTTTGAGAATAGTAAATTTAAAATTACTTACAAATTTCTTAAATTTTTAATAATTCTTTTCTGTTATTATTTTAATTACTTGCTACAATTGTCAACTATTTTTATCATTTTCCAAAAATTTTCTTCATTTTCTAATTATTTCCATTATTTTTCAATTTTTTCCCTAATTTTTAAATTCAATTTTCGCAAGTTTCAATTCTTTTCTTTAATTTTTTCAAATACAACTTTTTTTAGTTTTAATTATTTTCTTCAATATCAAATTAGTTAAATTATTTATTAATTAATTTTTAACTTCTTTAGTCATTTTTCAATTATTTTTACAAAATATGGTTTTTTTTTAAAATCTTAATCATTTTCTTCGAATTGTAAATTCATTTATCCACATTCTTATTAAGAAATTTGTTTTTTGTCAGTAATTTTGCCATATGGAATTCCATAGGGCGAATTTTTTCCTCTATGGAATTTGCAGACGTACCATACACAAGTCGCCGCCCCTGATGCCATTAAGTTTATAAAGGTTTTACAAACTGTTTATAAAGAAAAGAAAACAAACGTTTACAAATGCTTCGATCCAGATGTCCAATTTTTCAGTGGCTTTAGTAAACGATGGGTGAATAACTCGAAGAAATCGAAAATGTTTTATTTTCCTAATAAATAGTTTGTGAATCCTTTCAAAAATTAATGGAGTATCCCAAATTGAATAGAAATTTTGAAAAACCGACTTCTACCGTGTTTTCACAAGAGAATCTGAAAACCGTTGTTGAGAAAGACAAGTGCAAAGATATATAAAGAAATTTTTCTTATCCATCACTCATTGTATCAGTGCGCCACTAAGCTCGAAATTGTTCCCAAGACTATAAAAGTAAGGTTATTTATGTGATTGAGTTTCCGGCGCCAGCTGAGGGCAATATCATTCAAAAAGAGAAAGAAAAACGGACAAAATATCAAGAGTTCCTGTTTGAATTGGTACGACGATAAAAGGTTCAACAAAGTTTGGAGAAATTATTTTAAAAAAAAATTTTTATTACTTTATTATACATGTCTTAAACTTGTTAAAAATACTTTATAAATTAAAAATATAAACAATTTTTGAGAGTTATTGTTAATTTCCCTGAGCGCCTTTTTTAAGTGCTTTGCGGTGGACATCATAAATAGAGAATGTTTGATCTGAAATCCAAATCCCAAAAAAAATTCGTTAGTATATTTCATTGTCTAGTATATGAACGAACGGTTTTTCAAAATTTGCAACAACAAAAAATGTCGACGGTTTAAACAAAAAGTTTGGTTTTTAAAGGTTTTAAATTTTCAATTTTTTGCTAAAAAGAAAAGTTTCTCCAAAAATAAAAAATCCTTCATTCATATGCACGATTTTAAGATAATAATTAAGTGATATTTTAATATTGATTGAGTTACTTCAAAAATATACACAAAAAAATGCATTTTTTGATCGAGCTTAAGTGTATGTAACCCCTTAATTAAAAGTATTTTGTATAATATGGGATTTTTTTATTCTTTCTAGTTCCTTCACACACTACAAACTTTTTAGAACGAAAAACTTAATTATCAATTAAGGTTTTTGAAAAAGGTGAATTTTATTTTTTGAATTTTACAAATTTTGAATTAGTTTGTCATGCATATATTTTTAGTGTTGTAAGCAATTAAAACAATTTTCTTACATGTCAGAAATATTTTTAGATAAAAAATAAGAAAATTTGTTATGCGATTTTTAAACAAAATTATTGAAAAACTATTTTAAACATTTATTCTTTAAACTCAAGATGTAAATAGGGCGGTTTCAGAATTTTAGATTAAACAAATGATACAGTTCTTGAAACAAATTTTAAAGAGTACATTGTTTATTTGAAAAAAAGTTATTCGGATTTTTCTATTATATCCAAAGATCACGCAGTCTCTTTCACATCGGAGATTTTTGTGAAACAAACAGAAGCAGATTAGTTTTTAAAAACAGATTCTTTAGTGAATAAGTTATACACCCAGATCATTTTGACTTTAATCCCTTTTGGAATAAATGTAAGGTAAAGGTTTTAAATTCACTGTACGTTAGTTGTTTGGTAAATGTCGTTTCGGATAATTAAGTTTTTTGTCTTAAAAAGTCTGTAGTGTGTGAGGGAACTAGAAACAATAAAAAAATCCCATGTATAAAAGACTTTTAATTAAAGTCGCTCTAGGCACGCCGTGAGACATTTAATTAAAAATTAATTGATCTAATTTTCAAAGGGATAGTCATTGATGACACTGTGAATTTAAATACAAAGTAATAATCTAACAGATATGTTGTAATAAGTGCAAAATTGTTGAAGATACCCATGCAGAAATATCCCTATATTATTGTAATATTATAAATCCCTATATTATGTTGGGTTTTAGTAGGGTCCAGATCTGTCAAATCTAAACTAGATATATTTCCCAGTAAAACCTTATAGGGCAAGGGAAATCCAAGCAAAGTCCATCTGAAATTTCACAGCATTTCCTCCGAAACTCAATTGACCGAACTTACAATTACCCGAAATTTAATAATCGACAAACTTGCATTTGTTAAAATTTCCAATTCCCCGAACTTGGATTTGTCCGAATTTTGAAATCACCAAACTTGCATTTTCCCAACCCTCAGAACGTATAATTCCTAAAGCAGCCTTCTAATTGGCTGGTAAGTTGTCCGGAAACATTACCAACCAATCAGAAAACTCGATTAGAAATTCTACATTCCGAGGATCGGACAAATACAAGTTCAAAGAAATGCTAGTTGGGTGATTTCAAAGCTCGGACAAATGCAAGTTCTCTGATTTCAAAGTTCGAACAAATGCAAGTTGGTAGAGTTACAAATTCGGTCAATTGGGTTTCGAAGAAATGTAGGCGTCCCAGATTGGGCACGCATAGGAAACCATATTTTGGTCCGCATCAACGGGTTTTTGAAATCCTACCAGAGAACGCAGGATATATTATCACAGAAGCCTCTGCAAACAATATATTACTCCGTTTTTGTTTGCCCTTGTTTAAAGAGAAGCCCTTCTATTAGTTTGGCAAACGCCTAGACTTTCCATAATATCCAAAGTTCCGGAAGTGGCATATGAATTCCGAGAGAGAAACCCTTCTGATCAAAATTCAGATGATCTTATGCGGTTTAGCTTTCATTACATAATTCAAATGGTAAGGTTCAGCCATGCGCAAGTAAGAAGATGCAAATCAAGCTACACTAGGGTAGAAATTTGTAGAAAATGCACGTTTCGTTATGAAAACAAAAAGGCCGGATAGGATAGGATGCTCGACTCCGACCAACAAGCCCTACTACTTGGGTCATGTTTTTGTTAAGAAACTCGGTAACAGATTGGCATTGTGATGGAAACTCCTCCTACTACTGGTAGGAATACTACTCAAGAAAACCTAAGAGCCGTCTGTCCTTCTTGAGATTCCCAAGATACATAGATACATCTCAATTCCCTTCCGCCAAGAGACTGAAGAATTGGCGAGCGAGAGCCTTATTATACAGGGTGTCCCACGTTACAGCGTACATATTTGAGGGTCATAATGTACACAAAAAAACTAAAAAAAAAGTCCTCTTGACTTTTTCAAAAAAATAATTAGAACTCTAGTTAGCGCGATTCAAAGTTGACCAATCACGTGCCAGATTTACTCGATACCCAAAGGCGTAGGACGAACACCGGATAATCGCAAAAGCATTCCCGCCATACAAAAAAAAGATATTTCTGTTACCAAAATAATTGGATAAACAACAACCGACAGACAACCATCATTGTTAACAACAAATTCGAAATTGTTTAAACAAAGTTAGTTAACAAATTCCCAAAAAGGACAATTTGCACAAAAAATTGATTTTTCTTTCTCCGAATTTCAAGATTCACACAAACTAAAATTGTCACTATTGTTAACAAAAAATTCGAAATTGTTTAAACAAAGTTAGTTAACAAATTCCCAAAACGGACAATTTGCAACAAAAATTGATTTTTTTGCTCCGAATTTTCAAGATTTACATAAACTAAAATTTGACATCTTTGTTAACAACAAATTCGAAATTGTTTAAACAAATTTTGTAAACAAATTCCAAATACGGACAATTTGCACAAAAAATTAATTTTTTTTCTCCGAATTTTCAAGATTTACACAAACTAACATTGTCATCATTCTTAACAACAAATTTGAAATTGTTTAAACAAAGTTAGTTAACAAATTCCCAAAACGGACAATTTGCATAAAAAATTGGATTTTCTTTCTCCGAATTTTCAAGATTTACACAAACTAAAATTTTCAACATTGTTAACAACAAATTCGAAATTGTTTATACAAAGTTAGTTAACAAATTCCCAAAACGGACAATTTGCAACAAAAATTGATGTTTTTTGCTCCGAATTTTCAAGATTTACATTAACTAAAATTTGACATCATTGTTAATAACAAATTCGAAATTTTGTAAACAAAGTTAGTTAACAAATTCCCAAAACGGACAATTTGCACGAAAAATTGATTTTTCTTTCTCCGAATTTTCAAGATTCACACAAACTAAAATTGTCACTATTGTTAACCAAAAGTTCGAAATTATTTAAACAAAGTTAGTTAACAAATTCCCAAAACGGACAATTTGCAACAAAAATTGATGTTTTTTGCTCCGAATTTTCAAGATTTACATAAACTAAAATTTGACATCTTTGTTAACAACAAATTCGAAATTGTTTAAACAAATTTTGTAAACAAATTCCAAATACGGACAATTTGCACAAAAAAATGATTTTTTTTCTCCGAATTTTCAAGATTCACACAAACTAAAATTGTCACTATTGTTAACCAAAAATTCGAAATTGTTTAAACAAATTTTGTAAACAAATTCCAAATACGGACAATTTGCACAAAAAATTGATTTTTCTTTCTCCGAATTTTCAAGATTCACACAAACTAAAATTGTCACTATTGTTAACCAAAAGTTCGAAATTATTTAAACAAAGTTAGTTAACAAATTCCCAAAACGGACAATTTGCAACAAAAATTGATGTTTTTTGCTCCGAATTTTCAAGATTTACATAAACTAAAATTTGACATCTTTGTTAACAACAGATTCGAAATTGTTTAAACAAATTTTGTAAACAAATTCCAAATACGGACAATTTGCACAAAAAATTGATTTTTTTTCTCCGAATTTTCAAGATTCACACAAACAAAATTGTCACTATTGTTAACCAAAAATTCGAAATTGTTTAAACAAAGTTAGTTAACAAATTCCCAAAACGGACAATTTGCAACAAAAATTGATTTTTTTTGCTCCGAATTTTCAAGTTTTAGAAAAACTAAAATTTGACATCTTTGTTAACAACAAATTCGAAATTGTTTAAACAAATTTTGTAAACAAATTCCAAATACGGACAATTTACACGAAAATTTGATTTTTTTTCTCCGAATTTTCAAGATTTACACAAACTAACATTGTCATCATTGTTAACAACAAATTTGAAATTGTTTAAACAAAGTTAGTAAACAAATTCCCAAAACGGACAATTTGCACAAAAAATTGGATTTTCTTTCTCCGAATTTTCAAGATTTACACAAACTAAAATTTTCAACATTGTTAACAACAAATTCGAAATTGTTTATACAAAGTTAGTTAACAAATTCCCAAAACGGACAATTTGCAACAAAAATTGAAGTTTTTTGCTCCGAATTTTCAAGATTTACATAAACTAAAATTTGACATCTTTGTTAACTACAAATTCGAAATTGTTTAAACAAATTTTGTAAACAAATTCCAAATACGGACAATTTGCACAAAAAAATGATTTTTTTTCTCCGAATTTTCAAGATTCACACAAACTAAAATTGTCACTATTGTTAACCAAAAATTCGAAATTGTTTAAACAAATTTTGTAAACAAATTCCAAATACGGACAATTTGCACAAAAAATTGATTTTTTTTCTCCGAATTTTCAAGATTCACACAAACTAAAATTGTCACTATTGTTAACCAAAAATTCGAAATTGTTTAAACAAAGTTAGTTAACAAATTCCCAAAACGGACAATTTGCAACAAAAATTGATGTTTTTTGCTCCGAATTTTCAAGATTTACATAAACTAAAATTTGACATCTTTCTTAACAACAAATTCGAAATTGTTTAAACAAATTTTGTAAACAAATTCCAAATACGGACAATTTGCACAAAAAAATGATTTTTTTTCTCCGAATTTTCAAGATTCACACAAACTAAAATTGTCACTATTGTTAACCAAAAATTCGAAATTGTTTAAACAAATTTTGTAAACAAATTCCAAATACGGACAATTTGCACAAAAAATTGATTTTTCTTTCTCCGAATTTTCAAGATTCACACAAACTAAAATTGTCACTATTGTTAACCAAAAGTTCGAAATTATTTAAACAAAGTTAGTTAACAAATTCCCAAAACGGACAATTTGCAACAAAAATTGATGTTTTTTGCTCCGAATTTTCAAGATTTACATAAACTAAAATTTGACATCTTTGTTAACAACAGATTCGAAATTGTTTAAACAAATTTTGTAAACAAATTCCAAATACGGACAATTTGCACAAAAAATTGATTTTTTTTCTCCGAATTTTCAAGATTCACACAAACAAAATTGTCACTATTGTTAACCAAAAATTCGAAATTGTTTAAACAAAGTTAGTTAACAAATTCCCAAAACGGACAATTTGCAACAAAAATTGATTTTTTTTGCTCCGAATTTTCAAGTTTTAGAAAAACTAAAATTTGACATCTTTGTTAACAACAAATTCGAAATTGTTTAAACAAATTTTGTAAACAAATTCCAAATACGGACAATTTACACGAAAATTTGATTTTTTTTCTCCGAATTTTCAAGATTTACACAAACTAACATTGTCATCATTGTTAACAACAAATTTGAAATTGTTTAAACAAAGTTAGTAAACAAATTCCCAAAACGGACAATTTGCACAAAAAATTGGATTTTCTTTCTCCGAATTTTCAAGATTTACACAAACTAAAATTTTCAACATTGTTAACAACAAATTCGAAATTGTTTATACAAAGTTAGTTAACAAATTCCCAAAACGGACAATTTGCAACAAAAATTGAAGTTTTTTGCTCCGAATTTTCAAGATTTACATAAACTAAAATTTGACATCTTTGTTAACAACAAATTCGAAATTGTTTAAACAAATTTTGTAAACAAATTCCAAATACGGACAATTTGCACAAAAAAATGATTTTTTTTCTCCGAATTTTCAAGATTCACACAAACTAAAATTGTCACTATTGTTAACCAAAAATTCGAAATTGTTTAAACAAATTTTGTAAACAAATTCCAAATACGGACAATTTGCACAAAAAATTGATTTTTTTTCTCCGAATTTTCAAGATTCACACAAACTAAAATTGTCACTATTGTTAACCAAAAATTCGAAATTGTTTAAACAAAGTTAGTTAACAAATTCCCAAAACGGACAATTTGCAACAAAAATTGATGTTTTTTGCTCCGAATTTTCAAGATTTACATAAACTAAAATTTGACATCTTTCTTAACAACAAATTCGAAATTGTTTAAACAAATTTTGTAAACAAATTCCAAATACGGACAATTTGCACAAAAAATTGATTTTTTTTCTCCGAATTTTCAAGATTCACACAAACTAAAATTGTCACTATTGTTAACCAAAAATTCGAAATTGTTTAAACAAAGTTAGTTAACAAATTCCCAAAACGGACAATTTGCAACAAAAATTGATTTTTTTTGCTCCGAATTTTCAAGTTTTAGAAAAACTAAAATTTGACATCTTTGTTAACAACAAATTCGAAATTGTTTAAACAAATTTTGTAAACAAATTCCAAATACGGACAATTTACACGAAAATTTGATTTTTTTTCTCCGAATTTTCAAGATTTACACAAACTAACATTGTCATCATTGTTAACAACAAATTTGAAATTGTTTAAACAAAGTTAGTTAACAAATTCCCAAAACGGACAATTTGCACAAAAAATTGGATTTTCTTTCTCCGAATTTTCAAGATTTACACAAACTAAAATTTTCAACATTGTTAACAACAAATTCGAAATTGTTTATACAAAGTTAGTTAACAAATTCCCAAAACGGACAATTTGCAACAAAAATTGAAGTTTTTTGCTCCGAATTTTCAAGATTTACATAAACTAAAATTTGACGTCTTTGTTAACAACAAATTCGAAAGTGTTTAAACAAATTTTGTAAACAAATTCTAAATACGGACAATTTGCACAAAAAATTGATTTTTTTTCTCCGAATTTTCAAGATTCACACAAACTAAAATTGTCACCATTGTTAACCAAAAATTCGAAATTGTTTAAACTAATTTTGTAAACAAATTCCAAATACGGACAATTTGCACAAAAAATTGATTTTTTTTCTCCGAATTTTCAAGATTCACACAAACTAAAATTGTCACTATTGTTAACCAAAAATTCGAAATTGTTTAAACAAAGTTAGTTAGACTTTGAAGAATTGCAGTGTCTTGCGAGATTTCTGACGCTGGTGTTTGGATCCCTCTCAACATTTCTTAAGACATTGTCTTCTAAACGCACATCTCTCCCACGCACAGGAACACCTCTTTCTCGTCGCTGAATACCCGCAAAACCCGTTTCCAAAAATCTTTGGTGAACGCGCAAAAAAGTCGGAAAAGTCGGCAATCGACGACCCTCGTAACGTTCAGCGTACAAAGCTTCTGCATCTCGTGCATTTCGTTGACACTCAAAAAAAATTGCCAGCATATCCTGGTACTCGTCATCTGTGTAATTCATTTTTAACTGAACAAATTTTGGAAACAATCCATAAATTAAAAAAATATTTCACTGTCAAAAGAGAAAAAGTACTGAGTAACAAAACCCATCCGTCACTCGCGAGAAACACATTTATTCTAATTTGCGAAAATCAAATTCGAAGCAACAAACACCAAAACAAGGAGTAACTCTTGTTTACATTTTATAGTCCTCAACAAGCATGTTTACGCGTCCGCCAGATTCGCCTTAAATCTTGAGCATCCGTTGTTGCCAAATAAATAAATATTTTAAAACTCTCACGAAACATTTAGTTAAATAAAAAATTTGCACATAAATAAATAAACTGAAACAGTTTAAAGTTAGACTTTTATTAATAATAAAAACACATATTTCTATTATTTTGCGGAACACATTCGGTTTTTTTTTCGATAATGTTTTAAAATACATTTTTAAAAACGTTTTCTTTAACAGTTTTTACATTTTTTTAACAATCAAATTATATTGTTTAAACAAAGTTATCTAAAAAAATGCATAATACTGTTCATTATAAGAATCCAGTTACTTTTTTGCTTTAAAACTGATTCCAGGAAAATTAAAATAGAATATTTTAACAACAACAAAACAATTTCTTTCTTTTTTTTACAATATTGATAACAAATAAAAATTACTGTCAATTATAGTATTTAATATGTTAAATGTAAAATCAATAAAACTTTTTTTTTAACAACAAGACTCATTTCAAAATGTACCAAAAATCTTTTTTAAAGAAAGTTGTCGGTCGACGAAAGTACAAATTCGTACTATCTGGTTTTTTTAGATCGTTTATTATGAATCTAGTGTCAGTTCCCAAAAAATAAAAATGCTGGATAGTACAAAGTTGTGCTTCAATCGATCAAAAAATTTTTTTAAACTGATTTTTTGCTAAGAAAAAATCCATTTTCAAAATTTATTTATTTATAATAGCTTGTAATATAAACTAATGCTTATAATTAATAATTGTTATATTTTGAAATGAGGTCTTTTTTATTTAAAGACAGTTTCGTTAATATTACTTTTAAAATATTAAATGCTATAATTAACAGTAGTATGCATTTTTTAATCGATATTGTTAAGGAAAAAAATCGGCATGTTGTTTTTAAAATACTCTATTTTAATTTTCCTGGAATAAGTTTTAAACAAAAAGGTAACCGGATTCTTATAAGTAATTAACAGTATTATGCTGTTGTTGGTTAACGTTGTTTAAACAATGCAATGAAATTGTTAGAAACAATGTGGAAAATGTTTTAAAAAAAAAATTCAAAAACATTTTTAAACCATTTAAAAAAAACCGCATGTGTTCCGAAAAATAATACAATTAATTGATTGTTATTAATAAAAATCTAACTTTATATTGTTTAAGTTTTCTTTGTTTTGTGCAAATTTCCTGGTTAACAAAACTTTTCATGTGAGTTTCGAAATATTTTTCTTGTAGCAACAATTGAAGCTGAAGTTTTAAGGCAAATCTGGTGGACGCGTAAACGTGCTTGTTGAACACTGCAAAATGTAAACAAGAGTCTGTCCTTATTTTGGTGTTCGTTGCCTCGAATTTGATTTTCGCAAAATTAGTATAACTTTGTCTCTCGCGAGTGACGGATGGTTTTTCTCTCTTGTTACTTTTTTACTCCCGACAGTAAAATAGTTAGTTAATTTATAAATTATTTTAAAAAAATTTGTTGAGTTAAAAATGAATTACACAGATAACGAGTATCGCGATATGCTGGCAATTTTTTTTGAGTGTCAAAGAAATGCACGTAATGCACAGTCTCTGTACGCTGAGCGTTACGCACATGAGGGTCGTCGATTGCCGGCTTTTCAGACCTTTTTGCGCGTTCATCAAAGATTTTTGGAAACGGTTTTTGTGGGTATACAGCGTCGAGAAAGAGGTGTTCAAGTTTGTGAGAGTGATTTTATTTCAGGAGACGATGTCAACTCTATGCATCATAAAAAATAACTGATTGCTCATGTACCACTACTGAAAAGTGCAATTCCAAAAGAATACTGATTACGTGAAAAGACAAAAATATTGTAGATGGTTAATGCAAATTTGAAAAGAATGATAAACATATTATAAACTGACAAATGTATTTTTACTAGAGAAGAAACAATGAAAACGAGAACCAAACATTATTATTTTGAGGAAAACCCTTTTTTCTTCCAAGAAAAAAGCTGTCAAAAAATCTAAATTATTTGTGTGAGCAGGGATGATAGATGACACCGTCATAGGACCGTTCCTTTTACCTGAGAGACTAAACGTAAGTATTTTTTATCAAAAACAAAAAAATTCTAAGTAATTCAAAATTTTTTAAAGTTTCAATAGGTGGAAAGAAAAAACAAAAAGTTAAAAATTTTTTTTAAACATGGAGATTTAAAGGCTTTAAGATTACTTTTAAAAATATTTCGAACTAATTTGAAATTGTAAAATGTTTGATTCAATGTGGCGTATTAAAAATACCTAAATTTATTCAATTAAATATTAAAAAAATTAAAAAATTCTGAAAGAAATTACTACCGTTAAGTTGGGTTATTTTGTGCAATCGAGGTTTTTAATGAATAAAATCTTCATATTGAATTGTCTAAGTTTGCTACTTGGTATAACTATTTTCTGATATCTAGAATACAAAGAGTACTGAATTATTGTACTTTCAAGACGTAAAAAACAACTAAAGTTTTTAAAAGCTTTTCAAATTCTGTTCAGGTCTACGGAAGTCTAAAAGTTTTTTTAAAAATATTATTGATAATTGTTGATAATTGTTGATAATTTAGTTGTTTGGCTGAATACGTGATACACAAATTTTTTATTGAATATTCTGTAAAAAAAAGTGCAAAAAACGGAAAGACCAAGTTTCACGGGTTATTTTGCGCATTCTTTACAATTAATTATTTTTCAAAAATTTGTTTCGCAGATAGTAAAAATGACTTTAGTATTTCGTTTTTAAATATTTTTATCTTATTTTTGTTATAAAAGACATAACCTCAAAAACCTCAGTAACATTAAAAATTCCATGTTTTTCAAGTTAGTTTAAAAACTTTTCTTATAAAGCAACTCAAAGAGTGCAGTAACAGATGTGTTAAGTAAAATTTTCTTGAAAAAATACCTTTCTTTGAAAATCTAGATTTTTGTGAGTATTCAATATGGCAGATCTAACCTGCGAATTAAATATTAAAAAAAGTAACAAACTCTTAAAGGTGTTGTAACTTGAATGCTTTTATTGTCGCGTTTTAAAGAAATTCATATTAGAAAATAAATTTTTTCATAATGTCAGATCCAATATGGCGGAACAAACAGACAAAGAATTAATAAAAACTCAAAGACTTTTTCAAGTGTTGTCTTTGAAAAGTAAAAATCTATAATTAAAAATTGCAAAATTTTATTTTTAATATGTCAAAACAATAAATGAAGATTTTACTAATCTTCAAAACAATTGCTTCTCGGGGGCATTTCAAATCTTTCATAAGGAATCTTAAATCAGATTTCGGTAACATCACTCTAAACACAAGTGTCTTACTTTGTCCTCACTTTTAAGACATTTTATGATGTCTTAATTTTAAATCATTGAGAAAGTGTCTTAAAAATACCTGTAAGACGCTTTTTAAACGTTTTATGTCTTAAAATAAGACATTTGTAAGACACCTGTTTTTACAATGATGATGACGAATTAAGGTTTCATATTATTAATAAATTCTAAAAACAATTTCTACTCCACAAATTTTATGATCGTTTGTAAGTCATATCGCATCAGAAATCGAAAATTAAAAATAGCGAATCTGAAATGTCGAAACGAAATTTAATAACATTCAAAAACTCTAAAAGAAATTGCTACTTGAGTGCTTTTATAAGCGTTCTTTAAAAAGTCTCAAGTAGAATAAAAAAAATCCATAAATGCGGATCTAAAATGACAAGAAAAAAATTGGCAAAGATAATAAATTTTCGACGAAATTGCTGCGTAAGTGTTTTTTATTGAAGTACATTAAGAGTCTCGAATCACAATTAAAATTTTAATAATGGTGGATCCAAAATGTCGAGAAGGAAATCAAACATTAAACAGGCCAAAGTTACTATGTCAAATTAAGAATTCAAAAATTAACAAAATCATGAAACAATTACTGCTTAATCGCTTTTGAAATTTTTTGATTTTTTTCAAAATCTGTCAGTAGAGTTTAATAGTTTTAAAAATATTTTTACTTTTACTCAGCCACATTGGTTCCACCATGTAAAATTTTTAAAATCTAATACCTAATTCTTATTGAGCAACCCAAAAAAGTGTTTTCATTACATTTTCTATTGCATAAACTGTTATCCTAATTGATGGGCAGCAATGCGTTGTATACAACTTTCATTTGATATACCAGTGAGTAGTGTTCTAGAAATTGAACACTTTTTAAGGGGCAGAAATATTTAATATTTTTGGAACAAGTTCTTTGACCCGAACTTTTAAATGTTTTACTATTTGCAATGCGAAATAATTTTATTTTCATGGTCTCTCTAATTTTTGAATCAATTATGTATCCATAAAAATCTACTAATTCATACCGTATTTTGTGCAAAATAGATTAAGCAGTTTAATTTAATTACAATTCAGTTAAAATCTATAAAAAGCAATGTAAAATTTATTGATACATTTACTGAGATTCTACTAACAACAAATTTCTGTGATTAGAGGTTAAAAACTCTTTAAATTAGTTCAGTTACCTATCTAAATCAGTACATTGCTGCAAATTCATATTTAGAGAAAGTGAGGAAGATGATAATTTAGCAAAATATTTGTATTCTTTTAACAAAAGTAATAATTTCAGGTCGCCTTATCTAACGCAACTAGATTTTTTTCTGTGGGGTTATGTAAAATACCTTGTTTATGCTGATCCTCTGCCACGCAACGAAAACACCCCTGAAATGGCCAGAAAAGCAACTCAGGACACGCTGAATAGAGACAGAAGATGCTTTGCTGCTGGTGGCGGGCATTTTGAAAACAAAAAATGAAAATTTACGACCAAAGAATATTATTTTGTAAATGTTTTGTTCCAAAACATTATTTTTCTATTGTTAATATTTGTGTATTATTATTGTAATTATTCTGACTAATATTTTAAAAAAATTATTTTTTTACTTTTCTTCTGTTGTTTATAAATTTTATTTTGCGTTTCTTGAAATCACTAAAGATTATCAGTTTATTTGTTTTACCTCATGTCATTTCAGACATAAAAATATAAATTCTTATTTTATCTCGTGCAGTAATTGTAAAATATTTAGAATTCCTTATAAGTGTTAAAGAAATATTAAAATGATTATGTTATTAATAACATGAATTTCTTTTATGCAAATAAATATTTCTTTGAACAAGTGAAAATATGTAAAATTTTTTCTTACCTTCCATGGAAAGAACGTAAATTGAAAGTCGCAATCTTATGACTCTTTCGATAGATGTTGCTTTAAAAACATAAAATAGTTCAAAAAATTTTGAATTTGTTGTTAACAATGTTCTCAATTTTTAGGTTATATTTATTTCCATATTTAAGCAAATAATTATCGATTTTCCATAGAAATTGACCGATCTACAAACTTGTTAACTAAACAATTTTGAAATTGTCGTTAACAATGATGACAATTTTAGTTTGGGTGAATCTTCAAAATTCGGAGAAAGAAAAATCATTTTATTGTGCAAATTATCCGTTTTGGGAATTTGTTAATTAACTTTGTTTAAACAATTTCGAATTTGTTGTTAACATTGATGCTCAAATTTTAGTTTGAGTAATTCTTGAAAATTTGAAGAAAGAAAAATCAATTTTTGGTGTAAATTGTCCGTTTTGGGAAATTGTTAACTAATTTTGTTTAAACAATTTCGAATTTGTTGTTAACAATAGTGACAATTTTAGTTTGTGTGAATCTTGAAAATTCGGAGAAAGAAAAATCAATTTTTCGTGCAAATTGTCCGTTTTGGGAATTTGTTAACTAACTTTGTTTACAAAATTTCGAATTTGTTATTAACAATGATGTCAAATTTTAGTTAATGTAAATCTTGAAAATTCGGAGCAAAAAACATCAATTTTTGTTGCAAATTGTCCGTTTTGGGAATTTGTTAACTAACTTTGTTTAAACAATTTCGAATTTTTGGTTAACAATAGTGACAATTTTAGTTTGTGTGAATCTTGAAAATTCGGAGAAAGAAAAATCAACTTTTTGTGCAAATTGTCCGTTTTGGGAATTTGTTAAATAACTTTGTTTAAACAATTTTGAATTTTTGGTTAACAATAGTGACAATTTTAGTTAGTGTGACTCTTGAAAATTCGGAGCAAAAAAATCAATTTTTTGTGCAAATTGTCCGCTTTGGGAATTTGTTAACTAACTTTGTTTAAACAATTTCGAATTTGTTGTTAACAATGATGACAATTTTAGTTTGTGTAAATCTTGAAAATTCGGAGAAAAAAAATCAATTTTTTGTGCAAATTGTCCGTATTTGGAATTTGTTTACAAAATTTGTTTAAACAATTTCGAATTTGTTGTTAACAAAGATGTCAAATTTTAGTTTATGTAAATCTTGAAAATTCGGAGCAAAAAAAATCAATTTTTGTTGCAAATTGTCCGTTTTGGGAATTTGTTAACTAACTTTGTTTAAACAATTTCGAATTTTTGGTTAACAATAGTGACAATTTTAGTTTGTGTGAATCTTGAAAATTCGGAGAAAAAAATCAATTTTTTGTGCAAATTGTCCGTATTTGGAATTTGTTTACAAAATTTGTTTAAACAATTTCGAATTTGTTGTTAACAAAGATGTCAAATTTTAGTTTATGTAAATCTTGAAAATTCGGAGCAAAAAAAATCAATTTTTGTTGCAAATTGTCCGTTTTGGGAATTTGTTAACTAACTTTGTTTAAACAATTTCGAATTTGTTGTTAACAATGATGAAAATTTTAGTTTGTGTAAATCTTGAAAATTCGGAGAAAGAAAATCCAATTTTTTGTACAAATTGTCCGTTTTGGGAATTTGTTAACTAATTTTGTTTAAACAATTTTGAATTTGTTGTTAACAATGTTGGTTGTCTGTCGGTTGTTGTTTATCCAATTATTTTGGTAACAGAAATATCTTTTTTTTGTATGGCGGGAATGCTTTTGCGATTATCCGGTGTTCGTCCTACGCCTTTGGGTATCGAGTAAATCTGGCACGTGATTGGTCAACTTTGAATCGCGCTAACTAGAGTTCTAATTATTTTTTTGAAAAAGTCAAGAGGACTTTTTTTTTAGTTTTTTTGTGTACATTATGACCCTCAAATATGTACGCTGTAACGTGGGACACCCTGTATAAGGGGCCTCCAGTAGCTATTGCGAAGATTGAGGAGAAGGGGAAGAAACCGACGCGCAAGAGATAGGGAAACCCCTGTAACGATTACAAAATATTTCTATCTAATTCTCAAATCGCACATTTAATTTAGGAAATTATTAAAAATTATTAAATATAACGAATAGATAAATTTAAGATACAAAAATGTAAATTAAAATAAAATAAAAGTCGGAAATTCTCGTCAATTATATAAAGTTATATTTCGTCAGAATTAAAATTCAAATTAAACATTTAAAGTCAAGAAATAAAATAAATATAAAATAACCGACACACACATACTTTTCACACAGCGAATATTCGATAAGGACATGGTCGAGTCCATACCAAGTGATCACACCAATTTCAGTCATATTGAGTAATATTTACGAAATTGATATTTTGGGTTCCTTTAGGAGTAAAAAAAATAAATTTTAATTATTTTTAAAAAATTCAAAATATTTTCGAAAATATTCAAATTCAAAATTTTGAGTACTATTTTTTTTTGTTTTATCATAACTTCTGTAATTTTGAAGCAATTAAGATAATTTTTTTTTTAAATTACTCGTATTTAAATACTCTTTCAAGAAAAATTATAATAATTAAGAAATTGTTTATAATTAAATTTTTATTAAAAAAATTAAATTATTTATTTAAACAAAATCTAAAGTATATCATCGTTCTTTTTCAAAAAATTCATAAACATAGCCTATAATGTGCTTAAAAATTTAAGCCAAAGAAAAAGATGGTATGTATTATAGTTTTTGAGAAAAAAATTATTAAGTTATGCTAGCGCGGCGCGGACCGGTGTCACCGCTACTCAACGCGTAGTTCCGTAGTAACCGAAATGTATGTATATTTTTACATAATGTAAATATAGTTAGTGTATTATATTTAAATTATAAGCTTCAGAAAGTCACACTGATCTTTTCATAGTACATGGACATCAAACTTTAGAATTAAAAAAATCGGAGAAAATAATTAAAGTAAAAAAAAGTAATTAAAAAATTGGTAATTTATAGAAAAATAATAAAAATAACTAAAAATTGGGAAAATTATTAAAATTTAAGAATAATAATTGAAAATTTGTTAAATCAATTGAAAAATAATTAATATAATTAAAAACTGGTAAAAATAAGTGGAAATAAGTGAATAATTAAAATAATTTAAAACTGAAGAAAGAAAAATAATGGACTGGTAAAATTATCAAAATTCGCGATGTTCAGGGGTGTTAATTTTTTTTCTTATGCAATTTTAGACCTAAAATTTGAAATTTGAAATTTTTTTTTACAAACATTGATTAAAAATAGTTATTTATAATAATCTTCAAATTTCATTCATTAATTCAATCTGTCAACACCTGCGAAGTTTGTCAGTACTTCGCAGTACTGACAAATTTTATGTTTCATACTTTATGTTTCAAATTTTAAATCATTTTTCTCCTTATAAAATGTTGTCATCTTTTAAATTTATTATAGTTTTCATTTCTTTCAACTATTTTCAAACTATTTTTATCATTCTTTAAGGGGAGAGATAGGTGAAATTTTAACTCAACAAAATTTTTGATGCTCAGAGGTGTCATTTTTTTTTCTTACATCAATTAAGATGTAGAATTATGGTATTACATAAAAATTAAAAAACAATATTTTTTTGGTCATTTTCGAAATTTTATTTTTCAAAATCCATACGATGGATTGTAGAAAATCATTTAAAAATCCCACAAAAAAATTCTCGATGGAAAAAATGAAAATTGTGAAAGAGGTTTAATTTTTAAAATTTAAGTTTTTCTTCGAATAAATTTCTCAAACTCCGCAAATTATTTGTTTCTCTATTTTTGACATTACCCCATAATTTTAGGTCTAAAATTGCATAAGAAAAAAAATTAACACCCCTGAACATCGCGAATTTTGATAATTTTACCAGTCCATTATTTTTCTTTCTTCAGTTTTAAATTATTTTAATTATTCACTTATTTTCACTTATTTTTACCAGTTTTTAATTATATTAATTATTTTTCAATTGATTTAACAAATTTTCAATTATTATTCTTAAATTTTAATAATTTTCCCAATTTTTAGTTATTTTTATTATTTTTCTATAAATTACCAATTTTTTAATTACTTTTTTTTACTTTAATTATTTTCTCCGATTTTTTTAATTCTAAAGTTTGATGTCCATGTACTATGAAAAGATCAGTGTGACTTTCTGAAGCTTATAATTTAAATATAATACACTAACTATATTTACATTATGTAAAAATATACATACATTTCGGTTACTACGGAACTACGCGTTGAGTAGCGGTGACACCGGTCCGCGCCGCGCTAGCATAACTTAATAATTTTTTTCTTAAAAACTATAATACATACCATCTTTTTCTTTGGCTTAAATTTTTAAGCACATTATAGGCTATGTTTATGGATTTTTTGAAAAAGAACGATGATATACTTTAGATTTTGTTTAAATAAATAATTTAATTTTTTTAATAAAAATTTAATTATAAACAATTTCTTAATTATTATAATTTTTCTTGAAAGAGTATTTAAATACGAGTAATTTAAAAAAAAATGATCTCAATTGCTTCAAAATTACAGAAGTTATGATAAAACAAAAAAAAATAGTACTCAAAATTTTGAATTTGAATATTTTCGAAAATATTTTGAATTTTTTAAAAATAATTAAAATTTATTTTTTTTACTTCTAAAGGAACCCAAAATATCAATTTCGTAAATATTACTCAATATGACTGAAATTGGTGTGATCACTTGGTATGGACTCGACCACATACAAAAATAAATACAAATTTACAAAGAATTATAAACAAAAATCAAATTAATTATGCATTTAAATATAAGATTAAATAAATAATTTAAACAAAAACAAGAAGACAATCAAACAATATAAAACTTATCGTTTCCTGCATTTCTTGGGAGTTTCTTTTATGAAAGGTGGAGCGATTTTTGGAGAGCGTGGAAACTGACAAGTAGATCTTTGGAGAACCGAGCACCCTTTCTTTTTGGCGTGGACCACTTTATATGTTCTTGCTCCAAATTGAGGTTCATACTCCTGATGAAAACTTTGCTCTCCAAATATCCAAATCCACTCCCATCGTACTCTTTTATCCCGAAATCGTCAAATATTAAAAAATGGCCACACTGATTAAGGAAGAATAAAATAAATATAATTAACACAAATACACTAACTAAAACACAAACGAAATAAATTATTAAAATAAAAATAGGAACCTTCGTGTTGCCGGCGACACACAAAGTTGTGACGATTTCGGATTCATCGCCAGGAAACGATTGTGAGGACGATGGGTGCAGAAGAAATTTTATTAAATGGGAAATTACTCCCTCCCCTCGTCAGTACCCACGCCCTTAATACCTCTTGGAGCCCAGGCAATGAAGAGACTTGTCATATTATTTAAATTTCAAATTAAAGTATTTTTGTCATAGATATCGAATCCCTTCACCCCACTCTCTTCGAAAGCCATAAATGACTCTTGGCATAGAAACTTACATTTTTTAAATAAAGAATAATTCTTTTAAAAATAACGAATTACTGATTTTGCAAGTAGCAAACTGTTTAAAATGTTTAAAGTTATAAAAAAAAATTCCTAGCACTTAAACGGGTGGTTTATGACTTTCTGTAAGCATTGTTTCACAATGTTCAATCTGTCCTAATATCTTTAATAGAGTTTGAAATTCCTATTAAAGTGAGTTTTCCCCTGTTCTGTGGCCAAGTCTGCTCTCTTTCTTTCTCTACAGAATGGAGCTCGAGTTATTGATGAGAGCTTTCGCTCCCTTTTGAGTCCGCCAGTAGGGCCTGATGTGATCATGCAGTTCAGTTCCATTTTGACAAATGAAACGTATTTTTTAATTTGTAGTAAGAGTAAACTATTCTTCGTTAAATATAAAAGTGCTGTGAATTTTTGTGAAAAATATCATCAAACACTTCTAACACTAAGACAAATTGTATATTGTCAGAATATATTTCCTCTTTACGTACATAACATTTTTAAATCAATTATTATAAAATTGAAAAAGAAATGGGTGTGCACTTCCGAATAATGGGTACCCCTAATTTCTTTTAAAACTTGGTACATGCCTATGTACTTTAGTGCGCTAATTATGAAAATCGTATTTAAAATTAGAGACTAGATCAGTTTTATGGTGAAAACCATTAAAAAAAACCATAAATGTCCATTTTGGCCATTTGCGTGATTTTTTTGTGGCTTAAGAAATTTTTTTTCAGTTTTCTAAGTGATATCGTATAGTACTACTCTGGAGCTTCAAAACCCATTTTTGCAAATTATTTTGCGATGTTTTTAAAAAAAGTTATGTAGATTTGAAATTTTTTCATTTTGTCGAATATGCATATAGAATCTCTTTCTAAATTTATTGAAGTGCGCTTTCACTCCCCAAAGAGTGAAAATTGAGCTACTTTAATCAGAGTAAGGAACCCACTCTAAAATCTCATCCTTATAGAGTGAACTTTCAGTTCGAATGGAATTTCACTCCAAAATTAGAGCGAGCGTTCACTTTTTGTTGAAATGAATTTCTGCTCGAATTGTAATAGAAATTCACTCTTTTAGGGTGGGTTTCTTACTCTGATTAGAGTAGCTTAAATTTCACTCTTCGGGGAGAGAAAACTCACTCTCAGAAATTTAAAGGGACTATAGTTCTAAATGAAAAATTTTAAATCTGCATAACTTTTTTTTAAAGAATTGTAAAATAATTTTCAAAGATGGATTTTGGAGCTTAAGGGTAGTACTATACGATACCAGTTAGGAAAATAAAAAAAAAATGGTAAACTACAAACAATACACGAAAATGTCCATTCAGGCTAGTATGTGATATGCGTCAAAAAATCTAAACGAATCACCTCCCATTTTTTTTGTAACGGACATGAAAAAAATTTTGCAGGCCTGTGTATTTTATCCAAGAAAACTTCGGCTAGGAAATAATAATTAGAGAAGTTAAAGATGAAAAAAAATTTTAATATAAAAATAAGAAAGAAAAATCATGAACAAAGTTTTGATGCATTATAACTTTATATAAGTCAATCGTTTCGCTTTAAGACAAGGAATATGACTTTTCATTCTTTAGGTTTTAGCCCAACAAAAAGTATTGTCTAAAAACGTTTTCTTTAATGAAAAAAGGTGCTTAAAAAATTAAGTAGGTTATTTTCAAAAATCCCTGTGTCCAAATTTAGATATTTATGAACTCAATAAGAATTCCAAATTTCATTTAAATCGGTTGAAGCGTCCTCGAGATATCTTGGTGACAAAAAAAGTTACTACATACATACACACATACATCTGGACTTTTGTTTAAAAATAAAAATTAATGCTTTTTAGATAAAAATGAGTAGAATAGACCCTTTTTGTAAAATCAAAAATTTTAATGATAATAAAGCTTCCTCAAACACGTTGAAATATTAATTTTTCTCAGAAAATTTTTGAATATATTGAGACTATTTAAAGTACACCATAAATCAAAAATGAAATATTCTATAATTATTATGATTTTTAATTTTTTACAACATTCAAAATTACTTTTCTGACTACAACTTTTTATATTTTGATTTTTACACTTGTAAATTCTGGAATGAATGATGTTGATTCATTTCTTACAAATTTACATTTTCATTCCTGTGAATTTTTGAATTTTTTACTTCCAAGAAGAAAAGTGAAAACGTGATAGGAGAATTTTATGAAATGAATATAATTTTCAACTTGATTTTTTATGATGTGAAATAGTATTTTGAAGTTTTAACCACTTAACGACGCAATTGTGTACTGAACTTGTATATCCAACTACAAATATTTGAACGTGAGAAAAAAGTGTTTCTCCGTTTAATTTTAGAGAACAAAAATAAAAAATCAATGAAGATTCAGTTCTGAGGTAAAATTTTTCAGTATCATTAACTTACCTTGTCTGATAAATGTTGCCAAGAAATAGAGATAAGTTAAGCTTTTTCCCTCATTGCAGATAATTTGTTTCCCTTTTTTACTCTGATGTATCCGTCGAAAGTAACTTAGTAGTTTCGTGCGGAAAATTACACTTTCAAGCTTACCAGGAAGACGTAGAAACTTCCTTCTTATTGTTAGTGTCAGGAGATCCATAAATAGAAATATCAAAAGTGTTTCTTTATATAATTTCAATATTATTTCGTATAAGTCACGCAAAAGATTTAATTCAGGTATTTTTGGAAAATTTCTATTAACTTTGATAAAGATAAATTTGTTGGAAAGCACTAAGTAATAAGTAATAAAAACTTTTCTTTTATACTACAGTTTGACGATGAAACAAATATTTGAAGTCAAACTTATATGCGCCTATTTGAAATATTAAAAAAAAATCTATTTTAACTTACAAGTATGATAAAACAATTGTTTTAAGCAAAATTTAATTAATCTTAACTAGATTTGATCTGATACAATTAAAAATAAACTTTTTAACTTTGGAATAAACTGTTAGCTGATTAAATAAATAATTTTATTATATTCAAATGATGATTAGTCAAAAACATTATTTTAATGAAAAAGGCACTATTGAGGATAATTTTATGTGGGTTTAGGATTATTTGATTTTTTTATTAAATTTATTTAATTTATTATTTTGAATCTATTAGACATGTTAACTATTCTAGATCATATTGCATGCACGGTAATTAAATTTTAAGTTTCAATTAATTAAAGCCTGCTTTAAAACATTATGGGTGTGTCTTTTTCAGGGTGTAACTGAAATTTATATTTAAAAACACTTTTGCCTAATTTATTTACTTTTAAATAAATAAATTTTAGTATTTAATAACAAATCACAAAACAATACTTATTGACGTTCATAAAATGTTTAATTATTATTTAATTATTTTTTCATATCCATCGATCAAAATTTTCATTTTTTCAATATTATTGTTCTCACTATAACTTTTCTCCTTACGGAAGAAACTATTCAGATAAATTTGTCAAAGTTAATGGTATTTTCAAGGTAATAGCAAAAAAATTAATCAGTTCAGAAAATATCCAATTAAACTCGGTTTAATTACTTTAAACTGGATTTAATTTGACATTTCTTTTGAAAATGCAGTTGATCCGATTTCCTTTTAATCTAATTGTTTGTTTAATAAACGCTAAAGAATTTAAAAAATTAAAAAAAAAAATAAATTGGATGAGCTGCAATTTCAGGGAAAAATAGTAGTATCAAACTCATATTCTCTCACGTAAAAAATATGTGAAATGATATCTCGCTCGTAAGAAATTATACTATGCTAATTCGGTAAAAGATTTGATTAATAATATAGATTTTTCATTGTTAACAAAACTAGTTGAGCAGTAACAACAACTTTACTAAATTATAGCTTATTTATAATTTACTGTCTTTTCTTATTTTCATCCAACCCCTTTTTATTTTTATTTATTGGGATTGGCGGTCGTGACGTCACAAAACAAATATGGCTGACAGAAATGTAGGTAACTTTTGTAACCAAAACACGTAGACGAAAGCAATTTTTTAAAAATAGATTTTAAAAATAATAAAAAGCGACTCAATTTAAATAAAAATGTTTAATTTACGCAATCAATACTCTCGTGACGAAATAATACAAATTTATAGGTTAGGATTTTTGACAGATCAATTGTTGTGTATTATACTGAGTCAAAAATTTTAATTTTAAGAATATGTTCTTTAAAATTGTTTTTTGTTGATCTATTCTAATATCATTCCAAAAATTGACAAATTATATTTTGCAGGCACTATGAAAAGAAAAATGAACATTTTTTAAACAAATCACTTTAAGGTTAATAAATAAAAGACCTGGAGGCAAATAACGGTATATTAAATAAAAACTTTTAATTCCACTAAATAATGGTTTATTTTTATTTTATTAAAATGATACTGCATGGTCTCAGTAGAATAGCCAGAATCGAGCACTGGGTCCATGTTGTAATTTTCGAACCGAGAGTCAACTCAACTATTTTATTTATTGTCTCCTTTTATGTTATCTTTGATTTATTAAAGGTTTCTTTTACTAAATATTTATTGCCATGTCAAATTATATTTTGAAATTAAAATGTTTTTTATTTTCTTTTATATCCCTAAACATTACACTCCTATATTCAAAACAGATTTAAATTTCGATCTCACGCTAGCACCTGAAAATAACAAGAAACAATGTCCACTCACTTCTCAGCAACAGAGTGGACGAGAAAATATCCTGAGGATACTATTCTACAAATGTACAAGCAGAGAACATGTGAGAGCTTGTCCCAAGCATAAAGGTACTTCTGTGCTGCAGTAAGACAGTTGGAATTACATTTTCTTTTGTAAACTAGAAAAATAGAAGTAAAATTGAAATTAAATTAAATGAATTTTGCATTAAATCGGAAATGCTCATAGAAGAAGAAAATACAGTTTAAAAATGTATCAACCCTTTGCTCGGAATCTCGAGGCCAACTTACATTCAGCCTCAGAAAATTGGATTATCAAGGATAGAATTTAACAAGCAACGAAGTTATTCCTTGAATAAGACTTTTCTGGACAAAAGACATTTTCTTCGTAATTTTGTAACATTTTATTCTATTAAAATAATTACAAATAAAAGCTAATTGTCTGGAATAAATTTAAATGTTTAATGTAATGATTTTATTTAATTGTTTTTTGTGGAATTTATTTTTCAAGTTGCATTAAAGCAATAATTATTTTAATATTTTTGACTGCAATTGAAATGAGGAATAAATGTTATTGTACTATTTCTTATGTAAGCATCTGGAATATCTCTTTCAATTTATTGAAGAATAATTGTATTTGAAAAATAAGAATGAAGTAACTTTTCTGTTAAAGTGAATTCTTATCCAATTTTAATTTATATAAATTTAAATTTACATTTTTCTATAGTTAGCCTTGATTAACAATTGTTATTAATATTTGAGGCCAAAAACATTGCAAATCGACGAAAAAATCTGCATCTCCAGAGCTATATTTTGAGAAAACTGAGTATTTAATTATTTGTTAATAAATAGTTGTTAGTATAATTTTATAAGGTAGTTTAAGATAGACAAAGATACAACTATTATAGATTTAATTTCTTGTTGTCTTTCTCCATTATTTTCTAGTCGTTTCTCGAGTCCAGACATGAAAAATTGTTATTGAAAAGTAAATTAGAGAATTGGTTATTGGAAAAATTGAAATTAGAAATTAGAAAATTGGACAAGTGGTTATTGGAAAATTGTCAAATTAGAAGATTTTTTAAACTGCGGAAAAGAATTTTTAAATGGTTCTATTTTTATAAAGTGAATAATAAAGAAACGTTGCATTATGACAACATTGCATTTTTAAATCGGTTTAATTTGGACTAAGGATTTAAGGTAAGGATATTAAAGGATTAACTCTGACTTTTCATCAGTTGTAATTCAAGACTTGACAAAAATATCAAGGAAATATAAAATAATAAAAATACGCCCTAGTAGTTTTATTTTAAATAACTCCTCAAAAAGTTGTTTTTTCAAAATCTGTAACAAAAAATCCTCCCTAGAATTTATCACAGCTGCAGTTAATTATTTGTGGAAATAAACAATCTTTTCTAGCAAATTGTTTTTTGCTTTCGTCGAAGCATTTCAAGACCAAAAAACTTTGCGTCCTCAGGGTCTTCAAGTTTACAACTCAAATAGACTGTTCTCAAAGTTCAATTAGGCGGATTTAGAAATCGTCAGTGAGTACCAAGAAATTTTCGATTTCTTTCATTTTTTTATTAGAGTTCTCTTCTAGTATTTTTCTTTCTTTTTCGATCTTTCTAAAGTATATGTATGAGAGGAAGGATTTATTTTTAAAATTCGCTGAATTT
Organism: Ganaspis brasiliensis; assembly: GCA_037103525.1. Taxonomy (NCBI): domain Eukaryota; kingdom Metazoa; phylum Arthropoda; class Insecta; order Hymenoptera; family Figitidae; genus Ganaspis; species Ganaspis brasiliensis. Next base: position 50,541 of record JAZKLR010000519.1, on the reverse strand, counting down.
AAAAACCAAACAATTTTTAGCTTTTATTAGTTTTTGCAAATATTTAAACAATTTTTAAGCAAAAATTAACAGTTAAACTGAACTATTGAAATATTTTCTACAAATTGGAGAATTACAAAAATATCTCTTTAAGAATATAGACTGTAAAGTATTGATGAATTTTATGAAATCTTGCAGAGAATAGCACCACACGGTGGTAAATGGAAATTTAATTTAACACTAAAGTCTAAAACTCGACACATTAATATGTAAAACATTTCAGCAAAGGGGATAAAACGCTGGAGAAGAAGGGGGTCACTACCGCTATCAAGCTACCTAATTATCGTACCTCCTCGAGCTATGACGCTGTGAAAACAAAGGTTTATTAGATTCTGAGCCACTGTATGTTGTAAAACTAAACACACATGTGTTTATGACGTCATTCACTCTACGTTTACTACTCAATCATGAAAATGTTTCCTGTGTATTCTACAATCCCGTGATTGGATAAGCGAATTTAATTTTTTTGTGTAAATATTGCGATTCATATTAAAACAAATTAAAAACTGTACTTTTGTTTTCAATTCTCTTACTTGTGAATATAGATAATCATATTTGATTTAAGAAAAAAACTTGAAAATCTTAAAAATAAATTGAAAAAATTGATTAATGACAAAGTAGAGGAAATAATTGCAAGTTAAGATGAATAATTCATAAAAGAAAAAAATAATTAAAAATTAGAGAAAATAAATGAAAAAAGATAACCATAATTTCAAATAGAAGAGAACAATAAATTGTTAATTTAAAGAAAATAATTAGAAACTTTTTGGAAATTATAAAAAGGAACGAAAGTAATTGAAAAATGAAGAAAATAATAAAAAAAAAACAATATAAATAATTGAAAATTAAATGAAATAATTGAAATGTCAGAAAAATAGTTTAAAATTTTTGAAATTATAAAACAAATTAAACAAAAATTGTAGAAAATAAATTTTTGAAAATAGTTGAAAAATGATTTTCAAATTTGAAACTTAAAGAAAATAATTAAAATATGATACAAACAATGATAAGTTGTAAAAAATAAATGACATTTCAGTAAAATAATTGAAAAAATTACAGAATTTTTGTTAAATAAAAAAAAAGTAATTGAAATTTGAAAAAAATACATGAAGTTCTTAGAAATAAATTGACAAAATTGAATATAACTAAAAATTATAGAAAAAAATTGAAGGAAGCTAAGAATAATTAAAATTTCCGATAATTAATAAAAAAAAGTTGCAAATTATGCAAACAAATGAAAATAATTAAAAATTGAAGAAAATAATTGAATGATGATCAAAATAATTTAAAATTGATAAAAAATAACTGAAATATGCTGAAAATAATTTAAGATTGAGAAAAAAAATTGAAGTATTATGAAAATAATTTAAATATGAAAAGTTGAAAACAGTAAATAAAAGTTGAGGGAAATAATTTAAAAAATCACAGAATATGTGTTTAAAAAAAGAAAATAATTTCAAAATTACTTGAATTATTTTAATTAAAAAGAATATTTATAAAGTCGCTGAAATAATCGAAAATTGATTAAATTTCCGATAAATAATTAAAATTTTCAAAAATTATGCCAAAATAATGAAAATAATAAGAAATTGAAGAAAATAATAGGAAAATTGCAGAATTTATTTTTAAGCAAAAGAATAGGTATACCTAATTGAAAAAACGTTTAAAATATGGAAAATTGATGACAATAATTTAATTTTGAGATAATAAATGAAAATCTACGAAATTAATTGAAAAATAATGAAAATATTAAAAGATGAAGAGAAAGTAATTGCAATTTAATAAAAAGAAATGGAAATTGAACAAAATAATTGAAAATTGAGATATACTTATATTTGAAAGTTCAGGAAATTAATTCAGAAATTATGAAAAGGATTAAAAATTGAAAATAATAAGTGCAAAATGACAAAAATAATTTAGGATAAAAATTTAGGAAATAAATTTAGGAATAAATAATTAAATTTATTTAATCACGTAGGAAAATTAATTAAAATTGAAAAAATGGTTGAAAAAACTAAACAAAATAATTGAAAATTGAAGAAGGTAAGATTTAGGGCAACAATTTAAAAATAATTAAAAATTGCAGAAAATAATTTTAAAAATGATAAAAGTAGTACAAAATTGTAGTTTAAGTAATTGAAATAATAATAGAAAATAATTATTAAACATTAAGGAAACTTGTAAATCACTTCAAATTTAGTATATTTTAAACGTGGATTAATTGAACTTTTAATAAATGCAAGTTTACATTAAAATTGTTAGATATCAACATACACGCTCTTGCTGCCGAAATATGACATTCGTCAAAGTGTTTTCATCAATTATTTGGCTAGGGCAATATAATTTTTTTACCTAAAATCCGATTAAATTTTAAATATAACGTCTACCATATTGGATCAGACATTTTGGATTTTTGAAAGCTGATGTCAGATTCGTAATCAGTGACCAAAAAAACCTCTAGATTGCAAATGTCAATCAAATCCGAATAAATTTTGAATATTACATGCGCCATATTGGATCAGCCATTTTAAATTTTTAAAAACTGTTGTGAGATTCGTAATCAGCGATCCAAAAAACCTCTAGATATTACCGACATTTTTCTTGCTCGTGTAGGCGAAAAAAGATTTTTTCCATAGGAAAATTTTAATTTATCGCAATTTTTAAAACGTTAGACATTTTTTTTCGCTTTTTCCATATTTTTCCTGTATTCTGTAAGAAATAATATTTTGTTTCAAGTTGGATTTATTAAAATTGGTCACTTGTATCAAAAGTTCTATGATTTTGGCACAAAAAAGAGCATTTTTGTCCATTGTGAGGCGTTAACTAACTTTAAAATCGATTTTCTAAAAAATTACCTCTCCTACGCAAAAAAAGTAATTAACACGAATGTTGCATTTTTACATGCTCTATAACATTTGTAAGTAAAATTTTTCAAGATTCTTAATATTTACTAAAAAAAAATGTACCGTAATTATTTTCGTGGGTTTTTGTATGGTTTTGACCATGAATATGACCTAGTCTGTAATTTTCACTATTATTTTTGTAATCAGCACATAAAAAGTACACCTGAATAATCATATCAATTTTTTCTCAAGCTGATGGCCTTTAATGACCTTTTTTATTGTAACTGATGCAAGAGGGATAGATTTAGAACCTGAAAGGGGTTTTTCAATTTTATTCATATTACCCTTTGATGACTAAAATAAAAGCGTTTTTTAACAGCCTTTGTTTTATAATTTAATTTCTCAAAAGCGCAAAAATACAAAAAATAAACTGCCATTGGAAATTGGAAATCTAATTAACGGTTGGTGTGAGAAATAATCAAATTTCTGTTTTATAAAAAATACGTGATAAAATGAGTTACCTGTAGGGTAGTTTAACTATCAAGGCTCTAAACTTTATTTCTCTATAGGAAGCTGAAACAGGTCGCCAGTATCACAGGTAGCATTAACCCCTGCAATTCTGCTGCAGAATAAGGGTCACGTTATTGAGGTCAGCAGGTATTTTCTCTTCAACGTGTTTTTATAACAAACGTGAAGGCACAAACTGCATATCCCCATAACAACTGCCTGAAAAATTGTTACACCAGTGAGCTTCTCTGCTTTCACAGCAAACCAGCAATAAAACCATTTTCTTTTCTCATAGGAGCGCTCGTTTTTTCTGTACTCTCAATCGCAAACATTTCATAAGTTATCAATGAAAATAATAAATCGTCTAAATCAAACATATCTAAAAGCTCATCAAACAGGGACACAATTCTCATCCATCCTTAACCTATTAATAAGTTTTTAAACATCCATTCTAAGAAAACTTGATTAAACAATTATGAACGATGAGATTGTTAATGGAAATGTCACATTATTGTAATAAATATTTAATGGATTATTTCCATACTAAAATATTTAGATTAAGTTACAAAGATATTTATCTTATATTTTAGTACATTTTTAAGTTTCTAAACTGCTTCAACAATCTTATTTTTGAAAGGTAAAATAACAAACAATAAAACTAATATGCCAGAGTATGTATCTAAATATATTAAAGGGTTATACATACGTATAGCAGTGCTAAATACACACGAAAAAATTGTTTTTAGAAAGGACAGCAATAGAAATTAATAAAAATAACTTTTAGACATTGCTTATTATTATTTAAATAAACTTTATGAATTTTTTTTTTTTTAATTAAAACATAAAACATTACTTTTCCCGAAGCAACATAAAAAAAAGTTGCTTCATGGTTTGCAACATTTTTCCTTGAAATGTTAATGCAGGGTGTCTACTAATTTCGTCCCACAAAATACCTGGTCATTTCCCGTTTTTTGCCGGTTTTTGTTCCTATTTTTCCCGGTTTTTTCTCTTGTTAATTTAAATTTTGTTTTAAGTATAAATAGACCTACAAATGGCTACAAAAATTGAAAATAACAGTTGATAATTGAAGAAAATAATTGAAATTCAAAGAAAATAATTGAAAACTAAAGCATTAAATATTAAACTTTACAAAAAATAATAATTAAGAATTAAAAGAAACAATTAATAATGAAAAGAAATAATTAATAATAGAAAGAAATAATTAAACAGTGACAAAGATATTTGACAATTAGAAACAAAATTAAAAAAAAAGTAAATATTAATCTACAAATGAACAATAATTGAAAAAATTGAACAATGGTTATTAAATTCAAAGAATATAATTAAAAATTTGTCAACTAGATAGAAAATCAAAAAAAATAATTCAAAATTGAGGAAATAAATTAAAAATTAAATAATGAAATTGAAATCAGAAAAACACAGAATTATTGAATATTAAAAAAAACAATTGAAAATTGAGAAATAAAATTGAAATTCGAATACAATAATTAAGAATTATAGAAAATTACTAAACAATTGGATTGAAAAAAGAAGAAAATAATTTATAATTTAAAAAAATGGAAAATGCCAGGAATTATTTAATATTGAAGAAAACATTAAAAATTGAAGAATAGAATTGTTATTTAAAGAAATCAATTAAGAATTGAAAAAAATAGTTGAACAATTAAATTGAAAATAGAAGAAAATTATAGAAAATTAAAAGAGGTTTTGAAACATGAAATAAATAACTGATAATTGAAAAAAGTCGAGAAAAAATTGGAAATTAAAGAAAATAATGAAGAATTTAAAACAAAAATCATTCTAAAAAACCTAGAGTTATTGAATATTGAAAAAAACAATTAAAAATTAAATAATGGAATTGAATGTCGAAAATTATAATTGATAATTAAAGAAAATAATTCAAGAATTGAACAATGGCATTGAAAGTAGAAGAAAATAAGTGATAATTAAAGAAAAAAGAAATTTAACAACCCAGGAATTATAGAATTTGAAGAAAACAATAAAAAATGAAGAATGTAATTGTAATTTGAAGAAATTAATTAAAAATTGTAGAAAATAATTTGAAATTGAAGAAAATGTGATTTTATGAAAATTTTTGAATAATAATTGATGAATTGAATTGAATCAAAAAAAAAATTGATAATTGAAAAAAGCCGAGAATTATTGATTATAGAAGAAAATAATTGAAAATTGCAGGAGTTACTGAGATGTGAAATAAATAAATGATAATTGAAAATAATAGTTGAAAAAAGTCGAGAATTATTGAATATTGAATTAAATAATTAAGAATTGAAGGAAATAATTGAGATCTGAAGAAAATAATTAAAAATTGATTAAAATAATTGAAAATGGAAGAAGATAATTGAAAATTGAATCAAATAATTGGCAATTGAAAAAAATAATTTAGAGTTGAAGAAAATAATTAAAAATTGATTAAAATAATTGAAAAGCGTACAAAATATTTCAGAATTAAAGAAATTAATTAGAAATTAATGAAAATAATTGAAAATTGAAGAAAATAGTAGAAAATCGAAGAAAATAATTGAGAAATGAAGAAATAATTTGAAATTATTGAAAATAATTCAAAATGGAAGAAAATAATTGAGAATTGTAGAAAATAATTGGAAATTGAAGAAAATAATTGTGAATTTCTGAAAATAGTTGAATAATTGAAGAATTGAAGAATTGAATTGAAGCTTCAAGAACGTAATCGATAATTGAAAAAAAATATTGAAAAAAGCCGAGAATTATTGAAGATCGAAGAAAATAATTGAAATATGATGAAAATAATTGATAATTGAATGCACACAATAGAATTGCCCATAACTATTTAAACTATTATGCAATGTACGGTCTAATGAAAAAACTGAAGTTCTATCTACATTTTTTTATAATAATTTGACTTTTTCATGTTAAATGTCTTTCATTGTTTTTGCGGTATTGTTAGCGCTAAGAAAAAAAATGGTAGACAAACATCTATATTTTATGAGAATATATTATATTATATTTTAATTTTTAATGTATATTTTTTATTTTTCAATTGCATATTTGTCGCATAATTACTCAAAATTTAAACGCATAATCAGATTGGTTCAAAATGCATAAAGTTATTATCTTTATTTATAAAACAAATTGATATATTAGTCAAATTCATTAGCCCAGAAAGAAAATTTCCGGTTTGACGGAAAATTCCCGGTTATTCCCGGTCAATTTAAATTCCCAGTTTTCCCGGTTAGTAGACACCCTGTTGATGGATCTGCAAAGCGTAAAAAAATTCTTGAAAATAAAGTTGTAGTTATAGTCTGTCGAGCCCGATTTTTGAAATTTGCAAATTTAGCAATTTTCGGCCATTGAAAAAAAGTGTGCATCTTGTGCCATAAATGTCACACTTAAATTATTTTTTTAAGATTTTTTAATCACAATATCAAAAATCCAGTTCGACAGACTATAAAAGAAAAACTATTTCGAATCTATTCTTTTCGTCCTGTACGATAATTATTAAATTAATTATCGTGATATGAGACTTTCTCATACGTATAGAGATAAAAGACTAATAAATTTTTATACTTCCCGATACATTAATAATATCCTTTTCTGAATTTTTGTATCATTGTTAGTGAACGCATACATTTTTATTTTGTTTCAATAATTTAAATCACTCCAGGCGGAAAATATTGCATAATTCTATGAATTTTATTCGCCAATAAAAAGGTATGGAAAATATTGAACGAAACAGTCAACTTGGGGATTGTTATAAAAACAAATTAAAATAAATGAATTAAAAGTTAAAATAAAAATTGCTGATAAGTTTTACTTTTGTGTTCAAATTTGGAATAAGTAATTTTGTATTTATTATTCCATAAATTACTTGCTTACAGACGTTAATACAGGTACATATAATTATTATTATGGGGTTCTGAGGTTTAGTCAAACAATAGGCTTGAAATGTGGTTACAGCGTAATGAAGAAAATTAGGTTGATCTTTTGTGATCAAAGGTTTGGAACAATTTCTAATTTGATTTAAGAATTTAATGCAAGTAACGAAAAAACTGCCAGTAAAAGTGATTAAATCTTTTTAAAACTTTTCTCCAATTTAATTAAGTTTTCTTCATCAAAATTTCCAGCCACTGAAATTGAAATCGATTACCAATGATTGCGTACATTTCCGAAGAATTGCTTCAGGGGACGTAAGGTATTACATTTTTAATAAATCATCATGGCACGTGTGGGTTTTATCAATTGAAATAAATTATTTGAAACTCTTAAATATAGCATCTAAATATGCTAAATAGGATTTAATTTATGTTTTTACTTTTTTAAAATCATGTACTAAACAAGATTAAAACTATGTTCATTTCATGAACACTTTACTTTCGTGTGAGCAAAAAAAATGTGATACCTTATAAAGGAAGCAATCAATTTAAAAACCACAAAAATTGAAAATGTCGTAAAAAATCATAAATCTACATTAATGTTAGTAATTTACAGGAAAAAATATATTTCATATAGAGCAATCTTTTTTGTTTATCATTGTAGAATACGTTATTAACTAAAGAAACCACAGATGAAAATTGACAATATTAAAAAAGTTACATTAAAAAAAACCAATAATAAAAATGAAACTTTCACAAAAAATTAAAAATCATTATTTTTACAAAAGTATTTTTTATAAAAACCGATTGATTCGTTTATCAAACTGAAATATGTTTTTTCTGAATATTTTTTTCTGTTATACTTTGTTATCGTTGATTCTTTTTCAGATAAGGAGTATGTTTTCATTATTTATTAAATTGTTCTTTTTTAGAATATAAAACTTTTTTAACATTAAAAAACGATATTTTTAGATAAAACAATGTGCTAAAAAATTTATTCTTCATTTTTTAAAAATCCCTGTGTCCAATTTTAGATGTTTATGAATTTAATAAGCCTACCAGGTTTTATCGAAATCCGTTAAACGTTCTCGAGAAATCCTTGCGAAAATAGATACTACACACAGACGTATACACATGCATACATCCGGACATTTGCTTCAGAATGAAAATTTATGCATTTTAGATAAAAATGAGTCGATTAAACCTATTTTTGGAAAATTGAAAATCGAAACTATCACCAAGCTTCATCTACAAAGAACCAAAAATAGTATTGTATTTTGAAAATCAGATTTTGTTCTTTGTATTAAACAATTTTTTTATTAATTCATAACTTTCTTTTGAATTATACAATTTTCTTGACCTGAAAACAACATTGTATCGAGTATTAGAAATAAGTAGATTTGTTATTAAGTTACTTATTCTTGAGTTTTATAAAATAACATTTACTTGATTTTTGTATTCAGGCATTATAATTATTTTGACATTGCTAATCATATAATCTTTTATCATAGTCTTAAGCAATAGAGAGAAGGCAACAAACACCAAGTAGGGTTTCCGATTAAAAGGCAAAATATAATGATGAGGTAATAAAAGTAAACGGTTTTATATGCAAGAGTATTCCTGGCGTATCATAAATTAGCTTATATTCTGTCAAGGAAAGGTAACAAACTCTAATAATATTCACGCTCATATTGGAAATAATCCTAGAGAAACGACATGATCATAAATGCAAATGAGGCTTCACTCCACCCATGTTTGTCAGCACCAATTTATAAAATTGGTAAACTGTCTGATACACGACCAAAATTTTCAATCATTAACTTCCTTAAAAAATTTTACATTAGTTTTAAAGAAATTTTGAAAAACCGAGGATCAAGAAATTTGTAGAAGTTACAATTTTGAAAATATAAAGAAACCCTTTTTCTGGTAAAACGATAAATACTTCGTGGCTTCTGTCTAGTTTTATTTTTAAAATAATCTGTTTATTTGTTTATAAATCCAAAGGATTAATTAAAGCAATTTCTTAATTCTAGGAAATGTAATGTAAAGTAAAAAATGTTCCATTAAAATGAACAACATAAACATCAATAACTAACATTTATAAATTCTTAGTTTCAGGGGAAAATAGAGTAGCGCTGGAAACATGTAAATTAAAATAAACGTCACGCTTTCTACCTCTAAAACCACATTTGTATAGGTAAGGCCGATGGGTAATTTACTCGCTTATTCAACTGCATATATCAACTTGTAACAACGCTAAATAACATTAAATAATGTATTTTTGGTGTTGTAATAACGTAATTCAATACAATAATAATAATAATAATAACACTAGTTTACAGTGATTATGATCCTCAACATGTGCCTTTCATTTCCATGTAAAATGATCTGCTGAATCCGAAAATGAAGCCCAAAATAAAAAAAGTAGAACAGTTTTTAAGATATTCTTGTTTTTTCATATTCTTCGTTATACGAAAAAATAGTTTTTCACTAAAATGTAAATATCTTTGGCTCCAGTAGACGGATTTTAATTTCCTTTTATACAAATTAAAGGTAATTAAATTTCCAATCTACCATCTCTACAATATTTTTTAATACAATCATCCCTTTAAACCATATTGAGAATTATATCGAAAATTTTGCTTCAAATTTACAAAAATTTGGATTAAAGGCTGAATTCTATTATACACTGAGAGAAACGGATATTGAAACTTACCATCCTGGATATTAAAAAATAATTATTTTAATATCTGCATATTAAGTTTGAATATCTAAATACTATGTTTTAATATATGGATGTTAAATTTGAATATCTATTAATTCCATTTTTCTCAGTGTATTGATTGCGCTAAAATATAATTTTTTAGAACCCGATTCATTATAATGAATTGGTAATTGAAGTCTGATCTAAAACGATGAAAAGGAGCGGTTATTTAACAAATTCGGTTAAAAATGCCCGAACGTCTTTGTCCAAATCTATTTGCCCGAATCCATTCACCCGAAAAGTACTTTTTTTAAAATTATAAATCAAACAGTACATTCATAAAGTATTCTTATGCAAAACATATAAAACAAAAGATTGTTATTGTTTTGTTTATATACAACAAAAATGTCAAAATACTTTGTCAAAATCATTCAGTCATAGTTTATTCAAAATTTTCAAAATTTTATAGTATTATAGGGGAGAGTGGCCATCAATGTACCAGTTTTTTCAATGAACCATTTTAATTTTCTCAGAAACAATTAAATAAAAATTCTCCTAATTTTAAATATAAATGAAGTTTGCGTAAACACACTACGTCCATAAATTTGAGACGTGTGAATTTACTCTTTACAGAGAAAATTGGAAAAAACTGTTTTTGATATACTGAAGAAAAAATTTACCTAAAATACAAACACGTTTTTTAATTAAAATAAGGCCATTTAAAAATAAATGTATTTACGATTTATTTTATTTTGGGCCTTAACTACAATATTCTAATGAGATAAAGATTTTGAAATATTGGATTAAGTTATAAAAAACCATTTTTGTTGCAAATGTCATGTTGATTCAATGTACCGGGGAACAATGAACCACCTGGAATTTCAGTGTATTTTCGATTTCCAGAGTGGTATGCTTGATTATAAAACTAGGCATGCGTACAGCATGTTACAGCGATTGTTATCAGTACTTTTCTTAACATAGCAAAACTAAAATGTTATTTTAGCTAGTTAACTTAAATTTAAGGTATATTTATGTTATACATTATCAATTAAAAAGTGTTAAGTAAGAATTTTTTATAGTATTTGATAGAAAATAAGTTTTTTTACAAAGTGAAAATTGCAATATTATTATTGTTGAACATTTTTAGTATTTTTATAGAGGTGGTCCATTGTGTACCCAGGTTGTTGAAAATGAAAATAGCTTGTTACTTTAGAAAAATCCTAAATTTTATTATTTAATCAAAATAAATCGTGTAAAATATGTGTGCATTACCTAGATAAGTGTTGTAATTTTATATTGATGCAAAGAAGTGCTTGAAATTGGTGAAATTCAATAAGTACTATGACCTTGAAAAAAACCCGGTACATTGATAGCCACTCTCCCCTACATGAAAATGGAAGAAAGTGTTAAAGTGGGTAAACTTGACGGAAAGAAATTAATAATCGAAGAATATTACGTGCCCAAACATAAATATATATTTCTCACAATTGTTTTATGTAATTGATAATTTGTTTAAACAAATTATTATTGTTTATTTACAATTATTTATCTACTTAGGCTACAGAATTGAAATTTTTTCTAAATTCTGCAACTTTTTAAGACGAATCTACCCAACTACTAACAACTGACTAAAAATACTAAATGTTTCAATTGTTTAAACAAATTACTATTTTTTTCATTGCATAGTGATTTTTTTGGGTCTTTTAAAAATTAGTTAACATTATTACATTGTTAAATAAATTATAAATTCTTATTCGTTGGACCTTTCTGAAGAGAAACAGAGTCATCCGATCATAAAGTATTAATTTTCATGGATTTTATACGAATTCTACAAAAAAGTATTTTTTTCCATGTACTTCACATGGGAAACTTTGGGCACTTTGAGCGACCTCTAAATATAAAATAAAAAAATAAAAAAAAAATAGCGGTATTTTTTTCGATACAGAACAATGCTGGGGGGTGAGAGCAAAACATTTACAACCTTTTGTTTTTCCCATTTATTTTTGGACCACCCTATTCCTCACTCTTTATGGTATAAAATAGAAGCGCGTCAGGCTTCCCAAATATTCAAGAACCCCTAGGCTCTACAAAGGGTTAGTGAATTCTCTACGAGAAAGCTCTGTTCTCACAATAAGTTGCTCCCTTCGCTTTAGAATTTGGAATTTTGGTATTTTTCATATTAGAATCGCTGCGTTGTCAGCACTGAAGTAACTAATTGATACAGAGCTTTATAAACAAACAATTTAATGCACAACTTGCCATTATGCCCAAGCTGCAATATGATTCAGAACAAATAAAATAAAGAAAATAGTAAATAAATGAAATTAAAAATAAATTTTAGTAATACATATGCTCTGCAATAATGCGCGCTGAAGTAATTTCTCTATTTTTTTTATCATTGACATGTGATTGTTTGAGGTTAAGTTGCAATGCGTTGATATTATTATTAAAGTAAATTTATTAAAATTAATCATTTTATTACATACTTAATTCGCAACGATTGATAAAATAAGAATCTGCAAGTTTATATTCATTTATACAGTAAGGTGAATAACATATCAGTCCTAGATTTATCATTTCCATTTATTATCTCTATATGATGATTGGGATGTTTTTACTAATTGAAACAGAAAAGTTTGATTATAGTTAAATAATTAAAATTGCTCTTTAAAAATAAAGTTATAAAGTGAGTCTATAACATAATATTACATTAATTGAAACTTATAGAAGAGGTACATTATTGATAATGAAAATAATCATACCTATAAAATAATCTAACTATTTTTACACTAATTTTTGTTTAATATGTGTACATTGTAAATATAATAAACTATTTACATATTTATCAAATTAATTTAAATTTGATTTATGAATTTTAACTTCTATATTTTCTTGGCATATTATTTTTATTGTACATATTGAAATATAACCCGGCTGATTTCAAACATTTTAAAATTGTCAGGCATTAAAATGAGGCATGATAACCTCACTTTAGAACTTATCTGTTGGTTAAATTTGCTATTGAACACTTCATGAACACAAAAATATTCTATCCGTTAGATAAAGTTATCCGTAGCTCTTATCCAAAGGTGAATCAACTGGACATTAATCACACTGAAAAAATAAGCCTTTGACAAAGCTGTAGTAATAGCTCAGTTAAAGGGAGTCGGATAAAAACAAATAACTGATAAAAATCAAAATGATTTGAAACAGATTTTTAACTCAAAGGTAAAGAATATATTAAGACAACATTCATTTCTTTTCCTAAACAGATGTTTTCAGGCCAGTTAAAATAAAATTAAACCTGCTATTTCCGAAGAGCTTGCTTCCATAAAAATATTCAACAATAACATACCTACTCTTACAATCGAATTGAAATAGCCTTTTTGAAGAATTGTTCGATTACAATCATCAAAGTGTTTTGCAAGTGCTATATCAACAACCTTCCTCGGTTACTTTCAATCAAAAACTGGTTGTATCGACTTCACAGATAAATCAACGCACGACAAAGGGATTATATTTTTCGTCAGGGGATTAGAATAGAAGATTTGATTGTATCTAGACTTATATTATTAAAGGTGAAAATCACTGATTGTGAGTTCCATTCATAATTGTAATGCAATTTTTTAAACCTTGATATAGAAAATAATTTTTGTAATACAGACAGAAATTGACTACTCACATGGGCACGGGTGATCGAAGATTCTAGTAGAAATTTTTAACAATGAATGTAAGCATTAGATATTAATATGATTGAGAATGCTAAACCCGCGTTATGTCTTACTAAAAAAGGAAAGCAAAATAAAAATTCATTACCGAATAAGCTAATTATGACGCATATGTCTTTTTAAAAATTATACTAACATTGACTTGTACTTTTTTAGTCAAATATGAAAAACTAATAACTTTCTAACTTTCAAAGTAATTAAATTTTGCCAATGAGCTCGCAATATTTAATAAACGAGCAAGTATACAAAGTTGCAACATTCTTCACAAGGAACTCTTGCTTAAACAACAACGCGTTTAAAAGTATTGGTAAGCTGCAGGGTACACATACAATAACAACTGTCACATGAAAACGAAAGCTTCATAGAAGGCACAAAGAGATTAATGCTGCAACAAAGAAAACACAAAAAATGTATATAAATTCCAAAGGTTAGTACGTGTGTGGTTTTTTAAAAATTGATATAAAATCGTTGGAATAAATTTAATCGTAGAAATTGAAGAAAGTGCTTTCGGAAAAGAAAAATGCAATTTAGGACGATTAAAGAAACAATAGCCAGTGGTTGGTGGAATTGACAATGCTACTGCAAAAACATACATTATTACAAATTCCTGGAAAGGTTATACAGAAAAAATTTTGAGGGGGAACCCTCATTTAAACGTTCGAAAAATATGTCATTTTTGGGATTTTTTTTCGGGTAAAATAACTTGAAACTTATAGGGTAATTTAATACACATCTTGACAGTTTACAAAAATATTTGGAGAAAAAAAACCATTTTTACTATTAATAGAATATATGCCGCATTCATGATACCTCATTTTTGCTGTGATACATTCTAGCGCTCTGAATTTTTTTCTGAAACAAAAAAACCAAATGTTTTTTTAAACTTTGTGATAATAGCTGGGATGTAACATTTCGGGACTTTAAAGAAAATGTCGAGACTGAATTTTTTACAGTTTTATAGTAAAAGTCATTATTCATGATAAAAAAATGACTTTAAAATTCCAAAAAAAAATAATAATATATTTTTTTCAAAAAATAGTAAATGTCACATCGAAGACAATTTAATTACCTTTAAAATGAGCCATATTAAAGCCTAATTGGTTCAGTACAGCATTCTCAATCGTGTATACAAAATCGAAAAAAGGTGTTTTGAGAAAAACGCGTTAAAGTTTTGGATACATAAAGATACTACATAATTAGAACTTACGGCAGTTTAGTTGTAGTATAGACTAAAATTATATATTTATGACTTGTTTTTTAAATGAAAAGAATCTAAAAATAGTTTTTTTCTTTTTTGGTCGTAGATTTATTAAAAACTTATCTTTAATCTCAAAACAGGTATTATTCCAAGCTTCCGTCTTTTGTAGAAGCAGCTCTTTAGGCAACTAGTTCAACCCAAAAAATAACTTTTTAATTTTTTTTAGGTCAAATGTATATATCTTTATATTTTTGAAATCGTCTTGAACTGTAGATTCAAAAATGAAATGTTCTTTTACAAAAAAACAAAAATTAAGAATTTTGTAATTTTTAAATTTTAAAGTCATTAAGGGTTATTAACCACCCACTGGTAGAGTCGAATGAAAACTTGGATGATGGTCGTTAATTAACTGTAATTAAGAGCCACCCCGTGGTGTGAAAAATACGAACCCTTATATACTCTTCAGCCAAAGTAAGTTTAAGATTACATATATTTGACAGTGAAATATATTACCAAGATAAATTACTAAAAACTAATTAACATTCTAGACTTGTAAATTACATAAAAACTGTTTATTATTTTAATCTTCGCCAGTTCAAGGATGTTAAGTTTTCTAAAGATGTCAATAATACTTCAACATTATTTAATATAGATATTTGTTACAATCTATTGAGTTCTTTGAACCCAAAAGTCCTAACGATATATGGGGATAAGCTTGACAATTAGGGGTTATGCACCCCGAGAGATTATAGGAAGTAAATCAATCGTTCAGCTTGGCAAATAAGTAATCGACACATAAGAAAAGAGGGTTTCTTCCCTGAATTGATGGTAATCTTATTACAACCTTCGTTTTATTTCCTCACGTTTTAGTCACGTTTATATGACTTTCCACTTCATTCACAGAAATGCCAAGGTTACACGTGCAAAGAACCTTTTACATCAAACTTGTACTGCACTGAAATGTAAAATTTCCTTTAAGTACAATTTTAGGGAGAAACCGGGCAACGTGAAAATACATTTTTGTTGATTTCATTCTAATTTCAATTGGATTTTCTCGTCAAAGTTTTTGAAGTGCGTTGTATTCTATTCAAAGACTCACAAAATCGAAAAAGAAATACTTCATGCTCTCCATGTGAAAAAATCTTTGGCATATGTCATAAAATAAATCAAAACTTATTCAAATTATAGCCTTATGGGGTTATATACAGTTGTGTTGTGATGGACCGAAAAAAGCATTATTTTTCATTGCATATTTCGAGCATATTCTTTAAGTATATCTGTTTAAGAATACTTTCCTAGCAAGGTTCACATGTGGTATGAATGTAAGTTTGTGGTCTAGGATTCCTCCTAGATATTTTACAATAGTTTTATGCTCTATAAGTTGATTAATTTTTACCAGGAACATCATCTTTTTTTTTCTTCTCTTTTTGATTAATGTTTTTTTTAGAAAGTATATGATGTGTTCTGTTTTTTCAATATTAACTTTAAGCTTGTATTTGTAAAAATAATGTAAAAGTAGAGTTAAGTGGGGTAAAGTGGGAAACTTTTTGTTTGGGGTTCCATAAGTTTAAAAAATCTAAGTATTTGTTCATGTTTCAAATTCCTATACTACAAAGAGTTTAAAGAGCTACCTTTTTCCTGAAGGAACCAACCCAAAATATTCATTTCATGTTGATTTACCAAACTTCCAACGAACCATGTCCAAAATAGCGAAAATCGAAAATCGTGGGGTAAAGTAGAAAACATTCAAAAACTTGTTAAAAATAACACAAATATCGTTGCAAATTTTTCGTATCTTTATTTTAAGTCCATAAAAGTTTCAAGAAATCATGTAGAAGAGTAAATATGAAAAAAATAATTTTTATGCTTGCAATTGTTGATTCTGAAGTTGTGGCGACTTCTTCCATCGAACCAGTTGGAATGTCTTTATCCATAACAAAACAACACGGTCAAGACCTTGCTTTTTTGTGAAAATCTGAAAATTATCATTTATTTTAGATAGATATTCATTCATTCAGAATTTCCCACTTTACCCCGACCCCACGTTTTGCAAAAATGTCACTGTCGTTTTTAAACAGTGTATGAATCACACGGTATCATTTAGAAGTTTCAATATTAAGACCTCCCAGAATATTTTTAATATACTTACAGTCTGTTTATCTCCAAACACAGAAAAAATATCGATGTGAAGGAAGTGGTAAATGAAAATTCACAATAACTGAAAAACGTTAAACAATTCCAGAGAACACTACAATAAGTCTGCACGCCTCGGTATACCATAAAGATTTGCTTACAATCATAACAAACAGATGTCAGTAGTGCACGACATCTGAACTATGATAGCTTGAACAGAGAGTGGGATTTCCCAGTTTACCCCGCTGCCCAATTTACCCCACTTACCTCTATATTTACAAATTATGCAAGTTTAGTAATAGCTAGTTTAATATACGAATAGGAAACGTAGACCAGCAAATGGTATATCAATTTTAGGTTTATTAATAGTCAATTGATCACAGCGTGGTATGTCGTTAATAAAATATATGAATAGCACTGGGTCCAGGATGGAACCCTGTAGAATTCCTGACGCTATTTGTCTTTCTTGATCTAGCCCCATGTTCTGACACAACAAAATTTCTATGTGTGAGATAGTTGAGTATAGTTTTAAGAATACATTTTGGAAACCTATAGCTTTTGAGTTCCAGAAGAAGCTCTTCCACCTAGACGATGTCAAAGGCCTTTTTCAAATCCAAAGTTGATGTGTGGTACTGCGTCCTCTCTCGAGGCCAAATTGCTCTGGACTGCCGTCTATTCTTCAAAGCCTGTATATTTATACCTGACGCGGCGACTGCGCATAACGAATTGTCGGACAACGGGGAAATCATGAGCAAGGACATAACTACAAATGTCGAGACCCCCTTCTCTTCTAATATTTTTTTAGATAGTATGTATAAATAATTTCCGGCAATATTTTCTATTTTTAATTTTATTTAAAAATTTTTTGTTTGCATTAGGGTTATTGGGCTCGAGCCCCCCCTCCCCCGCAGTGCGGGGTTTCGCTGTTTGGTAATTACGTCCCTAAGCATGCGGTGATTAGCGAATACCCTATTTCCAAGAAGACGAAAATTCTTATTTTTAAAATTTCTATTGCTTACTACAAATTTTGGGACTGTCATTTTAACCTCATTGATATGAATCTAATTTGTAAAATCTTCAAATGAACAAAATATGATTATTTTGAGGATTTAGAGGACGTGAAACTGTATAGGCTAACGGAGACAAAAAATGATATTTCATCTCTAGTGTGAATGTGCCATTATGAGTCGACTAAGTGGGATAATTAGGGGGATGAAGACGTTGGGTGAGACACAAATGAACGATAAAAGTGAGATTCGAGGCATCAGTCGGCATTAGGGCTTGTGATACTGAAGACTGAACTTGTGCTATTCTTAAGTATAACACCGGAGAATCTCAGGTAATTAAGTTTAGTTACAATAAATTTTTAATAAGATCAATTGATCTGTGAATATCTCATTTATTTCATAAAATACTATAGTGTGACCTGCAAATACGAATGAAACCACGCGGATATTACAGATAGCACACAAGGATAGACCGATTAGTTTCCGGAAATTTGCTTTCAGCCTAATGATTATTGGATAGTTAAGGACGTTCTCTTGCTCAGTGAGGCTCAATTCCAGGGGTTATAATTTCTATGACTCAACAGTGCATCCCTCTTCCAAAGTAGTTCCGACTGATTTTTTACTGTTCTTCTTATTCGACAGCGCGCAAGGGCATTTAACTCTCTCTCTCTCTCTCTCTCTCTCTCTCTCTCTCTCTCACTACTCTAAGTAAAATGGAAAACCAACTTGATGTTTTTATTTTAAAAAAATGTAATTAAAAATTAATCATTGGTGCAATCCCTCTTGAAACTTTAAGGTATTTCATTAGTTCATGTCTGCAATATATTAGTTTTTTATCAAAAAGCTGCAAAAGAGCCTTTGAAATATTAATTAAAATACATCAATATTAAACCTTCAGTAGAGGGATCCTGTGTTAACTGTTAAAAATTTAAAGCTGAATTTAACAATTTCTACCATTGCCACGTGGTAAAATCAAGAAAGTTCCCACCGAAATTTCTGTAGGAAATTCAAACAGAATTCCGATTAAAATTTAAATGTATGTTTTCAAATAATAACGGACTCTCTGATTCCGGTAAAAATCCATAACTAGAAAATATCCAAGCAAGACCCTATAGAATTTTTCCGACTACACCGAAAAGAAAATATTCTTCTAATCAGAGTAACATTCCTTTCGTGAAATCCTCTCACGTTTTTACATTGTTTTGAAAGGATCTACTACTTTTGATAGGAAAATTCGCATCAAAATGAAAGTATCCTCTCAAAATGAGAGGATCCTCTAAAGGCCATACTGTAGAGAAAAATTCACATTAAAATGAGAGGATTCCTTTCATACCAAGTATTTTTTTTCGGTGTATGTTTTGTATAAATTTTTTAAATTTTCTTTATTTATCTATTTTCTTTAAAATTGTATTTTTTTCAAAGCAATTAGTTTATTATTCTTACAAGATTTATATTCAGTATTTTTAAAATACTTTTTCAATAACTTTTAAGTTTTTTAGTTTTTTTTTAAGATATTTTTTCTTTTGCTTTTTTTTATATGTATTCTAGTTTTCTTTGTTTTTTTTATTTTGCAAAAAATTGTCATTATTGTAGACACTAAAGACGCCTACAGATAGATTTCTGTCCATGCAGCCAACAAGCCTGAGTATAGGCAACAGATATGCAGAAGACAGTGGGACATCGAATTCAGCGACGAAGCTTTTCGCTCTCGCAGCGCGACTAAACCTCTCACCTTTATATAAGCAGGTGTCGCGACTCACGAAATTTAGATATCTTTCTATCGCGCTAAGGTGCGCCTCTGTCCGATCTCAGAAAGTATTTCAACCAACAATATAATTGCGATTATATTGAATTTTAATTTCAGGTACTCTTCGAGTCTCGACGGTGAGCTACGGCAATCTGTCGAGACTTAGTGTTAGGCTCTAAATCTCTTAATATCTTTTCTTTTATAATAACTCAGTTATGTATTGATTAATTCTTAATAAATGCTATCCTTTATCCTAGAATTATATCCATAAGTCAATGATGAAGAATCTGCTGAAAATTTCATTAATAACAGCAGCTACATGAGTGTTAAGTGTTATTAAGTGTTATCCTAATTTAATAATATTGTTGCTTCACGACAAAGAAAATCTTAGCAGAAAAAAATTAATTTTGTTTTTTTAATGAACCTTCCCGAAGAAGTTGACCGGAAATGACTTTAACAACGATTGGTTACTTTAGTGTTTTCAAGTTATCGTTTTCTACAATTTAAGGTTTATTTTTCTGATCAAGAAAATAGTTTCTACTCATTCGAGAAATTTAATATAATTTCGTTTCGTATTAATCTTTTTTAAACAAACTACAAACTTGTTAGACGTGTATTTATGAACTACTTCAGTCGATTAAACAATTTTTTTTCTACCCCTAATATTTAACTTCAATGTTCATTATTTAATACTTGCAATGTTAACTTTTATATGTTTTATTTTATTTAATATCATATTTAATTTCCATCTTCTTTCTACGGTCCTTGAAACTAGAAAGCAGCTCTTAAAAAAGTGCAAGTATTTTTCTTTTCAGAAAAGTCTCATTCTTTCGCGAAAAAAGAAACATGTTCTGCCAGTTTCCTCACAAATTTATAAACGAGAGACGATTAGTTCATAGATTTTCTGAAGGAAGTTCTTCCAGAAAGTTAAATTTTCTTTTGAAAATTCAACATTGCGAGAATATCTTTTCCTTCGTATTATTCCAATTCAATACACATACAATATATGTATATAAATATGACTTAATTAAGTATCTTATTTAAAGTGTGTATAATTTACTTAAAGGCATATTCCTGACCTAATAAAATTTACAAAGACTGTACCACTGTTCAAAAGATGCATGCTTTATATATTTTCAAGTTTTATAACAACTTCCTTCTTTTTCAGGACAATGAAAGTAAAGTATAAATTTATATAAGAAAATCATATTTTATATTTTCTCAGCATGCAAAGTTTGTCTAACATTTATGCAAACTTATTAACAAAAAGTTGCTAATTAATTGCTAACATTAATCTTTATAAAGCCAGTTAGACCTTAAAACATTAGACAGAACATTTTTAAATAAAGAATTATTGTCACAGAAAGTGTCGTTTGTTTTGCTTTAATAGATGAAACTTTTAATAACTCGTAAATGTAAAAAATAACATGCACGTTGAGAGAAAAGAGCATATGAGTAATTTTAAATTTTAGGTTTTAAATGACCACAGAAACTGAAATTACGTTTCTAAATTATAACTAGTCATAAAGTTGGTAACAAACAGAAACTTTGTTAATGTCATGTTCAGAAAACGAATTAAAATAATTTCACTTTTCCATTAGATTAAAACATTCATGCATTTCAAACTAAGCAAATAATAATAAATTCATTATCACGAGTATCTTTACATTTTTCTTATTTACGGTATATTATTTCCTTACTTTATTTTCACGTTTTTCTTTTTCTACAGTTTATTTCACGTTTATCCAGTTGTATAATAACATCTTTATCGGACTTAATTTAATTATACATAATTATACATTTCCTTTATTGAGAATTCTATTAATAAACATTTAATTAGAGCGAAATTTCCTCTTTCACTTATTAAAATTATCCGTTTGTTATTTCTGTTTAGAAAATCACTTCCATGAATAAATTTTTACTTATATATAGTATCATTTCCTTTGTTTCATTTCATTAGTTATAAATACTTGCATTTATTCCATCGAGCCATAAATAAGTTTAAAATAAAGATAAGTTAAATAAATTCAATAAGTTTAATTGTAGAGTTGCGTAAGTTTTCTACCTTTAAAGCGTAATTCTAAAAAACTACTTTTTCTTTTCTCATAAAAGATTGCATAACCGGTAGAAATACGTTGAAAATACACACAGATTTTTCAATGATATTATTTTCTAGTAAGAGCGGACATTGAATAATGCACCATTTCTGCGATACCTTTTTTATTAAAACGAAACACTTTTTTAATAAGAAAGCGTTGAAATCTTAAAAAAATATTAATTGTTTACATGAACAGACTTCATTTTCAATCTTTACGTATAAGAATACATTGAGATGAAAATGTAAAAAAGACTTTTTTTGTTACGAGAACAAAGAAACGATTATTTGAAAAATGTTTATCATATAATATCAAACGGGGTAAGTTTTTAATGAAAAAAGAAATACATTAGTTTTTTAAGCTCATTTCTTTGACTTCAGTGATGACTAAAAAAGAAATAAGGAATTTTGTTTTCATTGTTAAATTGCTCAAAAAAAAAAAAATCCATTTTTTTTTTTTTTTAACATTTTAATTGATACAATTTTTAAAAAAATCACCATAAATTTTGAAACTTTCATTTGGAAACTTATTTTATCATCTTTCAACCGATTTTTTGAAAATTGATTTACGAACATTTTTAAGGAACATGTGATCATTTGTTTAAAAAACCAGACCTTTCTTTCAATTGTTGACAACTTAAGAACAATTGACTTTTGGAAAAAATTATTGAGAAAAAAACTTTCCTTCTTATGTGTAGAATTGGGAAAAAAATATTTAAAAATGACATTTTTTTGCTACATTTTGGCCAATAATACAACTATTTTTAATTTTTGTTTCACTATTTTATTTTTTAATTTTAAAAACTTTTTTTTTAATAATACAGCTATTTTTAAGATCATAATATAAATCGTATACTGAAAATATATCAAAAAAATTTTTTTTTTCATTTTTAAATATTTTTTTCTTAATTTATTCTACATATAAAAAGGAACATTTTTTATCTGAATAATTTTTGCCAGAAGTCAATTGTTCTTAAGTTATCAGCAATTCAAAAAAGATATTTTTTAAAACAAATGATCACATTTCTCTTAAAATTATCGTAGAAAAATGATCAAAAAATAATAATTTGAAAGGTGATAATATATTCTTTTAAATGACATTTTCAAAATTAAAATGTGATAGTTCCTTAAAAAATTGTGTTAATTTAAAATTTACTAAAAGAAATGGAAATTTAATTTTTTTATTTTAAACAATTTAACAATAATTTTTTTTTATAAAAATGTACTAGTTCTTAATAAAACTTTAAATTATTATAAAGTGATGAGATATGAAAATGATAAAAATATAAAAATAATATACAGTTTTGGAGGAGTGCTCTGTTTTAAGCAAACTGATTATAAAAAATAAAGAGTATTATTATTTGTTTCACAATGTATGTATGTAAACTTTGTTCTCTATTTCTGAATAACAAGCCTTGGCCACTCGAGCATTTCAGTTCAGTTTTCAAGCACAGAATCTCGTTACCTTCCCTCGCCGACAATTACCTTCATTAATTAGAAAATTTATGATTTACTTCATTTGTAAGACAGGAAAAGTATAATCTAATTAAAAATTTACACAGAAAGTACAAACATTAATTAATAACGTTACTAGTTCCTTTATTTAAAATTATGTATATTTTTATTTTTAGTACTGTTATTATTTTTTCTTTATAATTATTGTTATTTTATAAATTTTAATCTTTAAAGTTCTTCAATAAACCATTAATTAACAATAATAGGGCACAAAAATTTGTAGGTATTATTATTACTGTTCGTCTACGTTTTAAAAAAAAATTCAGGTTAGCTTTTCAGTTTCAAGATTTTCAGATTTTGGCAATTTTAAATGCAGGTTTTGAATGACGAATAAAGGAGAGAGAATCTTGAAAAGAGAATACATAATTTGGACACTCGAGTCATTAGTTTTTAATTGCAGAGTTCCCGCATTTATTCTCGATTTCTCGACATCCCTGAGAACAGGCAATCTTAAAAAGATTCAGTTTTAAGGTCTCTAGAGGCTATTCATGAAGCATATACTTGCATTTTTGATTCTGACAAGATTCCACTTTTCTTCTACGCTTTTTCATTATATTTTTAACATACCTTACAAAGAAGCAGTTCTTTTTACGGAAAGTCACTCTGCGTCAGTTTTATATTTAATAGCTTTATTGCCTTATTTTACATTTCAGCTCTTATTTAGGAATTTTTTGGGGCCACACATTAAAATAATTAATAACAAATGTTTTTCGCATGACAGATAAGTATTTAAAGAAAATATTATACATTTTTTAATATACTAAATATTAAGAAATACGTAAAATACATAAAATTTGCGACGGGAAAGAAAAAAAACAGGCTTTGTAGTGATCATTGCAGCTCATCACTGGATCATCTGAAAGCAAAACGAAAAGAAGAGATCATTAGTTAATGACATAATGCTCCGGTTGAAAGAAGAGATTTGAAAAATTTTGTTTTTTCGAAAAATGTCAGATGTTGAAATTGAAACTTGTTTATTCAACCAAAAGTTCACTTACATTTTCGCCTATAAAAAATAAATAATAGTCAAAAAAATCCTTCGTCCAACTGGAGAAAAATTATTTTTAGAAGGTAAATTTCTTAATAGTGCGATGATAAGGAATTTTTAGAGGTGCGTTTCTTTCCAGTAGTGTTAGACAATTTTTCCTACGGGAGTTGATCAAGTCTAAATGGAGCCATCTGTTTTTTCTCTTCTACATTAAATTATACATATTTTAATCAATTATTAAAAGATCCATTACAATTTTTAGTTATCAAGATATAAATTGATATATGTGAATCGTATTTTTCAAAGTGCATTTTTTTGCTTTTTTCTATCATAAAAGATTTGATGGTTATGAAAAACGTTATGTTTCTCTGTAACAATAGAATCGTGTGACTATAAGGGTTAAGACGCGCTGCTGTTAAGAACATAATGTCCTTGGTGTATTATTGAAGAAAATACAGTCATTCTGCAACGCATAATGCTACCACATTGACCGTCGGACTTTTTCTCTCAAACTTAACGATAAAAGAAAAAGCTTCTTAAACTTTGGAATGTGAAACTAAAAGAAGTTTTGAGCGTTACTGAAATTTCTGTTGTATGAGGGTAATTTTACTTCTTCACCTTGTAAGTCTCATTCTGCGTTTTGTTCTGTTTATTAAGCGAAGAACATTAACCTTGAACTAGATAAAAGCACATTTTAGGTAAAATATCAGGATTATATAATGAGATCCTTATTATGTATTGTCTTTAACGAATACTATAAAAATACAAAATGATCTGACCACCTGATTATTGATAAATGTAGATAGATAAATGCACTGATTTTTGGATATCATTGCGTTATTGCAATGATACCTAGCAAAATGTCGACTGATACTGGTACCATTTTCATTAAGCCGTGGTAATTCTTCAAAATTATTCTGAGTCTAGATCTTAGTGGATTCTCACTTGCCTTTCCAGTCACTGACCAATAAACCTATATGACCCTCTCTCATTTCCTTTGATTTCTGAGTGCCTAGGGTATTCAGGTCAATGAGATTTTTTTTTCTCGACCTCAATTCTCTAAACACCTTTCGGTATTTCTAAATAAGTTGCAATGTGATATCTAGATTTTTCAGAGCTGTTTGACTATCAACAATTGAACGTGGGTAAGGATTTCTCAAACTTCAGACTGCACTGCTAGGTATAGAATTTTTTCTCATGTAAGAACAGCTTCTTTTGCGGTCAATTCTTCGTTTACGGAGAGAAAATTTGATTGGATTTACGTCAACTGAAACAGGGTAAATAACCTCAATGACTAATTAACGCTATTACTGTTAATGATAGTATAATTTTTAGTCATGGAAGGGAAGGGATACTTAAAGGGAAAGAACTCTTATATATATTAGTAAGGGTTTTTTTTTAGTTATTATACACTCGTTTAACGGCCTTACAGGCCCAATGAGTGTCCCCTGTAGGGAGTTCCTAGAATTCAGTACTTTGTATATATTCTCTAAGTGTTTTTGCGTCTACAGAACGGCTTGAAATTAGGAGTACTCGCATTTGCCTGGACCACCCGGTATATTGGGTTTGCTCGCCAGTAGAGAAGGAAAACTGTAGAAAAACCTCTCCTGAGTACAACCGGTTTATCGACAGTCGAATTCTAGTGATCTACATGCATTACCGACAGTGCATATCATTATACCTCAACGTCTTTTACCTTCCACTGAAGTTATCTCACGGCCGGAAAAACATGCACCCTAATTAAAAATGTTTAATTACATGGAAAAGTAAAGCGTCACGAATAAGTGACATGTTAAAACAAGTTCTCAATAACAGAGCACGGAATAAACTGACAAGAATTATAAATATAAAATTGCCTTTTTGAGATACAAGTATTAATAAAGTGAAGAAGATACTTATTATTTATTAACATTTTTTTACAAGTAAAATATTCATTTCGTGAAATTTCTTGTGTGAAAGAGAAATTGCTCTGTCAATAAGATTGAAAATAATATTCCGTTTTTGATTTAGAGGATTAGACATAACATTCATGCCTGTGTCACTTTCCCTTCTCCCTTTACGTATCCCCTTCCTTCCACGACGTTGTAGCGCCTTTACATACCTCGAAATTTGGCGGATGTTTCCCTGATCTTCCAGGCCAGACGCTCCGACACACTATCGACTTAGCCGTCCTCGAATATCAACCTTCTTTTCGTCATTCGTCAACTGATATTGCCTCGATCGTATATCGACTCCTTTTACATCAATAATCGACCAAAAGTTATATAACTGTTAACAGAAATAGCGTCAATTAGGTATTAAAGCTATTTGCCTTGCATATACTTGACGTAAATCCAGTCAAATTTTCTCTGTATGATATATCAGGGGCGGTGACAATTGTGAGTAATTCATGTGGTACTTCACACTCAGGTTTTTTCTCGATATAGAATTCCACACGTGAAACAATTGTCTATTAGATAAATAAATTCTTTCCTTTTCTTTCATTCTGCTTCCCCCAGAAGAACATTCTAGTCTACACTTGGGAGCAATTTGCCCTGCGCCCCTGTTCAAAAAGGTGCCCACCGCATTTTTCCTTCTACCCAACTTTTCTTCAAGTTTTCCAACAGTAAACTACACAACAGTATTCACAGAAAATTCCGCTTTATAGGTAAGTTGACCTGAATTTACGGTCTATCAATCAGGCATTTCTGTCTGATGTAAGTATCAACCAGCTTTTCTAGAACCAGAGCCTTCAGTACGAAGGATGTTAAAATAATTGCTCTGAAGTCCTTGGCTGACATGTAACTTGCACGCCCGGCAACCGGAATAAATACAAAACTACATATTTTTCAGTTCTTGGTTGTGTAACCAAGAGTCTTAAAGATTTACATCTCTTTATAATTTTGTTACTGTTGCTATACCCTCTCGTTCTAGTAACTGAAATATTTTGATAAAACCTAATAAAACAGTTCAAAACTCGTTTTAATTATGTTCCTATGAGAAAACGTTACAAGAGTTGCTCTATTATTGCTGCAGTGTTATTATTTCAATCTTAATCAATCTTAAAAGTTAAGTTATGTTTTTTCTTTTTTGAAGATTTTACATTATAACCCGACTGATGGTACCAATGAAATAAAAATTATCTAGAGTCCTATCAGGGACTACGAAAAAATATGGCTGAGGGATTAAATGATTGCGTGTAACATATTTTCCGGTGCTAAGAGTTTAAGGTAGTAAAATGTTTAAGATAAAGTCGAGTTTTATAGTTTTACCTTACTGAAAATTGATAAAATCTAGAGATATATTTTTGTTTGAATTTTAAGGATTTCAAAGTAGAGAAAAGTGTAAAATTCGTTTGAGTTATTATTAGCTTTATAACTGCAGGTGTAAAACAGGAAGAATTATTTACGTATTGTATATCTATCATTCGTACTTTCTTTAAGTATATCTGATAAGATACAAATTTAGATTTAGATATAAATCGATATTTACAAGACAAAAATAGGAAAAAAATTTTTGCTCCATGGGATAACTGTTGTCAAGCGTCTCAAACTAGATGCAGGCACAGTTCTTTTTTTCTGACTAGAAATCCATAACAAACACATTAATATTATGAAAAAATATTCAACTTAATTCAACTTATATTTATTTTGACTTAATCAAGCACTGTTAAAATATGCGTATTTAAAAGCTTCGTTGTAATTTCATCTGGTAAATTGCAACCACTACACAAATTATTACTTTTAATTCAAAAGCACGTATTTCGTCAAATGAAAAATATAAAACATCTCTAACGCGAAGAATAAAATTACAAAGATGAAACAAGAGAATGGAGAAATACTTGCGAGCCTTATAAAGAACCTTTTTCATTTTATATTGTCTTTCTGAACTCTAACTTTATACATATTTGCATTGCACGACTTTTTAAGACGAGCATTTTTCTTCTGTAGGATTTCTTCTTTTAAAATAACAATTGCTTCTGTTGTTATCTGTAGCATTATTTCTCAAATGCGCCAGCAACAGAAATTAAAATTTTGATAAATTTGAGCCTCAGAAAAGTCCAGTTTTCTTTAGCTATCAATGTAAACGTCAGAAACGTTCAACAGGTTCTTACGAAAATTTCTTTGCGGCCATATAAAAAATCAATATGACAAATGCCACAGTTGAAACATCTAATTGGACAAGGTAACCGACTCAAAATGTTTTATGACGCATATTAAATCTAATTCTTCAAAGTTTTTCACTTTCTTGACGTTTTCAAGGTCGATTTACTTTTCTGGATTACAATTAATGAAAGGGTACAACTCAAATTTCCAGAAACAGCAAATTATCTTGAATTCCATAAAAGGATAAATAACTAAAATTGAATTTACTTTTGATGTTCAACCAAATAAATGTAGTGTTTGTTATATAACTTGCGGATTATTACTGTAATAAAAAACTGTCGAGAAATGTTTCCATAATTATTTATTAGCATCATTCGAAAGATGTTACAGAACTAGTAAACGCTATAAAGTATTTTATTTAATTTTCCCAAATGGTTTCAATTTTAAACTATGCAGCATTTGTCATTATTTTTTTTCGAAAAAAATCAAGAAGATGCTACCTCTTCTAAAGCATTCAACGTTCTATGGGAATGCCTTGTTAAGGAGATATTTGAAGCAAGTTTCGCCGAGCCACCAAACCCCACTTCCCTTTCATACCCCTTAATCAGCATCTATCATATTGATTTTTACTGTACTACTTCAAAGAGAAATTTGCATAAAAACCTGTTGAATATCTCTGTATCATGTACATTTTTAACGGCATCAGATCGGAAAATCGATAATTGACTCCAATTTTCCAATCTCAAACTGTACGACTATTGGAAACTTTTTAATAAGAAATAATAGCAATATTTTCTGATTTCATTACATTTACTTCTTGTTTCACCGGGTTGAAAAATTCAACACCTTCTTGTTTATCGTGTGATAAATAAGAATGTAATTTTACGAAGAATTAGGGAAAAAAGAAAATAAATATATGAAGAACCAAGAAGCTGGTAATGATGATGTTAGAAGCTGAGACCCTATTTTATGAAGTAATGATGATTCTATCAATGCTAAGATGAAATCTTTAACTTTGTAATTTGCACATCTCCTACCAGTTTGACCATGAACTACATAGCATCGTCTTTTGATAAATAATGGCATCACGCTCGTCTTCTTATTGACAAGTGTTTTCAATCGTTTATCAATGATTTCATTGCCACTGCCTTGATACCTACGGTGAGAGCACATTCATCATGCAAAATGCTTTTTTTTTGTTTAAAGGTTAACAATTATTTTTTCATAAGGAAAGAAATTAATTACTACCTCTATTGTGTGTCAAGAGAATTTTTATTTTTAAATTATTAATTAATTATTGATTTTGAGATTAGGTACAAACTCAGATCCTTTGGACCAATTCTAATGGTGGATTCGGATTCAGCGCATTAAAATACATAGGAAAATATGGGTCTCATACACAGATCTTCTTTTTCTTTTCTTTGGCATTCTGTTACTGACCTTGTAATTAGTTTACGCAACTAATGACGAGTCATAACATCATCTAAATTTATGAAAATTAATGACACGTTTAGACAATAAAAATTCATTTTTATTTATTTTCAATTTTAAAATTATTTAAAACAGTTTAAAAATAAAACATAGTATTAAAGATATTAAAATGAAAATAATTTCTCTTTTAAAATAAATAAAATAACGTAATAAACACAAATTAGTTAATTTATAAGATTAATATGTCTTATTTAAGTAATTACTATAATTTAATATTTTTATTTAATTGAAACCAAGAAAAGGTAAATTAAAAGTCAAAAACATTTCTTCGGTCATACGATCACTTACAAATTAATAAAAAGGGGACTAAATATTAATCAACTAAAAATTACAATACTGACGTTTCGGCAACAAGTTGCATGCCTTTATCAAAGTTATAAATCTAGAAATTAAACGTAGTTTTTTTTAACAATTTCTATTAAAAACGTAGAAATTTTATCAATTTTTCTTTAAAAATCAAAAACTCACAAAATATAATGTAAAAATGACACATAACCTTTAGCAGTCTAAAATCATATTTTTATCATAAAAAACATTGTCACTCATTTGAGAAACAGACACAACCAAAAACCAGACATATTAACAAACACAACTTCCCACAAAAAAGGAAGAAGTTAAAAACTATTTAAATATTACTCCAAATTAAAATTTAAAACTTCTATGATCAACGATCAATGAAAGTAAACAAGACATAAAACTATCAAATCACACTATAGAGGATATATATCAATGTATATTTCAAAAATCACAATAAACTTGAAAATTATTTTTTAGCTAATAACCCAGTAAGAAGGCTTGAATTAGATATAATTAAATATTTCAGAGTTATAATGAAAATGTGATCGTTTTTGTATTTTATTTAATTCCTGATTTGAATCCGAAGCTCAATTCATCCAGGAAAATAAATTTGTTGAAAATATGAATTATACTCTATTCGCATAGCGCATTTAAATTGAAGTTGAATTCTGTAGAGAGAAATGACAAATTATCATTTTTAATTACGTTCAATTCTGGCTAGAACTTCTTGGAATGCGTTGGTTCTATTCCACTGACAGCAATAGGTAAAAATCTTCTCCAATTACATCCAATTCTTTTAATAGAAAAATGCAGTACGGTGCTAATTAAAATTAAGAAACTTAAATATTGTTTGTTTTTCAAGCTAAAATTTTGATTTTTTAAAATTCTAAATCTAAAAGTTCTAACAATTATGGATATCCAAAAATTTTTGAAAAAGACTTAGAATTAAAGAAATAGCAGCTTATCTCGTAAACAGTCACAGATATTACAAATCTGACATCAATTTTGAGTTTGGGTAATAAGTATATAAACCGAATTTATAAATCATGAAAAACAAGTATAATATTAAAATACTAAATATGAATTATTTATACATTGTAAAAAGGAATAATTTTTAAATGTTGAGTAGCTGGAATTAAAACGAATAGGATACTCTTGTTTTTCTTTGCTGATTTGGAAATTAAGCTTTGGATTCAAATCAGGAATTCAGTCGGATTAAAATTTTCAATTACATTCTATTCCAGCCTTCTTGCCGGGTAAGAATGATAGAGAACAAAAAGAGAACCTTTCTAATGTTGTCTATTTGATAAATTGTTTAGGTTGTAATAAAATTTATGTTGGTGAAACTGGTTGAAAGGATCAAAAAAGAAAATTATTTGAGTATTCGCGCTTCATTTACATTTCTGCTCTCTATGAGTCGGTTTTATAATTCTTAGTAAATTCGTAATAAGTCGCTTAAATTCGGGGAAAAAGGCGCCAAGAAGCATGTGAGTGGGAGTCGTGATACTGCCGAATGGTGAGGGAAGGGTCGAAAAGAGAGATTCCATAAAAGGGAATTCCGCACGTGTTTCGTTCTCATTTTCATCCAGTCTGATGGGAAAAACTCTGGTTGCCACTTCTTTTTGTGTCGCCGATAGTAAAAAGGTAATAATTTTATCTCCCGCGAATTATTTTTATTTCAATAGTAAATTCTGTGATTTTTTTTTAAATAATAATATATTTTTTATTAAATTATTTGAAAAGAGTGGCGACTTTGGTTCGTGGCTACGTGAAATTGAGGACGGGCCTTGCGGAGTTAGGACGTGGGAATTCGCCGATTGGATTTGAAGATTTAATTACCTTCCTGTAAAAAAGGGCCCATGACAAAGGAAATATTAAAAAATCCGAGGATTTTGTGCGGTGGATTAGAATCACGAAACAATTTGACGACAATCACTGCCAAGCAGGGTCACGATTCCCCTTCACCTCCTTCCAGAAAACAACGCCGTTCGCCTCAATAAGGATTAACCACCAGCTGGATAAGTCATATCATTTTATCTTTCATTTTTTAAATTTGATCATTTCATTTCCCTCAATGTTCTATTTATTGTTTGTTTTGTCATATTTTCAAATGTATTAAAATTTGAACTGTTACTTAATTGATAATGATTGTTATATTTAAAACAGGCCACGAGGTCTCTTTGTGACATCCTTCTTTAGCCTCTCATTTTTATTTGTATAATCCAGAGTGTGATTGAATGAGTGTCGCGGACGAATAATCAGTTAATTTGATTTACTAATTTTATAAATTTTGGCTAAATAATTAATAAAAAATCTATCTTTATATTTTTGGATTGAAGATTCGCTCTATTTATATAATTATTATTTCCTCTAATCTCAAACATCCTTTTGCTATTTTATATTTGAAATTCATTTTAATAATTTTAGTAATTTTATGTTATTTAAATTTTGATTAATCGTTACATGGTAGAAGATTAAAATCTAGAGTATATGAACATAGACGTAATTGTGAGGTGGGTGATTTGAATACCTACTGGTTTGTCCAAACATAGTTGGGACTTTGATCACCGTTTTGATCTTAAGTTTGAAAACATCAAAATTTTAGCTGGAGAAGATTGTATGTTTAAAAGAAGAGTTTTGGATTCAATATTTATTACAAAATTTAAAGATACAGTCGTGAATTTACAAACAGAGAGAAAAGCTGTAAGCGATGTCTATAATAACATTTTGAAAATCTAATAGTGTGTACGCACCCTAATGGTTGCTACAGATTTTCCTCTATAGTGTGATTTGATAGTTTTATGTCTTGTTTACTTTCATTGATCGTTGATCATAGAAGTTTTAAATTATAATTTGGAGTAATATTTAAATAGTTTTTAACTTCTTCCTTTTTTGTGGGAAGTTGTGTTTGTTAATATGTCTGGTTTTTTGTTGTGTCTGTTTCTCAAATGAGTGATAATATTTTTTATGATAAACATATGATTTTAGACTGCTAAAGGTTATGTGTCATTTTTACATTATATTTTGTGAGGTTCTGATTTTTAAAGAAAAATTGATAAAATTTCTACGTTTTTTATAGAAATTGTTAAAAAAAACTATGTTTAATTTCTAGATTTATAACTTTGATGAAGGCACGCATCTTGTTGCCGAAACGTCAGTATTTTAATTTGTAGTGGACTGATATTTAGTTCGCTTTTTATTAACTTGTAAGTGATCGTATGACGAAAGAAATGTTTTTGATTATTAAATTTATCCCGATCAAAAGAAGAAATTTAAAAATTTCCTAAATTCCATTATTCCTTGAAAATTTCTACTTGCTTTATATTATATGTAAATTAATGTTAATAGTTATAATGATTTCATTTTATCTTTAAATAAAATAAATTTTTATAAAAATTTTTTTGGAGTTACGCAAATTAACAAAAATTGTAGAATTTCACACACAATTAAGTTTATATTTTTTTATAATATCCTTTGTGTACATTTTTTCATATGTTTAACATCAAGGATTTAGAATAACAGTCATTAGTTGCTCTTTTAAATTTGACGAGGATGATAAGTACATACCTTCATAAGGAATGTAATTTATAATTTTCCCTCTAATTAAACTGTAGATTTAACATCCTACACATGTAATTTGATACATATTGTCACACTTCCGGGAATTCCTTCTTAACGTTCCGTCCTTGAAACTTGGTCTGGGAACTCCTGCACTTCCCAATACAATTAAAGTGTACACCAAACCAAGTCATGGAATCTTTAAATTACCTACTTTATAACCCTGTCCCAAATCCAATAATTTTATACACTTTTTTGTAATAGTAATATTTTTCTTTACATTATTATACTAGGTAATAAAACTTTTTTCGATTTTGGGAGACAAGGTAAAAAAAAGGTATTAAACAGTAATTTTTTATTAGACACCGTTTCGATAGCTTGGTTGAAGACCATAAGCAGATAAATGACTAATTAAAATTTAGTTACAGCGAAATTTGCAATACCCTATTTTCCAAAATTCAAAAAAAGGTTTATTATATATTTTGTTAATAGGTTCTGATTGTAGAAGAGAATCGAGTCAATTCTGCAAGAAAATGTTTAAAATAAAAAAAATGTTTAATGACAGCTTTTAGCATCCAAATAAAACAAAACTTTAAAAAATTAATTATATAATTTACTTATTATAAATAATTATTACTATTTTTATTATTATTATGATTATTATTATTATTATTATTACAGTGGTTCCAATAGCGGTCTAAAACAACTGCATAGCTACATAGTTAAAACCGTATTTAGTTGAAATGACAGGGACTCCGTGTTAAATTAACAGTAGGTACAAAGTTTATTTCATTAACACGAACTTGATAGAGACAACAAGTCAAAGTAACAAAGATCCTATAACAAGATAATAATGGTCATTAGTTTAATTTCGACAATGTAATTTTCCTTGAAGTGTATTTATAGTTATATTAAAAGCAGGTCTAAAATTTTGTGGTAACGATATCGAGTTTCATCTTATCGATTTTTTGCATTAGTTCGTACCTAGCACTTACAGATGGCCCTCTCTAAAAATGTCAATCTAGTTACTCAACATTTTATGACTTTCTGGTAGGATCCTCAAAATTTCTTTGATTTATGGGTAAATTCGACCAACAAAACTTCATTAACATTCACCCTCTTAGCTCTATACTTAAACATGCTCGTAAACAATCAACAATTATTGATATAATCAACGCATTATTACCCCTTGTGTAAATGTATGTATATATCCGCCCAACAATATTGTAGTATGCTAACCCAACTCCAACACTTGTTGCCTATTCTGGGAAGTGGATACTGCATGTTTGATCTTCTCAAGACGTGGACCTTAAACCTGACCCTGACCGAAACATTATTGTATTTAATCCTATGTTACGATTAAGTAACAATGCGTGACCAAAAATATAAGTTTTGATTTTACCTTCGGAGTTGTTTCAGTTTTTTCGCACAAGTTGGTAATTTATGTGAGATACTTACTGCTTAAGCTCTAGGAAAGAGAAAAATAGGAATAGAATATAATAAATGTTTATTATCAAAGATAATAAAAAGAGATACAATAATAGGTGTAAGTTTGGTCTTATAACATATATAGTCTTCAATCTTACCTATACGCAGCAAGGATGCGCGTAGCACGACTTGAGTTTTTATTTGTTGAACTTGCGGCGAAAATTATTGTTCGTTATCGTTGCCGAAATTTAACAATTTAAATGCCGTGACCAAGTTCGAAATTTTACGTCAACTTGCCGTCGGATAGTCTATTTGCAATGGTTGAGATGATCCCCCTTGTTAAAGCGTTATACTTATATCGCGTTGATCAAACCAAATTCTAGTGTATCGTCACGTGTAGGGCGTTACCGTCGAAGGGATAAGAAACCAATCTTCGTACGTCAAAGAACTGGAGAAATTTGATCGGAGGGCGTGGAACATCCTCTAACTTTTATAGAAATGAAATCTGTATTTGTGTTGTCAATCTGTGACAAGAAAGAGTGATTGAAACGGCATCAGGTCATTTCTAGATAAGTAGGAGGGGTTACATTTCCGTTGACAAATGAAAAGACGTGTACCATTTAAATACGTTGGTACTTCAACATTTCGTATCGTAAGTACCTAAATATAAACCTTCGAAGTCGTTTGGAACGGTGTGCTAATATCCCTTATGATTGGGCAATAACTTGAGTACGTGACCGAAAAGAAGGCTGCACGTGCAATGCAATTATTTGTGTTCTAATTTAATTTATTTTCAATTTATTATGTTCTGTCTAGA
Organism: Ganaspis brasiliensis; assembly: GCA_037103525.1. NCBI lineage: Eukaryota > Metazoa > Arthropoda > Insecta > Hymenoptera > Figitidae > Ganaspis > Ganaspis brasiliensis. The sequence goes on along the minus strand of JAZKLR010000519.1, from coordinate 14,468 downwards.
AATTGTAATTTTTTTACATAATTTTCATCAAATATTACTTAAAAATGCTGTATAAAGAATACAATTATTTCTATTTATGTGTAAGTAAGAATAAAACAAATAAAAAATATAGTCCGATCTTAACACCTATGGACATTACTCATATTTTAAAAGAAAAAAACCTTACAAATTTTTTAATGATACTAAACCTTCAATGATACACAATATATTGTTGATTTTTAAAAAAATAAAATATAAAGAAAAGTCGCAAAAAAAGTAGAATCATTCAACATTACTACAAAATTGTTGTATAAAAAGGTTGCTGTGGTCTCTGTCGATAATTATAGACCTATTGTCTTGGGGCCATACTTTAATTACATAACGCTTTTAAGAGACACTTTAGAACCTTCCATCCCCCTCCATATAGCAAACCGTAACACAACATTAAAACCCCTCCCCCTGTCATTGTACGTAGTACGTAATTATTGTCGTAATGCCGCATTTTATTATGAAATAAATAAAAGGTTCCTTATTATGTACACGCACAATATTTATTTTTTGTTATGTTTATTCATTTTTTACTAATTTAATTTTAAATTTAATTCATATTACTTGGCGTATATAATTTGAAAAACTTCCATCAATAAATGTGTATTTTACATTTCGTTTTTCAAAATTGAAAAAAGTACGTACAACCATTAAGCACCCTCCTTCTTCTGTAACAAAGTATAATGAACATTCGAAACCCCTCCCCCTCCTATAAGCTGTTACGTAATTTAAGTATCGCCCCTTAGTAAACTGCTTTGTTCACGCAGTTACGAACGATACTTTTCATAACAAAGTCATAAAAGGCGTGATTCGGTTCTCTGTATAGATAACCAGAATGTTGCAGAATGAAGAACGATTCACTATGTCACGTCAGAATGTACACAAATACAATCCAAATTGAATGTCTCACACTTTTTTACTTGTCAACACGCCGCGCTAGTGATACGGTCAGGTTAGATTTTGAAGCTGTACTACTCACGCTAAAGACATCGACTCTGTTCTGTTGGTCAAACAGTGCGTGCAAGAAAAGTAGAAAAGTGGGAGACATGCAATTTGGACTGTACTTGTTTGCACTCTGACGTCACATAGTGAATCGTTCTTAAATCTGCAACTTTCTGGTTATCTACAGAGAACCGAATCACGCCATTTTGAAGACTGCGTTATGAAAAAGTTTTTTCACAAATTCTCTCACAGAGACTCTCTCTTTGGTCTAGGGAAAATAATTTAATCCCAGAATTTCAGTCAGGATTTAGGAGGGGTAGGGGATGTCTTGACAACTTGTTCACTCTTACGTCTTTACTGCAGATTCATGTTAGAACTCCGCGCCAGGCCGTTTACGTGGCCTTCATCGATTTAAAAAGTGCTTTTCCGTCAATTTCTCACCATTTACTTTGGTTAAAATTAAAAAAGAAAGGTATTAACTTTAAATTTATAAATGTTATCAAACATTTTTTATGAAAATGATTTCGCCTACATCTTCTGTAACAACGGTCAAATGGATTTCGTTAGGGACGTCCTGCAGGGGTAAGTACTGAGTCTACAGTTATTTTTCTTTTTTATTAGCGATTTGGAGCAATTTTTGATTGATGAGGGATGCAGGGATATATCTAATAACAGCGTACTAGGGGTCCTATTGATAGCGTATGGGGAGGACTTGGTGTTCTTATCAGATACACCCACAGAGTTGTCAAGATAATTAAAATTGTATTGTCAACGTAACTTATTAAATGTTAACATTAAGAAGACAAAAATAATTATATTTCATATGGGAAACAACTCGTCAGTAAAGTGCTTTAAATCCGTCAATTTTGGGGACAGTAAAATATCGAGGTCGTCGACCAGTATTTGCATCTCTGGGTTATCTTAACAAGAACAATTGTACATATTGGGAAGCGGCGAGAAAATATTGTTTTAGCTAACGCCGCGATCGGTGCAACCTTGAGAGTTATACATAGCTTCAAAGCAGACTCGTGGTCTACTTTTTTCAAGCTCTTTAACAGTTTGGTTTGCAGTAACTTTTATTACTGGGTGAAGACTTGGGGTATGAATCTGGATGCACTCTTAGAAAGCTAACTTTCTTTAAAGGCTTGCTCCAAATGCTTAAGAATACCCCTAACTAATAGTGCTCTTTAAAATTAATAGAAATCTTGAGGTCAAACGTAAAAAGAACGAGCTTTAACTGGTTTGAACAGTTATAAGGCAGTATTTTGTTACGGGAAATATGGAGGAATTATTGGACCTCTGACATTTTATTATCGTTGGATAATCATAACTCGGTTCAACCTTATGCAAGGGACAGACACGACTTGAAATGGATGAGAGCTTATATACGCAAATACGGTTGTGGAACATTTTTTTCCTATTTCACTCTTAATCAATCTAGTTTTAAACTTCCGTCGTCAAATAATTGCGCACATTGTGAGGAATGCCGCGAGGACTTACACTACTTTTTGGTTAAGTGCCCATTTCACAATACGATTAAAATTGCTGGTTTTCCTAAAAGTTCAGTAACTAGATGTCTTCGAGATGTTTTGGAGAGAAATACTATCGACTGCTGATGCGGCAATTATAAAGAAATTTAGCAAAATGGTGTACGAAATGTTAATTATCTGAGTACCAGGTTGTTAAAAGGATAGAACTAGTTTGGAACCCAGTGTGCAGTTTGTGTGCGGTTGGGTGTGATTCTGTTATTTTTTTATTGTTTTCTTTTTGTATGGAGTCTTCGCAATTGTATATATTTACTTGATGTTCCTCTTGCCATGACGATTGGTCGATGTAATGTCTTATGTATTTTTTATATTTTTTGTTATTCTATATCTATATTATGGGTTGCAAACGATCCAATAATTCAATAATTAAAACTTGAAAATCTCTTGATTTTACTAGGAGTACAAAAAAACATTTATTTTCGGAGTACAATGTAACAATTGTCACGGCAAATTTCGTGTCTAAATAATACGGGCCCTTACTTTTCATGTTAAAAATTTAATACTTTCTGGATTTTCATCGAGGGTTTAGTATTTAACGATTTGTAAGTTTTTTTCTTAAATTTCCAACTAATTTTTTCAAATTACGAACATTTTGGAAAATATTGGGTTTTCAGCAAACTAGATATCAAGCAGTTTAAAATTTTTTTAGAACATTCATCTTAATGGTAAGTAGTATCGTACTACAAAACAAAAAGTGTAAATAACGATAGCTGAGAAGAAACTTTACCGAAACTATAGTGTTAGTTACATGTGGTTTTGAAAGTATCAAACAATGCTGATTGTAAATTTTAATGAAAAATGCAGAAGGTGAATGTTTTCTCAAAAAAAAAAGGATTCTAAAAAGGATAGAAACGTTGAACGTGGGAGGAGAAAAGAGATTTGGATTTGAGCCAAATCGACGACATTCTCCACAAGGCTGGTTGGTCTCCTCTAATGCAAGCAATGTCTGGCTTGCTAGTGGTGCTCGAGCAATACCACATTGTAAAATTATTCACAACAACAGCCAGTGTAGGGTGCTCGAACTTTCTTCCCAGATGACGTGCAGTAAATTCCACAGAAAAGGAGAACAGCTTCTTTAAAGCGTAATTGCCCTACTCCACGCCTCTTGTCGCAAAGACTCCAACTTCTCTCCTTAAATTCTGCGATGAAATTTACATTCTCTTTCGAACAATGCTTTAAATACTTAACATTTTTTCGTCTTTGCTCATTTTTTTTAACTACCTCTCGAGGAATATCAAAAAGTACAAAAGTTTAGAAGAATTTTAACTTAATACCAATGAATAAAAGAAAAAAAAAGAATAAGATAATATTGTTCTTCTTTGTCAAATAACATAAAAATAACTTATTTGAAAAATTACACAAAAACATTATCTGTAAAATTGTTTAATTGTAAAAAACATCGTTATTCAGTAGAGGTCTTGATATTTATTTTTAAATTTTATTTTATACACTAATATTTTTTTAATATTTCTAGATAGTTAATGATTTAATATTACTCATAGCAAGGTTTGACGCCAAGAAATGGATATTTTAGTCCCTTCTACTTTTGGCATTTAGACTTAGCCATGGTTTGAAAAATATGGAAGGTTCTGAGACAAAAATAATTTAAAATGATTTGTCAAGACGGATAAATATGTTCCTAAATGTTAGACATTCAGGACTTGTGAGAAATCTGAAAAGTTTCAAAGCCATTAAGCTCTTTTTACCAGTATGTTTAGAACGGCAGATCCGAACTGTTCCAGTAAATCTGAAAATCCCTTAAACCCGAAGTTCATGACAACTTTAAGAAAAATGTGTTTACACGTCTTAATTCCATAAAAGCAGCAAATTGTATAATAATAATAATAATAATACTATTGAGTTTAAAAAATTGAACTCTGAAATGAAAAACAATGTGTCTTAAGTCAAAAACAACATAAATGATGTTTGACACACGTCATAAATCTCTTCAGATTTTGAAATTTCAAAACTTAATCAAATAAAATCGCAGCACCAGTTATACCAAGATTATAATAAAACATATTTATTTAATAAATTTATTTTACGACCCAAGAAAAACTTAAGGAAGCATAAGGTTCTTTGAAATTCACATAAAAGCTTGACACAAGTACGGCACGTAACGTTTATTTTCATATAAATAGATTTTCAACTCGATACAAACTAGAAACTCTTAAAAATCCTTAAAATGTCCAACATGAAAAATATTGGACGCTAAATTTCCCTGAAAATGTATTTTTAATTTTCAGGGAATTTACGCATCTAATATTCCTAGAATATTCAGGGAAAGTTAAAAAAAATTGTAACATTTTTTTACCTCATGAATAATTTGTAATAGGTATTAAATTTCTAATGGAGTCAACATATTTCCAGTTCAATAAAAAATATTACAAACAAAATTATGAAACACCAATGGGTTCACCCATCTCTCCTATTCTGGCTGACATAGTTTTTACAAGATTTAGAATTATCTATATTTGAAAATAAAGAGATTAATATAAAACACTAATCAAGATACGTGGATGATACATTTATAATCCTAATAAGAAATCAATTCAATTCGTACCACCCACGTTTAAGATCCACTTATGAAATCGAAAAAGACAACAAATTAGATTTCTTAAATGTTTGTTTAATTAGATTACCTGATAAAAAAATAACTATAGATTAGTACATAAAAGAAACTTTCTCAAGGAGATATTTAAATTTTCTTTCAAATAACCCCATTCAACAAAAAATAGCTATTATCAAAAATCTAGTTGATACCGTTGTCTCTATTGTATAGAGAAAACAACCAGACAAAAAGAAAAATAACAGAAATGTTCTATATACAAAAAGATAAAGAAATTCGTTTAAATTTACAAACTGATTTACTAAATTACCATGAAATTTATAATTCAATTCTAAAACTGTAAATTTTAAGAAGTTTAGATGAAGCATATTTTAGATAAGGCCGTAATTCAAAGATATTCAAAAAAGTAATGACGTCTATCACACGTCACAGCGATACGATATATTATACTAAAGTCTCTCTATCTAACTTTTAGAGTCCAACTCTAGAATTCCACTCATGTCGAAAATGTGCAATAAAACTTTATTAGATAATCAAAAAACATTTAACTGAGTTAGAAAATTAACTATTACATAATTAACTACCAGACATAAAATACATAAACGACATGATATGAAAATCCACGTAAGTAAAACATATTTGAACTAAAATCACCAAAAACGAAAATCTCACTTAATCTGCATTAACAAATTTTTTTAATTTAAAATATGAACCTTTGAATTACTTTTGTTTAGAAAATAAAATTGTCTATATTCAATATAAGTTATTTAAATAAAATTTTTTGTTGATATTAAAAAAATTACTCCAATAAACAGAATTCAACATTAAATTTAAATTTCAGTTTTTATTTCCAGTAGAAGAAAAAAGAGTAGTTCTCAAAAGAAGGAATACTAAAAATCGAAACACACAACAAAAAGACTAAAGTAAAAGACTGACGAATATTGATTGATATTATTTTAATTTAAGTATTAACTTAACAACGAGAATATTGTAAACGAACTCAACATCAAGTTCTATTTTTCTAGATTGTCACTATCCTGATGAGGCAACAAATGTTGTTGCGAAACGTTGACAACACAAAATTTTAAATACAAATTTTTTGACTTTGTCTGGTGAATGAGTATTTTACTAACAAAATAAGAAAATCTTTCGAAGTGCGCGTGGTTTTGAAATTGACTGAAATCAGTAAGTCACAGAAAAGACTAGTCTTTGAGGATCCGTAGTAGCTGACATTACGTTCACCGGAATATTGATTTGCAACTTAGGATACGCCTTAAGAATCATCACAATTACTCATCGAAACCATTTTTCATTTTAATCCGCTTACGTTCCTATAATCCACAAAAATGCTAAAACTTGAGGAGTTACAGCATTTCAAAATAAAATCGATTTAGTTTTATTTTGAAAGTATAACAGTAAACGTATTATACAACAATAAAATAACAGGAATAAAAATTTCTGAGGAGGCAATTATTAAAAAAAATTCGACTTGGAAAAATGTGAAAAACAAATCTCTTGACAAAGAGAAATAAAATAAAAATCAATTTGAACAAATTTAAAAATATCCACTTCTACTAAACAAACATCTTAACCTGAAACCAAATATGACGGAAAATTTTAAACACGCTTAAAAAATCACCAAAAGTTTCCAACTTAGTTTACGTCTAGAGTTTAGACAATTCTTTTTCAATTCTTTGTCAGAAACTTGAAATATTCAAGTGATTACATTATTCGCTTATTTTTACTCTTCCCTATACTTTTATTATTATTATTAAATTCTATAAAATAAATTGATTAAATTTCCCTATATTCATGATTGATTTACGGCACATAAGAAAGATTTTCATATTAAATTAAAAATGGATAGACAATTCTGTAGTGAGAAAATATCCAATTGAGATGCGAAAACATTCATCCCCATGAAGCGTGGGTGTTGAGAAATCGGAAACTTTTTTCGTTCAAATCACATTCACTTCTATTTTCATACCTTTAATCTCCTTCATTTGACTTAAATCAAAAAGAATATCCTAAGTCTTATAATTACGGAAAAGCAATCTTAGCTTACAGGATGTTTGATACAATTAATTACAAATGTAATTATATTCCCAAGGATCATAAACTTTCTAATCAATTGAAATTAAGATATATTAAATTTTAATAAAATTTAAAACAGTTAGAAACGTAATACAAGTTTAAAGTAAAACTCATAGCTACTTTTAGAGGTATAAGGTTTGATTACTTTTGTTATTAAATATGAATACGTCACAGTTGTTTACCCGTTATAAACTCAAATAAAATACTCATAAAGATACTGTCGTGGTAAAAATGTAGAAACTTGCACGAACTAGACTGTTCGAAAGTCCAAACAGAACAACACTTAATGACCTCAACAGGCCCTGGGTGCCTCATAGTATAAACTGGAGTAGGCTTTTACCTGAAACTTGAGTTCCGCTTTGTATCTTGAGAGCAGGTATGAACATAAAACTCGTCTTAACAGAATTTTAAAAAACTCTGAGAACTATTTGAGTCAGAATAAGAATTATAGAACAATGCTCTCAGAAATCAGTGTTAGGAAAAATTATCATTACATTTTCTATTACAATATATTAAAAATTTTAGAAAGTGTTAAAAGAACTAAAAAATAAATGACCACACCGTACAACCAATGCTGCTGCTTCTTCGTGGAACTAAACAGAAGCATATTCAAAATTGAAATTTCCATAGGTTGTTCCTATATGTCATACCTGCGTATGTTACTTGCTGAATTTGTGACACAGTGCTTTTTTCGCGGAGGAGAGTAACATACCTAAAATATGTATATTCACGTATATAATAAACTAGGTAACAGGATTACAGGAAAAAAAATCCAATCCAAAAAGTTCAGACCGAAAAATCCAAGAAAAAAAATCCAAAGTACAAAAAATCCATAATAAAAAGATCCAAAGTCAAAAAGACATAACAAACTTCGATTTTGTTACATTTACCCATCCCTGGCTATTAGACAATTAAAAATTAACTTTTTTTTACCAAATACAAAAGAAAAAGTCATTAATATTTCTAAATGCCTGTTTGTTTTGCGACACTGACAGAGCGCTTACACATGCACTGAAAAAAAATGTCCTAAAAAAGTTATACCTTCTCAAAAATTATTACATCTTATCCCCAGTCAAATTTAAATTCTATTTTTTTATACGATTAAAATTTAGACGAACATAATTTTACAGAAATAGAAGATAAGGGTTTATTGAAATGTAATTAATTGATATTTAAATTTGTTGAAATTTGATTAAATTCTAGTGGAGTTTTATTGGAAATTTGATTAATGAATTAAATTGACTCGAGTTGAGATAAATTAATGCTCAAACGTTGTACATTTGTCAAACATCCATTTTTCACTTATTGTAATTCAATTAACTTTTATTTTCTGTACAAAGAAAAGTTTATAAAATAAAAGTTGTTTTTATAAAACAGCCAATTACGTCATTGATAAAACTTTTGTAATTTGTCATATAATGCAACTAGTGGAAATGTAATTAGGCCTTGCCGGTCATCAATTTAAAAAATCGATTACATCTAATTTCTCTTTCTCTGTATACCCCTTTCGATAACCAACCAAGCAATTACAAAGCATCAGATCTCGTAATCAACTAATTAAGCGATCCTGTGTCCGAACCTAACGTTTGTTAGCTTCAAGCTATGATCAAATTAAAATTTTTTAGAAATTAAATTAGTATTGTACTCTTTTTCACAATAATTATTTTAATGAAAAAGTGTCTCTAAAGACAATCTGCAATTCAATGGAATTATTATTAACGCTTTCGTTATTTTTTAATTTCAGGTCTGGAATTGGATACTGATTTATGACCTAAAAACACAGCCATGAGGTAAGAATAAAATAAACACTTCATTTAACTTTACGCCCTTATAATGGAAGGCATTGTATAATAATATCAAAGTAATAATAAAATAATAATAATTATAACAATAATAATACATAAATTTTTTTATGGATCAGAAAAAACATATCATAGATAATTATTAGATTAAATTATTTTGTACGGTTTTTACTATCCATTTCCTTTTTTCAAATTCAAGAATCGGATTAGCTACACATCAGCAGAGTTGTTTTATCGTAGCACGTGTTCTTAAATAATTTACTTCAGATCATGGAAAATGCATGGATTTTCTGGCTTCACTGTCGGGAAATGGGTACATTTTTCACAATGCTGAAAAAATTCTTTTACTGCTATGAATAAGATAAATCCAAAAATCCCATATCGAAACTGTTGTTTTATGACATTAATTAATTATTCTCTGGTTTTGACATTTAATTTTTTTTTAATTTTTGCTTCCTTATAAAGAAAGCTTTGTAATCTTTAAAATTTTTCGATTTTCTAAAAATAGTCTAGATCGACTTATTTTCATCTAAATTTTCATTTTTATTCAAATGTCCCGATGTATGTGTGAGTGTGTGTGTGTGTAATAACTTTTTTTTTCACCAGGATATCTTGCAAACGCTTCAACGAATTTAAATAAAATTTTGAAGGCTTATCAACCTTATAAATTTTTAAATTTGGACACAGGAATTTTTGAAAATACCCAATCAAATATGTTTAAGCACCTTTTTTGTTGAAAAATATCGTTTATGACAAATTTTCTTTTCATGCTAAAAATGCAACTAAAATTTCTGTTTTTAAATAATATTCTTGGTCCTGCGACGTTAAAAACTGTAAATGATAAAATTTTAAGAAAAAAAAGCTATCATTAGTGATTTTGACCTAACCATCTTAAAGAAAGGAAAATTAAAATAACAGATTATTTTCAATAGCAAATGTTTTCACATCTATTCGTGTTGAGAACAGTATTGAGAATCACAGAAGCAACAAATCAATATGAGAAACAATATTTTATAATGAATGAAATCCTGGCCATGATCAGGATATTGACGCAAATCTATTACAATCCTAACGAAACAAGCAAAATTGATAATAATACCTGGGCATTAAATACCCACTGCATCATTTAATATCAAGGTCGCTTGCACTTTGTATTATTGTCACGCACCAAATGCTTTGTATCATTACCAGGTCAACAATTTTCTATTTACAGAAATTCACTTATGTTGTTTTAACTAAAGTCAATGATATGAGCAATATGTAACTACAAGAAAGTATGCAAATGCATTTTTATAATAATTGCAATGTTAATTATTCTCTGAACCAGGGCGACAATTCAACTTACTTTAAATCTCTTAAGAGTTTAAAATTAAAAAACAATCGACTCAGGGAGCCAATTAAACAGATTTAGTTTAAATTAATTTTGGTTTTATTTACAATAGGTTTCTAAATCTTTTAAAGTTTAACGTGCTTTTCCGCACGAAAATCAAATCACTTTTGCTAACTTAAAGAACATATAAGTACAAAAATCAACAGTCTAAATAAAAAAAATTGATTAATTAATTCTTATCATTATTAAAAGCATAATTATTTCATTCCTTAAGAACGAAATGTTACAATTAATTAAAATAAACTTAAAAGTAAATTAATTTTATCCAAATAAAAATCAAATTAAAATATTTATATACCACAAAATTAACAATTAAAACATTAAAACTTCAATTACACAAAAAATAAAATTGAGATATTAAGATTACAAAAACATTAATTGACAATTAAAATGTACGACAGCTGGTACCAGACAGGGGCACAACACGAATCAAATGGAACAAAAATACCTTGCCAGAAATTGTTAGCAAAATACACTAAAAATTTTTTCAGACAAGTATAAAATATTTTTCACATTTTTAGATCTAATTTCAAACTTTTTCATCTATTAACGAACCAAATGGAACAAAAATTGAGTCAGGTTTAACTGCTCAAAAAAGCAGATTTTTCTAAATTTAAGCCTCGCCAAAAATTTTTGGAAAATTCGCTAAATCGCTGGCGATACTAAAATTATTCTAAATCTGCTTTTTTGACAAGTTGAACCTGACGCGCAGTAGCTTAATTTTTGTTCCATTTAATTCGTTAAGGGCATGTGATGGATTATGACGTCACTGGTATAGGCAAAATTTGTCCGCAACTTTTCTCTTAAAATATTGAATATTTTGTCATGAAACTTGGTAAAATTACTTAAAATGTCATTAGGAAGGTCTCTGAGACCCGACTTTGTTTGAATTTTTGCCCAAAATTAATTTTGGGAAATTTTCGAAAAATTGCAATATTTTTAAAAAATCAATTTTGAGCCAAAATTTAAACAAACTCGGGTCTGAGAGACCTTCCTAATCACATTTTAATTAATTCTACAATGTTTCATGACAAAATATTCAATATTTTAAGAGAAAAGTTACGGACAAATTTTGCCTATACAAGTGACGTCATACTCCATCACATGCCCTTAATAGATGAGACAGTTTGAAATTAGATCTAGAAATGTGAAAAATATTTGATATTTTTCTGAAAAAATTTTTTGCGAATTTTCCAAAAATTTCTTTTGATGCTAAAATTTAGAAAAATCTGCTTTTTTGACAAGTTGAACCTGACGCGCAGTAGCTCAATTTTTGTTCTATTTGGTTCGTTAATGGATGAAAAAGTTTGAAATTAGATCTAGAAATGTGAAAAATATTTAATATTTGTCTGAAAAAATTTTTCTGCGAATTTTCCATAAATTTCTTTTGATGCTAAAATTTAGAAAAATCTGCTTTTTTGACAAGTTGAACCTGACGCGCAGTAGCTCAATTTTTGTTCTATTTGGTTCGTTAATAGATGAAAAAGTTTGAAATTAGATCTAGAAATGTGAAAAATATTTAATATTTGTCTGAAAAAATTTTTTGCGAATTTTCCAAAAATTTCTTTCGATGCTAAAATTATTCTAAATCTACTTTTTTGACAAGTTGAACCTGACGCGCAGTAACTCAATTTTTGTTCCATTTGGTTCGTTAATGGATTAAAAAGTTAGAAATTAGATCTAGAAATGTGAAAAATATTTCATTATTGTCTGAAAAAAATTTTTGCGAATTTCCCAAAAATTTCTTTCGATGCTAAAATTTAGAAAAATCTGCTCTTTTGACAAGTTGAACCAGACGCACAGTAGCTCAATTTTTGTTCCATTTGGTTCGTTAATGGATAAAAAAGTTAGAAATTAGATCTAAAAATGTGAAAAATATTTTATATTTGAAAAATTTTTTCTTGAAAAAAAAAATTTCTTGAAAAATTTTTTTTGAAAAATCTGAAAAATTTTTTAGCGAATGTTCCAAAAATTTCTGGCGAGCTTAAATTATGAAAATCTGCTTTTTTGACAAGTTGAACCTGACTCAATTTTTGTTTTACATATTTGGTTCGTTAATGGAAAAGAAAGTTTGAAATTAGATCTAGAAATGTGAAAAATATTTGATATTTTTCTGAAAAATTTTTTAGTGTAATTTGATAACAATTTCTGGCGAGACTAAAATTTAGAAAAATCTGCTGTTTTAACAAGTTTAACCTGACGCGAAGTAGCTCAATTTTTGTTCCATTTGGTTCGTTAATAGATGGAAAAGTTTGAAATTAGATCTAAAAATGTGAAAAATATTTGATACTTGTCTGAAAAAATTTTTAGTGAATTTTGCTAACAATTTCTTGCAAGGCATATAGGATGGGTTTTAGGGGTTGGTAATTTTTGTTATGAACTTACAAAATTATGGTGTATATTTTTTAGTATGTTTCACTATTCCAGATTGTCAATAGAATTTTGTTTGTGTACATTTGTACTTTTCTTCTCAATTTTATCCGAATATTATTCTTAAGGGTGGTTTCAGTGGTTGATAATTCTTGTTATCAATTTAAATAATTAAATTGTATATTTCTGAGTATGTTCAACCATTTTAGATCTTCATTAAAATTTTTTGTGCAAATTGATTGTTGTGCCCCTGTCTGCTACCAGCTATCGTACATTTTAATTGTCAATTAATGTTTTTGTAATCTTAATATCTCAATTTTATTTTTTGTGTAATTGAAGTTTTAATGTTTTAATTGTTAATTTTGTGGTATATAAATATTTTAATTCGATTTTTATTTGAATTTAATTAATTTACTTTTAAGTTTAATTTAATTAATTGTAACATTTCGTTCTTAAGGAATGAAATAATTATTCTTTTAATAATGAGAAGAAGTAATTATTCAATTTTTTTTATTTAGACTTTTGATTTTTGTACTTATATATTTTTTAAGTCAGCAAGAGTGATTTGATTTTAGTCCCGAAAAGCACGTGATCTCGTCTGATTGGTGATCAATCTGAACAGGTTAGTTGGCTTAAACAACTTACGTATTTTCGCTATTTTTATTATTAATTTGCTAATTTTTAAAAATTGTGCAAGTGCAATCTGATAGAGGAGGCATTAATTAATCATTTTCAATAATTTTGAACTCATTTTATATTGTTGTTTTGCGTTGCATTGAAGGAAAACCAAACTGGGAGCGAATTCGATTTTCCTTCAATTTTCGGCTAACTGCCAGGGTAATCATGGCACTTAACATTTATTTTTCAGCTTTGTATACGATACAAACTAGAAAATCTTAAGACTCTTAAAAGAAAGTTATTTCTGGACATAATTACTCAGAATTGCTTCCAGTAGGTGAACAATTTTCGCTGATTTACAAAAGTAGACAATAATTCAGGAGCCAGTATCATTTTGACACATGACTTAATTTTAGATTGTTATATTTGTACAGAATGGAAATGTTATTTTGTGCAACTGTTAAATGTTATTTTGTACAGTTTTGAAAAATGAATTTGTTATTTTGTACAATTTTGTAAAAAAGCAATAAAACATTGGGAGTACAATATTTTAGCTTTTTTAAAAAATTGTACAAAATAACAAATTCATTATTCAAAATTGTACAAAATATCATTTAGCAGTTGTACAAAATAACATTTCCATTCTGTACAATATAACAATCTAAAATTAAGTCATGTGTCAAAATGATACTGGCTCTAATTCAGGACCATACACTGTTAAAAATTTCTGTATTGTGCTTCACATACATGTATATAAAATTCAATTTAACATACAATTATATTAAATTTAATATAAATTATCTTAAATCTAATATAATGTATATTAAATTTGCTATACATGTATCTGAGAATTCATAACGTTAAATGAATTCTAATATACATGTATATTAAATTTAATATAATTGTATGTTAAATTGATTTTCATATACATGTATGTGAAGCACAATACAGAAATTTTTAACAGTGTACAGTACCGGTCACAATCGAGTACTTTGCGGGATTAAAACACGACAGCATTTGAATTGTGATAAATCTGCGACAAATAATGCTAGCAAAATTGCCAAATAGATTCAGAAAGCTTATAAAGTTTTTAAAAAATAATTGGTATC